>JASAOG010000129.1:850000-955000 GCA_030265305.1 Biomphalaria pfeifferi | reverse complement strand
AAAGAATCTAAAAGTTTACATAAATATGTTGAAAATAGCCATTTACCTTACTAAATAGTCTCCCGTGTCTTTTTTACTATTAATAGCGAATAGTTATACAATTGGTGTATTTTTATGAAAAAAAAAAAACTGCTTGCATAGTTGATTTTGAAAATTAATTTTTTCGCTTTCAAAAAAGTAAAAAAAAAGTAGCCGTTGCAGCAGAACTTTGAAACGTCTTATAATATCATGATCTCAGATTTTTCAATATCTTTTCTAGTTGACGAGATCTAAACGTGTCGGACAGATGGACGTAAGGACGCACACAGCTAATTGCGGCTATTTCCCTTTGGGGAGCCGCTAAAAAATAATCAAATATTTGAAAACTAAGCTAATAACCTTAATGTAACGTGTATAGCTGTAAGCGCAAACAAATGTATTTTAGTTCATAGGGCTGTAGGCTAGCATGCAGCTAAAGCCGATAGGACAATATGGGTTATATTTTAAGCATAACAACGTCGTTAATGGCGTCCGCTCATTTGTATTGTAAATACGATCAGCCAAAAACCCGACAAAACTCTCGAATGTTCTCTGTATTTGTGATTTTCCAACCTCTGTCACACGAGTGTATTGTTACGACGCCACTGTCTAGACTGCTCAGTTTAACTGTAAACTGTGTGTTCACTTCCTTATCATGTCAGAATATATAAACTGAATTAGCACAAACACAATATGGCTCACATGGAAATAAATTCACCATTTATAATAATTCAAGCTGGTGACATAATTACCGCACAATTTCACAGGTCTTTTCCACATGGTCACTCCTATTGTCTAGGTCCATACAGCCACGCCCAATACTAGGATCCCAATTCGACGAAGCCGGTTATACGGTCATATATTCCTAAAACAATGTAAAACAGGTTTTTATGAACTTTTCTTCTTTACGACGTTACAGTCGTTGCTTTTTTTTTTGTATGTGTGTGCCTTCTAAGACTTGACACCGCCACGACCTAGACACACGCTTGGTCTGTCACATGATGAAACAAAGACATAATGAATGAGACGAATGTATTAGCGTTGAGATTGACTTTCCCTGTACACTACATGCAGCCATCTTGACACAGTTTTAATCCTTAATGGAACTCTTCTGTACTGCAAACATGTTGATAGATATTGGGAACAATGTGTTCAAAACTTTCATACATAGAAGAGTTTCTTGGCCTACAGACTTGCTCGATCTTAAGGGCAAGCCAAGTGTACGACCGCACAAGGCCTGGGGCTTAGAAGGCCTCGTTATTTCCCCCCCCCCCCCCGCCTATAAAATGATATACAAAGAGTATTATTAGTCTCGGGTTTAAATTTTAGTGAACATGTCATAGAGTCCACTCAACTCTAATGGGTACCTGACATTAGTTAGGGAAAGTAAAGGCGGTTTGTCGTTGTGCTGGCCACATGATACCCACATTATTACATTATAACCCCTTTAGATCGCAAAGTCAGGTGGGGCAATTTACTTAAATTACAATTTTAGGGCTACGCTTTTGTCGTGCTTTGTTCCGTAAGTGTGTGTGTGTGTATGTGTTAAGAAAAAAAAAGGAGGGGGAGGGGGGTCACCGCATAGCCAGATTGAGTCACAGGCTCACTTCTCTGGAGCCTGGACAAGTCTAGCAATAGTCACTGTCTGTACTCGGCTTGAGTTTGTCGCGGCACCAAAAGTCACTGTCTGTACTCGGCTTGAGTTTGTCGCGGCACCAAAAAAAGCTAATCTTACCACGTTTCTTTCCTTTATGCTATTTCCATCTAATCTGATAGCCCTCTGATCAAAGGACGGAATAGGACTTTCTCCATGTGTAGTAATGGGGCATCCATTGTGATTGACCAGCGACCCAAAAATTCCAACTCTGATTTTGCCACATCTGATACAGACAAAAGCAAAAAAAAAAAAAAAAAAAGTGCCGCTGTCAGATCTTGCGATCTTTAGGGGCAGATGATGTGAAGGTCATGTTTCTTTGGTCAACGTTTAATGAGCAGGGTGTCATGTGGTCAGCACAACGACCAACCGCCTTTAATTTTCCCAATTAAAGTCAGGTACCCATTAGAGCTGGGTGGACTCAGGGGCGCCCTAAAAATCCCGATATTCAAAATCCCAGTCTTCACAGAGATTTGAACCCAAGACCCCGGGCTCGGAAGCTAATCGCTTAACCGCAAAGCCTTAATATAAAAATATGTGGGGTATCTGATCTTTTCAAGGAACAAATCGGTTTTATTTCCAATGTATTTAGGGCCTATAAATTTATATTAGAATATTTTTCAAGTACAACATTATTCAAAAGGTCTTTTTTTAATAGGATGAATAATGAGCTTTAGTTAAGGAGAATGCGTTTCTTCTGTGAAGTATGCAAGAAATCGTTTTTAGCGTCGGGATTTCGCCCCGAACCTCACTGATGAATAGTGAGCTGTAGATGTCAGGAGAAGGCGTTTCTGCAGTTTCTGCTTTGCCCCGAACCACACTCGGAAGGCTTACAACGCTCCTCCAGACCCCCAAGCTTGCAAGAGAGAGGCCTCAACATGACTGTTTTTTGTTTTTTTTTCGCCGAAAGTTGAGAAATGCTGTTTTTTTATTTTCATATATATATATATATACATATATACATATATATATATATATATATATATATATATATATACACATGGGCGTAGCCAGGGGGTTGGGGTTCAACAGCCCCCCCCCCCCGAAATGAAATCCCCCCGCAGGGGTGGTGTCGGAGTTTAGTGACTGATCTTTTGCTTTAATTTTGTTTATTTAAGGTGAAATTTAAATACTTAATAGTTTACTTCTTAGTTCAAACCTCCCGCAGGACGAAGGGGGATGGGAGCGGGCAGGGTTTGACAGTCCAGCGCGCAGCCATCCGTAGCGACGTATGAATAACCACTTGTTCTGCCCCCCCCCCTCTATCTGCAGAAATAAGAGAGAGATCTTTCCTTTACTTCTTGCTCGTCCAAACTGTTGAGCGATACCTTGAAGTTGACAAAACTGAGCACTCTACAATTAGTCACTCAAATGTTTAAAACCTTTTTTTCTAGAATTTAAATACAATGTATAAATATATCATTAACCTCGGGTTTCTTCTTCTTCTAGCCAGCTTTATTGCTGCTGAGCTGTCAGCTCTTTTGCAGGCTGTGCCAAGGAAAAAAAGTGTGCTGTTCTCTTCAGTTGTTCAGCACTGCCGTACAGGGTGTTGGTTATGTTGGGCTGTAGTGGAAGTAGGGTCTGCCTAAGGTGGATTAGGGAGGGGCATTCAAAGTGGATATGGTTTACGGTTTCAAAGGTATGGGCGCAGTGTCTGAAAAGGGGTAGTTGTGTGGAGTTTATTTTGTTCAGGTGGTAATTTAATAGTGGTGTGTGTCCTGTTCTTAGTTGGAAGATTGTAGATTGTTCTTTGCGGGGGAGGAAGTTAATACTGTCCAGTTTGTTAGACGTAGTCATTTCACTGTACATGGCTCTGCCTGTGTTTCCTGATGCCCATTGGTTGAGCCACTCCTCTTTGTGATTGTTGACTAACATTGACCTTAGGGTGAGGCAGTTAACAGGTCTATCTAGTTGTTCCATAGATGAACCTGCCTTTGATAGCTTATCTGCCTTTTCATTTCCCATGATGCCAATGTGGCCAGGGATCCACTGTAGTGTGATATTGATATTTAATTTTGATATCATCTGGTGGATTATCACAATGAGTGTTGTAAACTCTCTTGGGCTGTTTGAGGTGCTGTTAAGTGCTTGAGAGTAGATTGGGAGTCTGTAAAGACAACAATATCTGATGGTGGTTGCACTCCTTCATATAATTTGTTTTCCACTGTCTGAAGTGCTATGGTAATTGCTTCAATTTCGGCTTGGAAATTTGAGCAGTAATCGCCACAGGGTGCGCTTATCTCAAAGTTTTTATTTTTAGGGAAGACCAGGAAGGCACCAAGACCAGCATTGATGGTGGCTTTGAAATCCGATCCGTCGGTATAAATACGCATAGCTGTTTTTTTTTATAGCTTTCGATTGTTTTAAGCGTGCCTACTTTGAGCTCCAGTGGATTTGATTCTTTTGTTAAGGTGTTATTTAGTAAATGTGTTTGGATGGTTGGTTGTTTGTAGTTTAGTCCGGGTGTAATGTTTGAAAACCTGGTAATTTTTTCTCTGTTATTGGGTAGGTGGTGTTTTAGGGCTAGTTCGTCAGTAAGTTGGATCAGAGTTCTTTGATTTTTTTGGTTGTTTTTCCTATTTCTCTGTGTTTGTAATTTATTTGGATGATCGTTCTCCAACCTTCTGTATCTCTCAATAGCTTCTAATGCTGCTCTGTTGCGCCTTAACTTAAGAGGTTCAATATTGGAGTCTATTTCACAGGCTGCTGTGAGAGTAGTTCTCATACCTCCACTAATTAGCCGCAAGGCTTGGTTTTGGATTGTATCTAATGATGATTGATAGGTTTTGTTGGCAGCTACTTGTATGGAGAGACAGTTATCCATTACAGATCTGACATATCCAGTGTATAACTGTCTTAAGGTTTTCTTTTCAGCTCCCCATGATGTTCCTGCTAGGTGTTTTATTATGTTTAATGTTTGTGATGCCTTTTCTTTTAAATCTGCCATAAAGTGTTTTAAAGACAGTCTTTGGTCTAGTTTTACACCAAGATATGTTGGATTTTCTTTATTTATTGGCTGAGAGTCTATTTTTAGGATGTAGTTTCTTTTTGCTGTTTTTTTGCTGTGGCTAAAGATTGAATAAACTGACTTTTCTTTGTTTATTTCCATTTTCCATAATTTTGAATATGTGGAGATAGTTGTGAGGGCTCTATTTAGTTTGGATCTAGTCAGCACTGGATATTTCTCTGTAGTCCAAATTAAAAGGTCGTCTGCATAAAGTGCCTTATTGACCGTAAAGAGATCCGGGAGGTCATTCATGAAGATTAGAAAGAGAGTGCAGCTAAGGGCTGAACCTTGTGGTAGTCCTTCTTCCAAACTTTTTTTGACTAGAGATTGCACCTTCGAATCGGGTTTGGATGGTTCTGTTTTTAAAGAATGCCCTGATCCAGCTGTACATTTTCCATGGATGCCCATTTTTTTCATCTTCAAAAAAAGACCTTTTCTCCACACTCTATCATAGGCTTGCTGCAAATCTATAAATACTGCTGTAGTATCTTTGTTTTCATGAAACCCTTCTACTGTGTCCTGGATAAAACGAAAGAGGTGGTCTTCTGTTCTACTTGCTTTCCTGAAGCCAGCTTGTGCATTGTGGAGTGAGCTAGTACTTTCTAGCCACCAATAAAGCCGGTTATTGATAATTTTTTCTGCCATTTTGCCAATGTTGGATGTTAGAGATATTGGTCTATAACTTTTTGGGTCTCCAGGTGGTTTATTTTTCTTTAAAAAGGGTATTATGTTTGCGGTTCTCCATTCCTGTGGTATGTCTCCAGTTTTCCATGTATGGTTGATAAAGTTAAGTATACAGTTTTTGGGCCTGTGGTCCTAGTTCCCGAATCATTTCATTTGTTATTTTATCGGGTCCAGGGGATTTTCTTGACTTTAGCCCTTGTAGGGCAGTATTGAGCTCATGTAGAGTGAAGGGAGTGTCAAAGATCTGACAGTTGACTGTTGGAGCTTTTTCTTCTTTCTTTAAGATATTAATGAAGGCCTGGTCCAGTTGTTTTCTTGGCTTTGACTTGTTAATGCTGGCAAAATATTTATTGAAGGTTTCAGCATTTTTAAGGTTTTCTGTTATTATGTCGTCAGTGCCTTTTATAGGTTTGTTTTTATTTGTTTCTTTCCTGCTAGCCGGTGCAGAAGGGTCCAGGCCTTTCGACCATCCTTGTTTAGATCTAGTTGTTCGCATGTTGTGGTCCACTTTTTCTTTTTTTCTGTTTTAATTTTGTATCTTATAAGCCCTGTCAATTTGTTGTGTACGTTGTTTTGTTCTCTCTAGTACACTTTCTTCTTTCTTGCAAGTCACGTGACTCACTTCATTCAAATTAATTCTCACCACCTGTAGGCTATGTTCTTTAAATTTAATGTACTAGGTGTCTACTTACACATAGCCTATTAGCTTTAAAAAAAAAAGAGACTAACAATCAATGTTAGAAACATGCAGTTTGTGTCTTATTTTAAAAAGTATAGGCCTACTATTTTATCCACCGGATACGCCCATTATTTTATCCCGCTATGTAATGGGAAAAAAAAAAGATATTGTGTTGTGTAAAGTAAAAAGTAAATTACTCTGCCCTCCCTGTCATTCATTTATTAGTAGGCCTACTTACTTTGTAAGACTACCTACTTACTTTGTAAGCCTACCTACTTACTTTGTAGGCCCACCTGCTTACTTTGTAGGCCTACCTACTTACTTTGTAGGCCCACCTACTTACGTTGTAGGCCCACCTACTTACTTTGTAGACCTACATACTTACTTTGTAAGCCTACCTACTTACTTTGTAAGCCTACCTACTTACTTTGAAGGCCTACATACTTACTTTGTAAGCCCACCTACTTACTTTGTAGGCCTACATACTTATTTTGTAAGCCTACCTACTTACTTTGTAAGCCCACCTACGTACTTTGTAAGCCCACCTACTTACTTTGTAGGCCTACCTATTTACTTTGTAGGCCTACCTACTTACTTTGTAAGCCTACCTACTTACTTTGTAAGCCTACCTACTTACTCTGTAGGCCTACCTGCTTACTCTGTAGGCCTTACTACTAACTTTGTAGGCCCACTTATTTACTCTGTAGGCCTAACTACTTACTTTGTAGGCCCACCTACTTACTTTTTAGGCCTACCGCTGAATCGTATTTTGTTGAAAAATTAATCCTTTTTTTTCCTTAGGGCAAAATATGAATAAATGGCTTTGCACATATTTTAGTATAGAAGTTAGCCTACATAGTAGTGTACCTCAGTCAGTGACGTAGCAAGGTACCCATGGGCCCGGGCTCAAGAATATGATAATGGGCCCCTTCCCCCTCGAGGTTCGACATCCGACTCGGGCAGAGTTTTGTTTACTGAGCGCCTAAAGGCAGCACGGAAAACCGTCTCCTAGATACCCCCTCCTCCCCCCCCCCCCCACTGGTCCACAACTGAGATTGGACCAAAGCTAAACTAATTCCTTAAAAGTTTTTTAAATAATCAGATTTAATTTATTTTTGTTTAGTGCCCTCATCAGGATAAAAGCCGCTTATTTTGTGTGCGTTTTGTTTGTTGATCGGTCTGTCCGTCACGTTTATATAAAAAACAACAACATTAAACGCTATTGAAAATCTGATTTAACCTTCAATGTTCCTTCCAAAACATTGCAATAGTTTTAAATATCTATAATAGATTGTTCCGGATGTTTTTGTGAAAAATAAATCAATGCCAACACGAATGTTTGTTTGCTCTTCTAACTTATATTACATGTAATTTCCTTCCTATGAACTATGAAAAACTATGAAGTTGTTCCGGATGTTGTTTTATAAAAAAAAAAATTATGTCAAATGATTATTTGAAATAGCATCATTGACTTACTTTGCCCGTATATTCTTGGACAATAAGTCACTATAGTTTAATTATCAATATCCAATAAAATACAATAAAACTTAAAACAAATTTATGTCAAATGACTTTTTTTTTTGTTTCGCCGAAGGTTGAGAAATACTGCTTTTTTAATTCTCATATATATAACATAATATCTTCTTCTTCTTATATAATACTTCAAAAAAGAAGATGATTACGTCCTACGAGTCATGCATTTAGTCATGCATATTAACCAATGACTTAAATTCTGCCAAGTCACTGGTTTTTCTGGCTAGCTCAGGCAACCCATTCCATGCTCTAATAGCACTAGGGAAGAAGGAGTATTTGTACAAATTTGTCCTAGCATAGGGGACGAGGAATGTGCCTTTATTTTTGTGTCTTTCAGAGTATTTTATTAAATTTTGTTTTGTATTTGAAGATTATGGTTCAGTGTGTTATGTATAATTGCTATATATATATGCTGTACGCACGTTTATGATTAGGGTTAGGGTTTACTGGGTGATAGGGTTAGGGTTTGGAAAAAAATCGCCCTCCCCACTCCAAAGTTCTGGATCCGCCCATGGCAGAACATGGTTACTTGTGAGGTAGTCTTGCCAGTGTAGTATGTTCATTATGGAGCGAAGGTACCTTTGATGGTAGCGTTTTAAGAAGCTTTAGATGTCTCATACAGAGTACCTAGGTGTCATACAAAAGTGCGGTTAGAAACACTACTTTGATATTTGATTGGTTGGCGAAGAGACCTATTCCTCCATACTTTCATTTGGAAGAGACCAAAAAGCGCTGTTGAACTTAGCCAGACTGTGTCTCTAGACAGTAACGTACCCACACGCTGCCCAAGTTGGTGAAATAGTCGACGAAACAAAGACTCGTGAATACACATTCTAGTTCTTCAAGAGAATTTTACTCTTTTGTTATCGAATAAAAATATTTCTTAGCAAATAAATTTTAACTTTTTTTTATTGTACACTGTCTGCTGTTATCTGGTGACCAAACACTGGATGTATGAGATAGAGACGAGTATATACATTGAGCAGTTCATGTTCCTCCACCACCTTCCCTATCTCCTCCTATCCAACATCTGCAGCTCATAATAAACACCTCTTTGTTCAAGGTTTGACCACGCATGTGTTGGGTGCAGAATATGGAAAAGTATGCCAACAGGTTCTTTCAGTGTCCAATTTCTTCAGGCTAGACCTCTACTTCGCTACTAATGCTGCTTCCTTTCCAACTCAGTCCACTCTCCTACCTCCCTTGCACACACACTAACCAGACAACCCTCATCAAGCTTACAGATTTCTCTGGTGGTAAGGAGGAAAGGGGTATTAGAGGGGGACATTTTTGTAGTTCTATAAATAGTAATCACCTGACACAAGACAAGACACAAGACAGGACACAAAACACAAGACAGGACACAAAACACAAGACAGGACACAAAACACAAGACAGGACACAACACTAGACTTGTGTGACTTGTGACAATGCTTAATTTTAAGAGTTAAAACACAAGAAGGGATCTATCCTCCCCCCAATTTTTTTTTCTCTCTTTTCACTTACAATGAAAAAACATTTGGAAGCGACTACATGCTTGAGCATAAAGACAGTTGAGTTAGACTTTATCCTAGATTCTTAAGAACTAAAGTACAACACTGAGAGAATGAAAAAGAAATCTACTTTTGTTGGAGAATACGATTGCTACATTGATTTCACGTCTTTAAGAGGGCTGTGGGGGTCGATCCACTGAACAATGCTAAACAAAAAGTTACTAGTGCCATTGTAATAAAAACAAAAGGTCAAAAAGTGTGAATGTGTTGGGCGGGGAGGGGGGGGGGGAGGTTCCAGCCCCCAAAAAACATAATGTAGAGTAAATATTTCGATATTGAATTCAGAAAACCAAGAAAAATTGGCCGGTCGATGCCAAGCGATAATGGCCAGATCGCGACCTACAGGATCGTGAAAGCTGGCCGATTTCGGGATTTGACCGTAATATATATAGATGTGTGTGAGTGTGTGATTTTTTGCTTTGATTTTGTTTATTTTAAGTGAGATTCTAATATTAAATTAAGCCATCACTTGCCCCAGCGCAGACAAAGGGTTTTTGAGATTAAACCCCCTCTTCTATAAAAAAAAAATACAAACGACAATCCCCAAATTCCAAGAGCATAGCTAAGGAAGATTTCGATTTTAAAACCCCCTCCGAAATTATTTTCTTTACGATAAAACCACCTCTTCAATATAAGGCTAAAGCATACATCAGTCACCAGAGTGTAGCCAAGAGGGGTTTTATATTTAAAAGCTAAAAACCACCTCTTCAATTAAAAAAAAAGCAAATTACACACTCAAATTTCTATGAGTGTAGCCTGTCACAGCTTTCCTTTCATGTTTATAATAATAACTCGATAGAATCTTCTTGTTGTGATGTCCAAGGGCTGAGCCGAAGGCTCTTCGAGCCCTAAGTTTGAAAAAAAACCTGTTTGGTCGTCCAGCCGAACAGTAAAAAAAAAACAACCTGTGTGAACGCACAGTTCTGTTTGAGAGCGACCCAAGTCAATGCCTATGTAAAACATTGCTGTTTCCACTGCCTTTGGCCCCCGACACATGATTCGCCGTTCATGGCCGAAGACATCGGGAGCCTCCGTCATTTTCCTTCGTTAAACCAAACTAACCGTGGGGGACTCGCCATTTATGTAACGGTCCTTTGAGGAACGGCGCATGGATGTGTGACAGGTTTGTGGGGACTTTTTTGCAACCCCGCCCGTGCAATGGGTGGACTCTCGTCTACCCGTGGGCATCCCCACGGGAGTTATGTTTCGCCATTCATTTAGCCTAGCTACCCCCTCAAGTAGCCGTTTCCACTCAGGTGCCACGATGAGGCAGAACAGCGTACCCGGACTCGATAGAATCTCCCTTAGGTCTCGCTACGTCTAGGTGTCCCTGGTTCAGTTCTAGTTAACGAAATAAAACAATGAAACCACTAGATCAAACACATACACTTTAATCAGCTTTACTGCATATCACACACAAGCTGGTCTCTGTCTGACAACAAAACACACTTCCGGTCATTCGCGCAGATTGTAAAAATAAATTATACATACATACACACCTTCATCCGTGACATCTCGCCCCTCCTAAAATTATAATCAATGTGTACAAAGATACATAAAAAACACGATTATCAAACATTCAAACACAATACAACAAAAATGTTACTTCGATAGGCCACACAGGCTCTGAATATGCCACACAGGCGGTTATGTATCCAAACAACTTGAACATAGTCACACAGACTTTAATGTAGTCACACAGACTTTTATGTAGTCACACAGACTGCAATGTAAGAGGCACACAGTCTATAGTTAAGATACACAGTCTTAGAAGATGAAGACACACAGTCTTAGAAGATAAAGACACAAAGTCTTAGTTGTACACAGAAAGTCTACCATCAAGCAACAAAGTCTAAACTGTTGAAGACACAAAGTCTTTGATGAAGCAACACATGCTTGTGAGAAGCCACGTAGGCTTATATCTATGATAAGCGTCACAAAATGTCCGCTACGACGTTTCCTTTACCTGGAAT
This sequence comes from Biomphalaria pfeifferi, assembly GCA_030265305.1. Taxonomy (NCBI): domain Eukaryota; kingdom Metazoa; phylum Mollusca; class Gastropoda; family Planorbidae; genus Biomphalaria; species Biomphalaria pfeifferi. Next base: position 943,899 of record JASAOG010000129.1, on the reverse strand, counting down.
ATGCTGCACTTCGAACTGAAAGTCCTGAAGCATCAGGGCCCAGCGAGTTACCCTGAAATTAACCGACTTACGTGTGTTTAAACAGCGTAAGGGTGCGTGATCTGTGCGGAGTACAAATGTTCTGCCAACAGGTATCTGTCCAACTTGGTTACTGCCTAAACAACTGCCAAGCACTCTCTTTCTACGGTGCTGTATCGTTGTTCTGCTGAAGACAACTTTCTACTGACGTACATAACGGGATGTAGAATGCCTGTGATTCCTGTGCTAGGCATCCCCCGATAGCAACATCAGAGGCATCAGTAACTAGTATGAATTCCTTCTGACAGTCAGATAGACGCAGGATCGGCTCCTCAGCAAATGCCTTCTTGATCTTCTGCAGCGATACTTCACAGTCATGTGACCATCTGATCACGTTGGGTGCTGCCTTTTTGGTCAGGTTTATGAGTGGCTAAGTCATCTCTGCAAAATCCGCTATAACCCTTCGATAGAAGTTGCAGAGTCCCAATAAACTACGGACCTGTCTCTTGGTTGTTGGCTGACGAAGATTCATAATCCGTTGTCGCAGTTCAGGTTGTGGTTTCAGTGAGTGTCCTCCAATTACATATCCTAGAAAGAAGATGTTCTTGCAACCAATCTCCACTTTAGATGGTCTCACTGTTAAACCATTTCTCCTCAATGTATCTAGAACCATTTCTAGATGACTAAGTAATGTCATGAATGCAGATGTCGTCTAGGTATCACAGTACATGGGGTAGATTATACAACACCTTTGTCATCATTCTGCTGAACGTTGCTGGTGCGTTGACAAGCCCGAAACTCATGACATTAAATTGAAATAAACCAAAAGGACTACTAAACGCTGTAAGTGGTTTAGCTTTATCTACCAAAGGTATCTGCCAATACCCACGGGTCAAGTCTAGCTTTGTAAAAAATGTTGCGTCTGCCATTTGAGGTAACAAGTCTTCAGGATTGGGTGATGGTTCCGAATCAAGCACAGTAACTTCGTTAAGCTTCCTGTAGGCAACACATATTCTTACTGCGCCTGATTTTTTTCTAACCACCACCATAGGTGCCGTGTATGGTGACTCTGTTGGTGATATAATGTCTAACTTCAGCATCAATTGAATCTCTTCTTCCACTTCCTTCATATACCCTAAAGGTACTGGATACGGTTTAGGTTTCACTGAGTTCAGAGTCTTTGAGAATGATGTCGTGTTTAATTTCTGCAGTTCTCCCTGGTACATCCGTCAAGATATCATCATATCTAGCCAGTACTCCTTTCACTTGCTTCGTTTGCTCTACTGATAGTGACTCTTCAATTTTGCAATCTGTCCAAGTTTCTGATTGCTTTAAAGATAATACAGATAGTAATGATCCAATCAAATCATTTTCGTCTTTCTCTGGTTCATTAACTATCGCACAACTGGAACGAACTACTTCATCAGTGTTAGCATTACTTTCCTGTGACTTTCCACCAAACTCTCTTAACATGTTGATGTGAAACGTTTTCAGTTTTCCTCTCATGTTGATTTGGTAATCTACTGCAGTTATCTTTTTGACTACTTCAAATGGTCCTTGCCACTGAACAATCAGTTTGCTGTCTTTCCTTGGTAGTAGTACAGAAACAAGGCTTCCTCCTTGAAGTTTTCTCAGAGTTTTATTTTTGTTAACAATGGTTCTGTGTCGTGTTAACTGTGATTCTAATGCTTGCTTTGCAAGTTGACATGTTGTTACCACTTTCTCTCTGAGCTTGACGACATGTTGATAGCTTGTTCTAGATTCATTATCAATATTTTCTTTTGTCCACAAACCTTTCACCAAACAAAGTGGCCACACGTCGCGGCTCCATACAATAGTTCACACGGTGAAAACCCTGTACTTTCTTGCGGAACTTCTCGGTAAGCAAAGAGAGAACTGCTGGGATGTACAGGTCCCAGTCTGATGGTCTGTCTAGTGCTACTTTGCCTAATAATCGTTTCAAAGTCCCATTCCACCTCTCGCAAACCGAATTGCTCTGGGGCCTGTAAGGCGTTGTGAAGGTTTGACGAATCCCTGTTTCAGAAATTGATGTGTTAACTCGGATGTAAACTGAGTCCCTTGGTCACTTTCTTCTGGGAATCCTAAGCGAGAGAAAATGTTGAACAATTCATGAGTTACATTTTCTGCAGTTATTGTCATTATTGGCAAGCCTCTGGCCAACGTGTGAATAAGTCAACCATTGTAAGGATGTATCTATATCCTCTTTTAGATATAGGGTTTATGGGACCCACAATGTCTACGGCCACTTTCTGAAATGGTCTATCTTGCAGATCTGTGACCAGTAATGGGGCTTTTGTATAACGATCTCTGGGCTTTGTACTGGCACAAGTGCTGCACGCTGAACAATATTTTTTCACATCTTTAAATATTCCTGGCCAGTAAAAGTTATTCAGAATTCTTTGTCTTGTTCGTGCTGTCCCCATATGACCCGCAAAATTCTTTTTCTTTCGGCGGCAGGGACGACTAGCTGTAGTTTCTCTTTGTTATCTTGTCTCATCAGAAGTCCATTTTTCACTTAAAATTTACTGGTAGGACGCTCCGCCAATTCAAAAAGCTTAACCAATGATTGGTCCTCCTTTTGTTTCAATGCATAACTGGATGTTAATTCTGATTCTGGCTGTTCAATCTGACTATGTAAGATCGGTTGTCCCATGTTTTCTATTACACCAGATTGAGATCTAGTTACCGCATTTGTAACTTCTGACATTCCTGACCTTTGCCACTGATAGATATCTGTGATGGTAGGTTCCGTTATGCCAGTCACGTTTCCTAGAATCAAGTCAGCTGCAGACCTCTCCAACACACATGCTTCAACTTTCCAAGATAAAAATGGCGTATCAATGCCAATGACAGCTGTGGGATATTCTTCAATTGTTCCTCCAAATGTCATACACTAGACTTTCTTACCAGTCAACTGGTGAGGGTGCACATGTAGTCTCTTCACTCCGATTGTGGTCGCTCCTGTGTCTCTCAAGACCCAAATAGATTTTTTCCCAACAAATCCAGGATACATTTTTAATTTCCCAGCGTCACAAGTTACAGCTCCAGCCATCTGGATCTGCTCAGATTCATGAGGGAGTTGTTCACCATGTTGATAGTCTATGCAAACTGACGCATTGTACGGATGTCCAGTTGGTCTTCCCCTGTTGCTGGTTTTAAATTCCTGACTTCTTCTTGAGGCCATAGTCTCATTTTGTCTTACTGGGCTTTCGTTTCTACATTGGGCTGCTAAATGTCCGGTTTTGAAACACTTAAAACATTTTCTTTTTTCACCCACACTTCTTTTCTACAGACGGTCCTGTCTCCATTCTTGTTTAAAGCGACTTCTGTTATCATTAGTCTTTGCAGCAAATGCAAATTTGCTAGTTATCAAGTCTACCTCTCTCTGAATTGTCTGCTCTGGATGTGCAGTAATATATTGCTGACACAACTTGACTGCTGTTGGTACATATTTCGGTTTCCTTTCGTGTAGAAAAGCTACTAACTGAGGATGGCAAGATGTGAGGATCTTGTCTCTGATGAACAGATCAATGAGACCTTCAAATGTCTTTTCAGTGTTAGACAATTCAACCCAACGCATTAGGTATCTTGTAATGTCCTCAACAAATTCATGGAATGGCTGGTTTCTCTCTGGTTTAGCTTTATGGAACTTCTCTCTATACCCATTATCTGTTAAGTTGTATCTTTTCATCAATACTTCCTTCACCTTGTCATATTCTTCTAAATCTTTCTTAGAAAAGTTGATACAAGCTTGCAGTGCCTTTCCCTGTAACAATGTGTATAGATGACTTCCCCATTGAGTTTTAGGTATATCTGTAGCTTGAGCATGCACTTCAAATCTAGCCAAATATGCATTCATTTGATCCACATTCTCATTAAAAGGTGGCAACTTTGGTTTCCATACAGGTTTTATATGCTCTTTGAGTTCTCCTTTCGTCTTCCTAAGCTCCAACTCTCTGACTCTCATTTTGTGTATTTCTACATCAGCTTCTTTCTCTTTAGCTCTTGCTTCTGCCTCTTTAGCTCTTGCTTCTGCCTCTTTAGCTCTTGCTTCTGCCTCTTTAGCTCTCTCCACCGCCTTTCTTTCTTAAGCGTTTTCCACCGCCCCCTTTTCTTTAGCTCTTTCCACCGCGCTCTTTCTTTAGCTCTTTCCACCGCCTCTCTTTCTTTAGCTCTTTCCACCGCCTCTCTTTCTTTAGCTTTTTCTTCTCTGTCTTTAACACGTTCCTTACGCTCTCTGTCTTCTCTTTCTTTTTCTTTCTTTTCCAGCTTGACTTCTCTTTCTTTCACCCACTCCTGTAGAGCTGTCCCTGACAATCCAATCTCTTTTCCAGCAGCTATTAACTGTGTTAATCTCTGACATTTTGTTTATATCTCTAGCATACACTATAAACAACACTAATAGTTTTATCACTGTGTTTGACCTGGTTTCGTCTCGGCTGATTGACGTAGTTTTTTCCCGCCGTTGCACGTGAGCGCACACACTTCACGACTTCGCGGCCTTCTTTGTCCTTGACCTTTTCACAATGGCGAACCGCAGTTCTGCTTAATGTCTTCCAAGACTAAGTCAAGTAACTAGATAAACGAGCCCTCAAATATGCCACAGGTTACCTATTATATTTATACTTATAACTCGATAGAATCTCCCTTAGGTCTCGCTACGTTTAGGTGTCCCTGGTTCAGTTCTAGTTAACGAAATAAAACAATGAAACCACTAGATCAAACACATACACTTTAATCAGCTTTACTGCATATCACACACAAGCTGGTCTCTGTCTGACAACAACATACTTCCGGTCATTCGCTCAGATTGTAAAAATAAATTATACATACATACACACATTCATCCGTGACATAGCCTATGGGGGTTTTGAGTTAATGCCCATCCTCCAGAAAGCTTTAAGTTTAAAACCCCTCCAGGTGGCTTTGAATTTAAAATCCCCATACACATAGTTTTGAGGTTGAAAACCCTTCTCTTCAATATTATTCTAAAGCAAACTATTGTCACCATATTCTATGCGCGTAGCTAAGAAGGTATTTGAATTTGTTTTTAAAACCCGCCAAATGATGGTTTTGACAATAAAACTTCCCTTTTCGATATAAAATCTAAAATAAACTACAGTCACCTAATTCCAAGAGCGTAGCCATAGAGGTTACAAATTTCTACCAGTGGCTGGGCTCCATTAATAAATGGCAGTGAATAGTCATCTGCCGAAATTTTAAAAGACTAAATGTGGTTCAACAAAGATGACTAAGACAGATTTTAGGAGTCAGTTATAGAGATCGGGTCTCAATCAAAGAAATGCTATATTGAACTGGGAGTCGACCCCTTAGTAAGGTTGTGTCAGAGCGTCGCAGGAGGTTTGCGGGACATGTTCTCAGACGAAATGAATTACGCATACTAAGAGTTGCGATGACATGGAGGCCATTACGAGGAAAGCGCAAACAGGGACATCCTAGAACAACTTAGTACCACACTTTCTTGGAGGTCCTCAGAGCTGGTGGGAAGAGGCTTCAGTTCAGACATTGCCAGTGACAGAGTTTTGTGGAAGCAGCTTACCTCTCAATGCACCGAACGACGCGGGAGGATCTAAGTAAGTAAGAATAGTACATAATATTTTAAAAATAAAACTTTTTAATAGCAGGATAATGCACTGTAGATACCTCTTAATATGCATTTTGTTGGCTTTTAATATCGGAAATAGTGCTTAGCGGCGGGGCTCCCAACTGCCCCCCCGAAAAAAAATCCTGGCTACGCCCATGTTACACACACACACACATATAAATATACTGTGAAGAAACAAGTTCCTTTAATTGTAAAGTTTCTTTAATTGTAAAGCATTTAATAGTAACATATATACAAAGCTAACATTTCTATACAAACAACTCCACTAGATGTTCTTTCCTTGCCAATGTTTACAACACACTCGCGACTTCCAGCAAGTCCCTTAACTCCCAGGTACGTAACACTTCACGGTTGATCATACATAGTAACCGTGTCATATATATAATCCCACCACCTTAACCCCCCCCCCCCCCGGAAAAAATATCCTGACTACGCCCATGTATGTGTATTCCTCACTAATCTTCGGACTCGAATACAAGCCTTATTATTTTTATTATATATAATATTTCTAAAGTTACTTTATTCATCATGATATCGATATAAATGATGGGAAAAGTATCGACTTCTTTCGGCTCTTCGATGCCATTCAATTTTTCTCCCAATACTTTACATAAACATGGGAAAACCTGTGGTGTTATAAAAAAAACTTGAATTATATTTTTCAGTTTGAAAACCCTTAGTATAGCCGTTCCGAGAAAGTTAAGGGATCACTAGATTCTATACTTGCTATTTCATTTGAATATTTTTTTTTGTTTTGTTACCAAACAAAATTTCAGACCCCCCCCCCCTTTTTTTTTTGGTTCATTAAGTAGGGTCGATAACTATAATGTAGAAGTAGTAAGAAGGGTCGATAGCTCTAATTTAGAAGTAGTAAGAAGGGTCGATAACTCTAATGTAGAAGTATTAAGAAGGGTCGATAACTCTAATATAGAAGTAGTAAGAAGGGTTGATAACTCTAATATAGAAGTAGTAAGAAGGGTTGATAACTCTAATATAGAAGTAGAAGGAGGGTTGATAACTCTAATGTAGAAGTAGTAAGAAGGGTCGATAACTCTAATATAGAAGTAGCAAGAAGGGTCGATAACTCTAATGTAGAAATAGATAATTTCAACAGAACTCCCTCCCCCTTTTTTTTTTTATAAACGTGCCAAATAGTAGACTTTCTGCTCGAAGGATGGTGCATTCTGGGAGTTAATGAAAAGTGCTAAGAAAGGATTATTTTGGCACTTTTTTAACTAGATCGCTAGTTTTTATGGTTGGTAAATTTCAAACAGTACTGGTACATATTAACTTCGTCATTGATACTGACTATGTAAAGTAATGGAATAGCTAATTATGCTTTAATAGATAGGTGTCATGGGTAAATAGTTCAATAACATTCGAATCTATCGCGTGACCTCAACAGATCAGGGACACGGTAACGGTGAAAGAATTCTGTCAATAAATTTACTGGTCGAGGTCTTGTATAAATCCTTAACGCTTCATTGGACAAACAAATTACAGCTGACTGGGTAATCTCTGGTGTCGCGGGTTCTCGTCAGAGTTAATTCACAGAAGTGGATTAAGTTGTAGTCTTCAACTGTCTAGACACAAAAGTTGCCACCAGTCCTCGATACTGCCCTACTTACATCAAGTGACATTTGAGCTCATCAGAAAGTCAGATGGAAGTCTTTTAAAAGCAGGTCAACTTTAAAATTAATTAATTAATTAAAATCACTTAGAAAAAAAAGTTTCATCCAACAAAGTTTCAAACAAGCTTAATAAACATTTTTAAAAACAAGGCTTTTCTAAGGGGAATAACCACACACAAAAATCACAGACTTAAATCTCAACATTGCAAGGTTTAACTTCATTTTTTCAATATAATCAAAATTAATGAATTACCACTAAATGATTAAGTACTTGTGTTTTTTTTAAATTGATACATGTATTGTCATCTACTATGAATAATTGTGCAACATTTAAACTTGATAAAGGCGCAGTGGCTAAGCTGAGACTTAAATCTTATTATTGCAAGGTTTAACTCCATTTTTTCAAAATAATCAAAATTAATAAGCTATAACTAAATGATTAAGTAATTTTTTTTTAAATTGATACATGTTTTGTCATCTACTATGAATAATTGTGCAACATTTAAACTTGATAGAGGCGTAGTGGCTGAGCTGGTTTAAATCTTGGTGAAGACTGGGATTTTTAATTGCGGGATCTTTGGGCGCCTCTGAGTCCACCCAGCGCTAATGGGTACCTGACTTTAAGTAGGAAAAGTAAAGGCGGTTGGTCGTTGTGCTAGCCACATGACACCCTCGTTAACCGTGGGCAACAGAAACAGATGACCTTTACATTAACTGCACTATAGATCTCAAATTCTGAAAGGGGAACTTTTTTTTATCTAAACTTGATACGAGAATGGGAAGTGGGAGAAAAATACGTGCAGACTGACAGACAGGATAAACGCTTTACATTTCTAAGGTATTAACCATTACTCGGTATAACTATTTTAATTGGTAGAGTTTTTAGGCTATATTTCTTGTTTCTAACATAGAATGTGTTGGAGTTATTTCTGTGTTGTAGAGAAAACTGCGCCTGTCTTTAGCGGTAGTGGTAGGTTTACAGTATTAAATATGTCTACTTCAAATAACGACTGAACGTCGGTGTATAGAGGAGTGAGGCAAGAGTTATCCTGTAATGATGACCTATGCCAAAAGTAATCATTTTTGGACGAACTTTAAGTAGGAGAACTTTACAGAAATGTCCCCCTCCTTTAGGGGCAAACGCAGAGACAATACAATACCGACTAGTTACAAAGTCAACAAGTAACATAGGCGGGCAAATCGCTTTAAAAGTGGCATGATCTATTAATTCTTTGGCATGAAATCCCAGCTGTGATTTTGTATTTGAATTGTAGACTATCATTTAAATAATAGGTTGCATTGTTCTTTAGATTAATCAACAATAGCAGATCCAGGTGTTACTTATCCACTAAAACCTGTACCTGTCCTACTATTTTTTTTAAAGACACAGTTTTGTTATTGAGACGAGAACACTAGCGAATCCAGAACTTTGGAATGGAGGTAGGCGATTTTTTTCCAAACCCTAATGCCCAGTAAACCCCAACCCTATACATAAACGTGCGTACAGCATATATATATATATATGAGAATTTTAAAAAAGTGTTTCTCAACCTTCGTCGAAAAAAAAAACAGTTATGTTGAGGCCTTTCTCTTGATAGCTTGGGGGTTTAGGGCAGTGCTGTGAGCCTCCCCAGTGAGATTCGGGGCAAAGCCTCGATTTTAAAAGCGTTTTCTTGCATTTTTCCCTGCATAAACGCATTCTCTCGACATCTACAGCTTATTATTCATCCTATGAAAAAAGGACATTTGGAATAATGTTTTACATGAAAAATATTCTAATATGAATTTATAGGACCTTACTACATTGCAAATAAAACGATTTGAAGATACCCCACATATTTAGATTTAGGCTTTGAAGATCGCCGTCGAAAAAAAAAAATGTATTCGAAAAATAACATTTGTAAGTGATACATTTTGTACGATAGGCATGTTTGTAACTTTGTTTTGTTACAGAACTATAATTCAAAGTTCTAAACAAACTATTTCGTAAGTGGGAGGAGAATTTAAGTGTAGGCCTTACCAATTACATACCAATTACATTCCACTCTAAATTTTTTTTGGTCATTTTAGGATTCAAGTATAAATTGTGAGCTATTGTCCCACATTTATTTAACTAGAAAAATATCAGTATGAGAAAAGGTTGGAAAAAGGCGAGTAGGAAAAGAATATTTGGGTTCAGAACTCATCTCAATCATATCAATCACTCATATGAATTCTAAATTTTCCAAAGCAAAGTCTTCTTCCTTTAAAAAACTATGATAAATTCATGTGAAATTATATAAACTCTGTCGCTATACTTGACTATTCTGTTTTAAAACATCATGTTTTCGTATGGAGAGGGAAGAGGCAAAAGAGTGAAAACGATTAATTCTCGCTCTTTTTTGTAATATCTGCTAATGATTGTATTTGGCATTAAAGAATAGGGGTGGGGCGACTCGATATAAGAATTTAATTTATAGCATTTATAAATTGTATTAGTGACAGATTTTTTTAATAAGTTTTGTAATTTCTTAACTATAAGAAAAAGTATTGGTTTGTCCGATTGGCGGAAGGTGATTGCATGTATCGTCCCTCCCACCTGGTACAACCCTTTTTCATTTTATATTTACTAATCATAAAATTTGAGATTAGAGTGTGGTACGACATAATATACAAATGGGTTCACATATCAATACGTAGCTTATATTATATAGATATTCAACTAATTTTGTTCACATACTATAATTTCTCTATAAAAATAGGACCGCCGCCCCTCAGAGGGCTAGAGTGGGGAGGGCAGTAGATGCAATCGCCTTCCCAACCTTTTACCCCACCGAATCGGCCAATATACCAGAAAGGGAGCAACATAATATAAAAATTATATTTTAATTCATCTTATTTTCGTTCACAAACTATGATTTCCTCATGAAAGTAGGACCGCCCCCACCCACTCACTCAAAGGGTTTAGGTGGGAAGGGCAGTAGAGGTATTCGCCCCCCCCCCCCTTGGGCCAACAGGGGAACGACAGAATATAAAGATCGGTTAAAACATCAATAACAAGTTTTAATCATATAGATGTTTAATTAATTCTGTTAGCAAGCTGTGATTTCTACAAGTAAATTGGACCGCTCCTCCCACTCGAAAGTCTGGGGGGGGGGGGGGGGGGGGGGGGGTTGATACCATCGCCCTCTCCCGACCCCACCTAATCGGCCATCATACTAGATGGGGGGGGGCGAAATAATCTAAAAATAGGTTGAAATAAAATAATAAGTAAATATTATTAACATAAGTAATAAATTCGCATACAAATTGTGTGAATTCTATACCGTCGGCCGAGTTGTGGGGGGGGGGGGGGGCGCTCGCCCCCTACCGCTCCCCCCCCCCCCCCTGGATCCGCCAGTGGACGAGACAGTATTATGTGATGGCGGTGATTCGATTATTTCGACCTGTACCTGCCCAACTATTTTGAATTTTCATTATTTTATTTTATTTTGTTAGAAGATCCAGATTGAATCAATCCAGAATTGCTACAGCGGTTTTTTTTTTGGATGGTGAATACATCTATTTAAATCTGATGACCCATGACCAGTTGTATGAGCTATTTCCAGTTGTATGACCCATGTCGTTGAATGACCCAGGTCCAGTTATTTAATGGGAAGAAATCACAGAATTCCTCTTGACCAACTGGAAGATTTGAATCCTACAAGTGGTGAAAACATTGTCAAGATACTAGGTAGTAGCTTGGAACTTGTCAGCTGAATACACTGATTGTTTTGGACCCTGAAACAAGCTTATCTCTCTTATAATCCGAAACTTATATAAACGCTAATTAACTCCTTTAAATAATTACTTCTTTTACGTAGAAGTTCGAAGCTGACAGAATCTAATGAATAAATAAACTTAATCTTTATACTTTTTTTGCGACTTTGGCGCATTGACCACGTGATAAGGAGTCAGGGTTAAAGGATTTGGTGGAGCAGATCCAGATTTTGTAGATCCAGATGTAACACATCCAATTATTCTCTCTCTCTCTCTCCCCATCTCTCTCTCTCTCTCTCTCTCTCTCTCTCTCTCTCTCTCTTGTCCATCTATCTGTATATCTTTTTTTTTAAATTTTAAATAATTAATTATTTTTTTGGCTACAATAATTAAATACATTAGCACACAGAGAACTTTGAAGAAGTAAATTAAAGAAATGCTAATTTCATGTTTGACTCAATATATTCAATATATAAAAAAAACCTGCCTTCTCCTAGCTAGAGCTTCTGATTCGATGGTCTTACTGGATTAACCTCGTCTCAGTATTTGCCTTCAGGCTGCATTTGAAATTTGACAATAAATGAAAGAAAGATCCCACCTGTAACCGTTTTCTTACTCAGAGGGTCCCATCTAGTAGTGACCCCTTGGGCTAAATATACAAATCAAAGTCTCCTTTTGTTTTTATAAATATGGATAAAACTAATGGCAAAACGTTTCGTCGCAAAAGCTGGTACCGGGTACTTTACATATAAGTTGGGAACCATTGAAGTAGAACATTGTGATCTACCAGGAATGTGGTAAAATTTGATCAAAACCCCATTCTTTTTTTTTTAACCCTTCTCATATTGAATAGCACGTCAATTTAAAAATAAGTATAAAAGAATTTTTTTTACACTGCTTCATTTCTCTTTTGAAATTGTCATATTTTTGTATCAAAATATACAATTTAAAACATATCTTGTTATTTCTCCTAATCTGTATGACTAGCGGATCCAGAACTTTGGAGTGACGGGGAGCGATTTTTTTCCAAACCCAAACCCTAACGCTCAGTAAACACTAATCTTAAGCATAAACGCGCGTACAGCATATATATATATATATATATATTTTATATATATAAAAATGTTAGAATTAAAAAATAAAGCAGTGTTTCTCAACCTTCTGCGTAAAAATAAAAAACAGCCAAGTTGAGGCCTTACTCTTGACAGATAGGGTCTGGGGGAGCTCTTGAAGCGTTTTCTTGCATTCTTCACTTCAGAAACGCATTCTCCTGACATCTACATCTCATTATTCATCCTACTAAAACAGGACCCTTTGAATAATTTTTTTACTTAAAGAACATTCTGATATGAATTGACAGGCCCTTACTACAATGCAAATAGAACCGATTTCTTCCTTGAAAAGATAAGATACCCCATATATTTAGAAGAAGACTTTCAGGATAGCAGCTGAAGAAAAAATTATTCGAAAAATTTTTTTTTTTTAAAAAGCTCATTTGTAAGTGATACATTTTGTACGATAGGCATGTTTGTAACTTTGTGTTGTTACGGAACTATAATTCAAAGTTCTAAACAAGTAGGAGGAGAAATTAAGTGGACCAATTAAATTCTACTCTAATGTTTTTGCATTTTTAGGATTCAAGAATATATTGTGAGTTATTTTCCCATTTTTTTTTACACAATAGAAAAATATCAGTTTCAGTATGAGTACAGGTTCGAAAAACATTTGGGTTCAGAACTCGTCTCAATTGTTACTCTTATAATGAAAAATTTCGTATATATTCTAGATTTTCCAAAACAGTCTTTCTTAAGATAATTGAGATAAACTCGTGTGCAATTACATAAATTCTGTCGCAATATTTGACTAATCTGTTTTAAAACGTGATGTTTTCGTCCGGAAAGGGGAGAGGGCGGTAGAGTGAAAGCGTTAATCCTCGCTCCTTTTTATAATTTCTACTAATGATTGCATTTGACATTAACGAATTCTTTGATATAAGAACTTAATTTATAGCACATATAAATTATATTAGTGACAATTTTTTTGATTTTTTAATTTCTTAACTAAAATACAAAAAGTAATGGTTTGTCCGATGGGCGGAAGGCAATTGCATGGATCGCCCCTCCCACCTGGTACAACCCTTTTTCATTTTATATTTACTAAAGATAAAATTTGAGATCAGAGTGTGTGTGCGACATAATATACAAATGGGTTAAAATACCAATATGTAGCATATTATTATATAAGCTACATTTTGTTCACAAACTATGATTTCTCCATTAAAATAGGACCCCCCCCCCCCACTAAGACGGCTAGAGTGGGGAAGGCAGAAGACCCAATCCTCCCCCCCCCCCTCACCGAATCGGATAAGATACCAGAAGTGTATCGACATAATATAAAAATTAAATAGTAATTCAACTAATTTTGTTCACAAACTATGATTTCTAGATAAAAGTAGGACCGCCCCCCCCCCACTCAAAGGGTTAAGGTGGGAAGGGCAGTAGATATATTCCCCCCCCCCCAACCCAATCGGCTTACAGGGTGAACGACATAATATAAAGATCGGCTAATATATCAATAACAAGTTTTAATTATATAGATATTTAATTGATTCTGTTAACAAGCTGTGATTTCTACAAATAATATGGACCGCCAACTCCCACTCGAAAGCTTATGGCTGGGGGGGGGGGGGGGGGGGGCGGGTTGATGCCATCGTCACCTCACGACCCCACCAAATCGGCCAACATACCAGAGAGGGGGGGGGGGCGAAATAATCTAAAAATAGGTTGAAATATAAATATTTAGTATATATTATTACCATTACTAATAAATTCGTATACAAATTGTGTGATTTCTTTGTTAAAATTTATCGGCTGAGCGGGGGGGGGGGGGGGGGCGATAGCCCCTGATGCCCCCCCCCCTCCAAGATCCGCCAGTGTGTATATGCATATATATATATATATATATATATATATATATAGAGAGAGAGAGAGAGAGAGAGAGAGAAAGAGAGAGAATGAAACTTATTATTATACCACGGGTCATTCTAAATTTATATTATTTATAACTGTTGAAGATCTAAATCTTCATTTCTATTTCATTGTTGAATATAAAACAGATGTGTTACATAGTGGGCCTACTTTTGAACAAGCTGTGTGAAGGGAGTTAACACCTGAATTTACTTAATATTACATGGTTACGTCCTATATATATTTTTTTAAATCTTTGCGCGCTCTTATTTTTTTATTTTTTTTTAAATCAAAGACACGCAAATATGATTTTTTGGGGGGTTCGTTTAAAGACATGTTCATTGATCATAAACTCACTGACAATTACTTTGTAAATATAGACCTAAATTTTAATACAATAGCTGTTACATTTTTTTATATTGTTTCTCTTGGAAACAATTAAAATAAACGTTACCTTGCGTCCAAAGCCTTGACCTAGAGTTTCGGTAATAAGTTGCACATAAATTACGGGTACAAGTATCAAATGTATAATCCTGGCTCGATCTAAGTGATCCATTTCACAGAAACAGACTCTAGAAACTAAAAATAGTTTGTTCTGTTCAAAAAAAAAAAGAAAAGAAAATGGCTGTCTATAACAGATAGGAAAACAAATGTTATATAAAACAAAAATATATGATTCTTTCAATATAAAATTACCTTTCAAAACTATTGGCGTATTTATTTCATCATCTAAATCTATAAGATAGTAGCAACCAAATGTTCAAAGAATATTCTCCTAATTCATCCTGTAGAAATGTAACCAAAAAGGAATAATAATAATAAAGATGTGTACAATAGAAATAGTAGAAGGAGAGGGAAGCGTGATTTTTCAGTGTTGACAAAACCTGATTGGCTTGTTTCGATCTGATGGAACAGATGTAGGCCTACAGCTTAGATGACTTTATGTCTTTAGGCGATCTTGAGTTGAAATATCTTCCCCATCTACATTACAAAGCAGTGTACAGAGTTGTTCATGTTTAGTGTATGAACAAGTTTTAGCATAGATAGATCACAAGGCTTCCATTGTATGTCAATGAGTACAAGCCCAGTTCAATGTTTAACATCGTCTTACGTGGGGTATCAATGAGTACAAGCCCAGTTCAATGTTAAACATCGTCATATGTGGGGCATCAATGAGTTGAAGCCCAGTTCAATGTGGGGCATCAATGAGTACAAGCCCAGTTCAATGTTAAACATCGTCCTATGTGGGGCAACAATGAGTACAAGCCCAGTTCAATGTTAAACATCGTCCTATGTGGGGTATCAATGAGTACAAGCCCAGTTCAATGTGGGGTATCAATGAGTACAAGCCCAGTTCAATGTGGGGTATCAATGAGTACAAGCCCAGTTCAATGTGGGGTATCAATGAGTACAAGCCCAGTTCAATGTGGGGTATCAATGAGTACAAGCCCAGTTCAATGTTAAACATCGTCCTATGTGGGGTATTAATGAGTACAAGCCCAGTTCAATGTCAAACATCGTCCAATGTGGGGTATGCACTTTCGGTAGTAATGTTGATGGTTAGTTTTCAGGTTTCATTTACCTCTTAGGTGCTCACGAAGACTTCAATCTCCGCGATATTAATTGGAAATAATTAATATCCGCTGCAGGTGTGCACCAATACAAACCCGTATGAGACTGGAATAACCAAAAAGAGGCTTGAAGCCCATAAAAGAGGCTTAAGTCGATAAAAAAAATAAGACAGATTCGCAAGTAATGCTATGGGTCTAATGCTACAGGTCTAAAGTGATAATGGGTAATATCATATCGAATTTGGAATCTCAGCATTGAAAGAAATCAAACTTTGATCTACCTGAGAGCGAAATAAAAATGACATTTTATAAAGATTTTCATAGAAAAATGGAGTATGAGTGGTATGCGTAAAGCGCTTGGCTTCTGATCCGATGATCCCGGGTTCGAATCCTGGGATTTTTTATTGTGGGATCTTAAGGGGGCCTTTAAGTCAACCGAACTCCAGTGGATATCTGACATTAGTTGGGGAAAAGTAAAAGCGGTTGGTTGTTGTGCTGGCCACAGATGTCGTGCGCATTTAGAGTTGCTTCTTGTGGGATGTTTCTTTTTCTTGCACCATAATGGTCTGGACTTTAGTTTCTAAGGACGCGCTATATTGGTGTCATTGCTCTGCTTGTTTTTGGCTTGAGATGGAGTTCTCTGTTGTGGTTTTTCTTCCCCAGTGTTGGGTAAGTTAGTATATTTTGCGTTATTCTTCGCGGGGTAGTTTTGAAATCCTTATTAATATAATATTATAATGGCTGTCTCAAGGAATGCGTATTTTCTTGTTTAGAAACGCAGGCTTGGGACTCTGTTATAGTAAGCATGATTTGTTTTGGTATGGTCCGTGCATCCATGGCATTGTGAATGATTGTGTGTGGGCTTCGCGGGCCCTGATCAAATTGTGGCACTGAGCTTAAGGTGTGCTATATTTCATTTGCATAATATGTATAACTTGTATTTGCCCTTATAAATACTATTGATCTTCATTCATCATTCATGTCATAATATTCATACATTCATTCAGTTGTTGAACGTACACTCTTGTAGTTAACTCATGTAAGTTAACTTATCGTTGTTATTATATTGTTCATGTTGAACCATTTATGTTCAGTTGAATGACATGTATTCGAGGTTCAGTAAGTCAAAGCTCTACATACCATTACTCTTTGCTTTGGTTTATACTGTCAAGGTAGGGAACCTGGGAGTTCAAGGAACTTATGTCTACCCCCTAAATCAACGAGATGGAAAACCCACCTGACAACAGAAACAGATGATCTTTACATCATCTGCCCTATAGACCGCAATGTCTGAAAAAAAAAGGGGGGGGGGGGGGGGGGGAACTTTCATAGAAAAATAACTAGCGATCAGCTTTGGGTTTTCTCATTCTACTTCCGCTCTGCCTCCGTTTGAAGCCATGACGTATACGAAGGCAATCACGGGAAATAGTCACCGGCAATCTTGCATTTTTTTCTCCACATGGCGAGATGAGCTAAAAAAAACAACTCTCATTGCAACTGCAATGTAAAAGACAAGGCTTTCAAAGTAGCACTATACAAAGGACATTTACCATCTATGTTGATGTCTTCACATTGAAATGCATTGAGGCCTAAAGATGTGGCAAGAGGGATAGTAAGGGTCAAAATGTCAAAAAGAGTTAGTTCCCTTTAGTCTTTGTAATGTTGATAAAATGTGATGTTATTGTACTCTGACCTTGTTACTCAAGAGAATGGAAATGAATGTTTTTCTATAACGAGCTATGTAGATTTTGTGTAGGCCTATTTGTATTATTAATTGGTTGGTTACTGTAAATATTAAATGTCTACTTACAGTGGCGTAGTTAGGGTGGGGGGAGGAGGCGGAGAATTGGGAAATCCCCCCGGGCACCCAAATAAGTGTTCGAAATTTTCTTTTTACTTAACATATTCAATATTACACAAAATGCAGGGGCTCCCAAAGAGTTGAAGCCCCCGGAGCCCACAAAATATGGCTAATTTCTAGCTATGCCACTGTCTGATTAATTCTCTAGTTAGAAAGAGATCATCTCCTGTATGTTACTTTTGTGTTACTACTATAAAGACCAGGTTAGGGTTGAGTGGTATTTAAAGACAACGTTTTGTTTTCAAATGGGACAATAGTGATTCTCAATGATGGCGGTCATTCGATTGTTATGATCTGTACCTGTCCTACTATTTTGATTTTTCATTGTTTTATTTTGTTGGCGAAGGAGAATGCGGCCTTTATTTCCGTATTTATTTATTATCTGTTTTTTTTTTCTTTGTTTGTAAATAAACTCCTTATTTTTGTTTGCCATTGAAACTTTTTTTAAGTCAATTATTTGTATATCTCAGTAAGTTTATATTTATTATAATAGCCTAGGCAATATAAATTGGGACCACGAAGTACCTCTGGACTAACTTACCAGTACAGTAGAAGTCACTGGTCTTGCTACAAGTTCATAACAAGGTTTTCAAAGTAGCACTAAACAAAGAACATTCACCATCTATGTTGATGTCTTCAAAAATTCCCTCAGGCCTAGAGATGTTTTGTTTTTCTCCTCCTGGATACGAGAAGGATGAGTGCTTGATGCAAACTTGCAAAACAGACAAATATCTTAACGGTAGGTTCAAAATAAAATACCGGTAATTCAAACGTTTAAAACTTTTTTCAGTAAGCTGACTGCATTTGAAAAATGCTGGATTTTTTCTGCAATTAAAATGTAAATTTAAGAACAAAATTTCAATGTTTAACACCAAAGGCTTTTAATATTTTGTGTTTTAACAATACCGGTACCTCTATTCAAGTCACTCCTTTAGTGAGCCTGTGTGGGCGGATGTTGATCTAAACAAAAATAACAGTTGGTGTTATAGGCTATCGATTACTAGCTCGTTGGCTATACCAGGAAAACTCTAGTTTGACCGATATAATTTTTCAAAGTAAAAAAAAATAAATGTAAATTTGGCTAGAAACTAAATCTAGATCTAGATCCAACATCGGTTTTGAAAGGAGTATTGGCTTCTTGATAAGACTATCGGCGTTGGGGGGATTAGCGAATATAAGGCATGGATTCAAAGGTTTAATCAAGTTAAATCATTACTTGAATAATTGTACGCACCGTCTGCTAATGAACGTGACACAATAAACCTTCACGTTACCGACATCTTTGTATACAAATGAACAAAGTGGAGAGAAAACAGGAAGCCAAAAAATATGGACATGAACAAAGTGTCTTGCGCATAAAGCCTTGTACATCTCTACATTCACTTAACTTTTCTTGTTTAAGTCGTAACTTCTCTCTATTAATACAGGTCTATTTTTTTTCTTTTTAACAATACAATATGCCCCACTTATAAATACACTTCATTCAGTTTTAGGGTAAAATATTGTGTTACACACTGTCACACCCATTTGTTATCTTAATCTTTTTTTTTTATTATCAGTTCTAAGTGTCAGGCCCTTATTGAACCATGCAACATTAAGTGCTAATATACAATTAACCTACATGGAAAAGATGCCAATCACAACTTAATAGTGGCCTACACTCATAGGCCTATATAGATAGTGGGCAATTATCGACAAGTGTTTGGCTCCTCTTTGTAAAATAATTCAACACGTGACCCACTGTATATCCATCACGTCGAAGTACTAGAACTAGTGTATAGTTTTACGGTGCTAACGCAATATGTTATAAAATACTATAACTGAAGTTTTTATAATAGTTCATGAAAGCAACTTGTGGATGGACTAAATAGGTGTCAATTTTGTTTTGTTGGCCTCCTCGTAACCACTATGGTTCATATCGTAGAACACTTTCATGTGACTGTGGAGCCGCTTTGGAGTTTGGTGACAGAGGAACCAGCCAATTTACGTTTGGCACGCCTTCCACAGCTGAGAATCCACTCTCTCCACTTAGTGTGGTCTAGGGCTATGTCTTCCTAAGAGTTCACATCCACTGCTTTAAGGTGCAGGAGGTGGGGTCGACCAGTTTTTCTTGAGCTCGCGAAAAAGATGACTTTTGGGATGCGATTGTTCTCTATATCACGAATATGACCAAGCCAGCGCAGGCCTAGGGATTGCGAAGATGGTGGGAAGACCCGTTTGAGCAATGACTTCAGTGGTGCACACGATCTCTTCTCATGTTCCTTTAGAATGAAAACATAGAGTTGAAGCTAGGTGCTGAAACAAATGATACATACATATATTAAACATAAATGAATAACAGCACCAGGGACCAAGTTTTTAAGAGAAAGTAGTGAATTAAAATGCTATGAAAATAAGGGCATGCGCCGACCGAGGCTAGGCGGTGGTGTCGAATCCGGAGTCACAGGTTCGAGCCTCGGTCGGCGCATGCCCTTATTTTCGTAGCATTTTAATTCACTACTTTCTCTTAAAAACTTGGTCCCTGGTGCTGTTATTCATTTATGTTTAATATATGTATGTATCCTTTAGAATGAGTTTAGTTTTCTCTGTGCCGTACAGAAGCGAACTCAAAACGCATGCCTTGTAGACCTCCATATTGATCACTGTAATGAATTTCTGGTTTAGACTTCTAACTCAATTTATTGCCCTAAAAAATCAACAAAAGTGTTGTACTCTAAGAATATTCGATTGACTTGTCTTGTTCACTCAGAAATTGTCTAATAAGTAGATGTAACATCTAGTACTTCACTATGAAAATGAGAAGTCAAAGCAACACTAAGGAAATGGAAAGATGTTTATTCCAACTGAGATCATGTCAGTTTCTTTATCATCTACTTCAACAACAAATCAAATCTTTGAGTATACAATGAAATAGTTCTCAACAGAAAACAAATAATGGATCCAGATCTAAATGTATAGAAGTAAAAAAAAAAAAATAAAAAAAAAAAAAAAAATGTCACTACTCTCTGGGTCAGGGTAATTGAGTGGTAATATGAGATTGCTAGAACAACCCAGTGTAACATAGGCAGATAAATAAACTGGAATCAATCAAAATTGTTTGAGCAATAGCTTGATAACACAATTTGTTTTATTTAATTTTTGTTCATATCCTAAAAAAAATACAATATGAATAAACTTTTGGACAAGAAGTTGAAATTCAAAGCTGTTACAATATTTGAGACTAAGAACACATGATACAGTCAGTTATACACAGACTACATTAACAAAAAATTAAACATCAAACTTTTGTTCTACATTAATGTGTAAAAAAAATTGTGTATATTAAAATAATGGAACAGCATGAACTAAATAGTTGAAAAGCAAAGTAGCCAACTAGTGCAGAGGTGATGTTTGTCTCTTGAAGAGTGCAACAAACCAATGTTGGAGGAAAAAAAGTGAAGTGCATTCTCTCCTACAACTGACCACAGTCAGCTATGGTCACTTTGCTCTTGGGCTTGCCATCTGGACTACCACATGCCTCCATGGCCCTGACTATCTCCATGCCTTCAATGACTTTACCAAATACAACATGCTTGCCATCCAACCTGAGAAGATAGAAATATTCAGTCAGTTAGTTAAACACAACCTGAGAAGACAGAAACATTCAGTCAGCCAGGTAAAAACACAACCTGAGAAGATAGAAACATTCAGTCAGCCAGGTAAACACAACCTGAGAAGATAGAAACGTTCAGTCCGCCAGGTAAACACAACCTGAGAAAAGAGAAACATTCAGTCTGCCAGGTAAACACAACCTGAGAAGACAGAAACATTCAGTCAGCCAGGTAAACAAAACATGAGAAAAGAGAAACATTCAGTCAGCCAGGTAAACACAACCTGAGAAGACAGAAACATTCAGTCAGCCAGGTAAACACAACCTGAGAAGACAGAAACATTCAGTCAGCCAGGTAAACAGAAACTGAAAAGACAAACGTTCAGTCAGCCAGGTAAACACAATCTGAGAAGATAGAAACATTCAGTCAGCCAGGTAAACACAACCTGAGAAAAGAAAAACATTCAGTCAGCCAGGTAAACACAACCTGAGAAAAGAAAAACATTCAGTCAGCCAGGTAAACACAACCTGAGAAAAGAGAAACATTCAGTTTCGGTCGACGCATGCCCTTATTTTCGTAGCATTTTAATTCACTACTTTCTCTCTTAAAAACTTGGTCCCTGGTGCTGTTATTTATTTATGTTTAATATATGTATGTATCATTTGTTTCAGCACCTAGCTTCAACTCTATGTTTAAGTTTACAGCATTGTAAGAAACACATATCATTCTAGCATTAATATTACTACCAGAAACAAGGTGGTCAAGCTCAGCCAAAGGAAATAACTGAGAACTTGCAGGTCTAAAAAGTAGACCTATGTTGAGGAAAATAAACATGTTTTTGAGAATACCATTTACCCTCACAGGAAACTATATTGATTACTCATCTAAACTCAAGCCACAGAATATGAATAAAACTACTGAAACATTTGAACACTTTAATAAATTTTCTTATTGATTTAATCAGAAAAAAGAAATATATAATCAACTAATAGAAGAAAAAAAAAAAGAATAATTATAGACCAAACACAAAAATGTTTATAAGATGACATTTAAACAAAATAAAATACATAAAAAAAACAAAGCTTATAAAAAAAAGTGTAATTGTATCAATTAGTTTGGATCAATCATGTAATTAAATTTGTAATAAGATCTAGATTAACAATTTAAAAAATCTGTGCAATTAGAAATATTTTTATCAATTAGATTTTGTTTTGTGCAATTTCATACTTTTAGCTTTCTCACTGCGCTATGATCCTATCACTTGTCTGGACCAGTTGGGAAAGAGGGTGGGGAAGAGGAGAGAGTATGTGGGTGAATGCTACTTTGAAATTCAACTTATACCATGACATTTGTCAAGTATGAATTCTTCCCTTGTTAGATACAAACAAAATAATTAATTACCAATAGTTGACTAATTGTCTTTAGGTTACAACCTGACACTATTTAATATTTCCTCTTTGTCTTCTATTGAACAAACGTTTTACCTGTTCCCCATAAGGTATGCCAAACACTTCAATCATGAGTATTACTTAATTTCTTTATTGAACCCTAAACACACACACTAAATTTATTTAAACATTGTTCTATTTCTCACTAACTGTTTCTAGCTATGTCTACATGAAAATCTGGTAAAACTATACTTATTTTTTAAATAATTGTCAAATATTCCGCTATCCACCACATTAAAAAATTTATTAAGATATTTTATTTCATAAAATCTTTTTGTGGGCAATGGAGAAATGGATAATCTTGCAATTTATTTTTTTCTGCTATAATTCAAACAAGGTTTTTATTTCTTTTTTTTATTTTATGTATGACAAACCTTTGGTATTATCTTGCTAAAGCTTTGCCCTTTTTTTTTTTTTTTTTAAACTTGATTTTAAAATAAAATTATAATTAACTATTAAGACAAGTTCACTTTACCAGTCTGTCTTTTCAGTGCAAATAAAAAACTGAGAACCATTGGTGTTAGGTCCTGCATTGGCCATGGACAAAATTCCTGAAATTAACATTTCAAATATTTAGTAAAAAATGCAAAAATAATTAAAACACATTTAAAAATTTCAATTCTAATTTTTAAAAATAATGTGATGATGAAAGCATATTTCTAGCTGGGGACAGACTGGAAGTTGCCTATGACCAATCTCAGAGTAGAGAGTTTGATGCCATGTGCGCAGAATGGAATAAGGGGATCTTACATTGAGTGTTATTTAATTATTGAAAAATTTAATTTTCTATTTGTTTAGAGAGCCTTAACTTACATAGTCCAAGTTTTTAGAACTCAAATTTAACAGTTTTAACTTCACTCATTTAAAGCTACTGATAACTGAAATAGTTTCAGGACAAAATAATATTGTTACAAATGACCAGTGACAGGAAGAGGTTAACGTGTGACCCCGACGAGATAACACAGCAGCGGGTGTTCTCTGGAATGTACATGTATAAACAGAGACAGGATGTGACGTGTCCTTACGTGTTTTTCCAGAAGGTACTAGCAATGTTCAGTGACAGATAGAGGTCACAACTTGTGACCCTGGCAAGATGACACTGCAGTTGATGTTTTCTGGAATCTACATGTATAAACAAAGACAGGATGTGACGTTTCTTCACGTGTTATTCCAGAGGATACTAGCAGTGTTTTTGCAACAATGGACAAGCGATTAGGGACTCTATATAAGCCAGAGAGTTAATGTGAAAGTCAGTCGTGAGTGAGTCGTCGGTACAGTTGTCTACTGTGCGAGACAGTAGAGGAGAGATGTGTACGACTCGATGCAAGTTAACTAGGGTAGAGTTAACTGGAGTGGACTACTGTCGTTAAAGTCTATACAGCGAACTACAGTGGACTTGAGCCGTTACAGTCGATACAGTCGATGTAAGACGTGTGCGGCTCTGATTCGGTAGACTTGAGTGCGACTTGGTTCAGCTTTGGGAGACCTGGAGCGACACTGGAAAGTGTGTCGTTGGTCTGTTCTGTGGAATACGGCTCGATGCAAGTTGAGAAGAGATGAATTGCAACGAAGTGAAGAGATGAATTGCAACGAAGTATAGCTAACTGTAAACTGACAGATATTGTACAGTCTTCTACGCTACATGTTACAGTAACAAATTGTTAGAGTTAATAGTCAATAAAGTTATATGAGGCTGAAAGTTTAGTCGTCAAGTTCTTTACAGTATTTTTATTTGTGTGACTACTAGTACATTTAGCCAGAAGATTCAGAAATACGTAACAATATATTTAGCTGACTTGATCATTATTTTGTTGACTATTGGTGTACATGCATTGATAATAAACAAGCCATAAAGATATAATTACCTGGACCTTCATGTTTTAGCTTAAAGTTTTCATCCTTAAACTTTTCACCATAGATACTCTTTCCACCAGTGCCATTGTGGTTAGTAAAGTCTCCGCCTTGGCACATAAAACCAGGAATTATTCTATGAAAAGTGCTGCCTTTATAACCATATCCTTTTTCACCAGTACAAAGGGCACGAAAATTTTCTAAACAGATGTAAAAAAATTACAAATATGAATAAAAATATCCATTTATTTGAATTGAAAAAATTAAAAAATTATTCACAATTAAGTTTGTATCCATTAAGCTTAATATGTCTACATTATTATGGCTGATTCAGATGTCCAAATGGTTTGTGGCAAGAACGCCCCTTTAATGAACCATGTGACCCGAGAAAGGCTTTTATCTCGTGGCCAGGATCAGAAATTGGCTCTTCACTGATCTCTCTGTCAGGAAGCCCCCGTCGACTAAGTGATCATTTATTCAAACCCGTCTTGCACATTCTTCCGAACCTCTGCATGAATTCCTCCTTTCATGTGTGGCCGGAAGCTCAAGCCCCACGTGGGGGCCATCCTTATGCCTATGCTATGTCTTTTATAGCTAGATTGTTTCTCCACTTCATAATCAAGTATATCTTGTTAAATTTCCTTGTTTTTATGCTAATCACCTGTACTAATTACACTCAGTTTCACCATGAATAAACTCAAAGCAGAAATTAAAATTAAGATCCTCGCGCGGGAATTCTGCAACTAATATTTCAATCCACTTACTAAATACTAAATCTACTGAAGATCATACATGAATACCAAATAAATCTAGTATAATTGAATCTCATGCAATGGAATGTTTTCGTTACCTTGAATGAAATTTAGTTAAATCCAAACATTCTCTTTGTTAATTTCTTTCATGTTAATAATTTTATTTTTTTATTCTTTTTACTACTTTTTTCAAAGGCAAGATAAAAAAAATGTGTAGGTTAGTGTAAATACTATCCAAAAATGTGCCCTATAGATCACAAGGTCTGAAAAGGGTACTTTACTTTTACAATTAATAAGAATTGAGACTATAAGTTGATGAAAAAAAAAACCCAGATGCAACCAAAATGTCATAAAAATAAAAAGTACCTGCTGTTTTTGGAACATCATCGTTAAACAACTGTAAAATGAAAAGAAACTCATACTTATTATAAATATAAGCATATATTGTTTAAATAATAATTTAAAACCCTACATGAAAAAGAATACATTCAGTACTGAAGTTTTAAATTTCATAATGTTTATTTCGTGAAATTTGCTGGAGAATTTTTACACTTGACCATACTGACCCTACCCCACTTTGACTTTTAATTAGATTTACTAGAAATAATGTATATGCGCAGTGATGCATTACAATATAGATCTATTTTGACTGATAAATGGATTTGGATCTAGATCTAAAACAAAAAAAAAAAAAGAAATGCAGCAATTAGGTTTAGACTTCTCAAGAGGGCAGAGGTGTGCTTTTCTTTAGATCTAGATCAAATCAATAAACAGATCTATTTAGACTGAAGACTGGTCTAGATTCTAGAATTAAAATCTAAGATCATTCAATCCTTTTTTAATGGGTTCTTTAAGACTTAAGTAAAGTAAGAGTAGATAAGAAGATTGATCAGACATCACATCCAAATCATGAACATGTCACAATCAATATAGGACCTATGTTCTAGATCTAAATTGTTATTTACATTATTCATTTATAGTAGTATGAGATCTAGAATATAGATCTAGACTAGAATATACTTGATTGTCTAGACCTAGGGTAAAGCACACCCTCAAGCAGTTGCAATGTGTATACACTTCATTCAGCTCACCCTATTATTACTAAAACTTCTTTATTTGAAAGTTTACAAAAGGACTGATATATTGCTACTATACAGGCACCTTTTTTCTTCAATTCCAACTCATGTTGTTTTCTTTTCCTTGTATAAGCAAAGTTCATGATCAGGTCCAAACTCAATAGTTGTGCATTTTTTTTTTTACCTTCAGGTAATGAAGGAGAAAAGTCATGGGCTTAGGGCTAAACTTTTTTTTAGTCTGATGACTCATCTGCTCTAAGAGACTTTTTTATTAGGCTTATAGACATATTTAAGAAGGAAATGTGTGTTATAATTATATAATATATGTTGTGAATTGAGTCAGAAGCTATTTGGACCTCATTCACCTAAACAAACAGTCATGTGAAAACCATTGGAAAAACAATGAAACAAAACAAACAACGAAACGAAACGTCATGTGATAACCATTGTTGATTTGAATCAGGCCTCAAGTTGTATCTATAGAAGAGATAGGGAAGCACATGGCTCAATGTTGTTTCTTTATGATTGATGAATGAGGTCTATTGGGATTTTCAAGAGATATGGAGAACTTGAGCGTGTTAGTTCGCTTGAGCAACAACAGCCCCGATTTGGCGTGTTGGTACCGTCAGTTAGCTGATACACCAAAGTGACTTTTGTTTTTGTAAGTTCATTAGTAGAAATTAATTATTAAATGTTGAATCCCTGTTATGAAAGGTAATAAATTCATTATGGCACAACCCATGAACACTGACAAAAGAACGCTGAGAAAAGAAAACAAAAGGACAATTCTTTGCGGTATAGTTTAAGCAGAAATTGAAATACCCCAATGCGTCATTTGTAAAGAATTGCTCTCTGCCGAATGTATGAGGACGAAAAATTGTCAGAGCTTTGCTGATAAGGACATCCAGTATTTTAGTTTTGAAGGCTGATGGAGTCAAGAAACTCAGACTAAATGAAAACATAGCAGCCCAAGAGCTTCTTATTACATGGCTTTCAGAATTGCACATCATTACCAAGGAGTTACTGTCTACAGCCAAGTACATACAAGTTATGATTGGAGCTGAATTTTCTAATAAATTTATAGCAATTTTCATATCTAATGACACTTTACAGGAGAATAGTTGACATGGCTTGATATTATCTATCCGGTAATTCAGGAAATGATGTCTCTGCTCCTTATCCAATATTTAGCATCCAGCTTGATGAGTCCGCAGACGTAATCTGTTCAGAATTACTGGTTTACTTGAGATACATACATAATGGCGAGTTCAAAGATAGAATGCTAACCTCTTGAAGATTTCAACAGCATGAGATGTAATTGACAAAGTTGATTAAATTTTTGGAAAAGTAAAAGATCTCTAGGAAAAATATTTGTGGTGTCTGATTTCTCTTCAATGTCAGTTACACAATTCTGGATAATTGTTTGCAGTCATTCTGTTCTATTAGAGATTTTTTTTCATGATTTCCTCTTCCATTTCCAACAACATATTTGAGTTTAAAAAACATGATTTTAACACTAGCTAAATAACATTTACCTTACCCAAAGGAATGATTTTTTTTTAATGGTTGGGGGTCGCCACTTAGTGGAAATTGTATTAGGGGGTCGAGGATCTACAAAGGTTGAGAACTGCTGATCTAGAACCTAGATCTTATCTATTTATGACATTATAATCTCACTAACTATAGATTCACTACAAGACTAGAAAAATCTCTACAATATACAATATAGATCAACTAGATTCTCTGCATCAAGACCAAGAATCTATCTAGCTAGAGTAAAGTGCAAAGTTCGAGCGCATTAAGCCCGCTGGCAGCAATTTTCAAGTTTGGATTTTTATAGCACCGTAACAGTCTGACCTATGAAAAAACTGATGCTATCTCTGAATTCCTCGTCCATTTGTCTATAAAAATAGATCTTATTTAATGTATCACTAGGTTTAGTTAAAATTAAATATGAGGTCAAAGAGGAGTAGGGTGGGTATCGCCAAGCGTACTTTTCCTCGATCGGATATCTCCCCCTAGTTAGTAAGCTCGAGCAAGCTGATGGAAGGCTCGGGCAGGTCAAAGAAAATATATTTAAACATGCTTTAATCTTTAATTTTCACTACGAAGTCATTTTCTTTTTACTCTAGCGCAAGAACATCATTCATTACCACCTTTCCCATGCTCCACAACTTCTTTCACGTCTTGTCATTGACGTCAACTAAGGTCACCAGACAGTGTTACCTGTAGAGCAGTAAAAAGCCTCTTTTGGGAGAATGATTTAGAAGGGGAGGGAGTGAAGGAGGTGTGATAGGTGACCTCATACTCTTTCCCACTCAGAGCGTATCTACTATTCCACTATTCTACCATGCTCAGTGGACTTGGGGGAAAAGAGGAGGGGGGGGGGGGGGGGGGGGGGGGGTTCCATTCCTATTGATTAAAACATTCTTTTGAGACCATACCAAGCTCAGAGCAATTGATGTAACAGGCTTGAAACCAGCTCTCGTCCAGACACAAGTATCTAGCGTAGCTGGTCGATTACCAAGCTCAGAGCAATTGATGTAACAGGCTTGAAACCAGCTCTCGTCCAGACACAAGTATCTAGCGTAGCTGGTCGATGAATAATTGTATACACTAGTATCGCTCCTGCAACAGGTTTGGCAGCAGTTCCCGCTCCAACAACAGGTTTGGCAGCAGTTCCCGTTAGACACAAGTATATTGCGTAGGCGTGTAAATGACGCATATATTTGATCAATAATTATATTGTCTTTAATTCTCTCTCATGATTTAGTTCTTGCTAGTGGCCATTTTTGAAAATGTATAATATCACTATCTTAAAGCTTCTGGCACCATTGATAAAAATTAGAGATATTAAAAACAAAATTTAAAAAAAAACAACAAATTTATAAAAATATATACATATTTATTTACATAAGATTTTTTTTATTTTTTAAATTTTATTTATAGAAATATAAAATATAACTACCAGTATTTACAATAAATTAATAAATAAACTTTTTACAAAGATGATGTACACATTTATATATACCAGATTTTAAAATACACAAAAGATATGTACAGATTAATTTAAAACATTTATGTTACATATAAAGTCTTTATATACATTTCATAATACGTATATACATTATGTACATTAAAGTTTTATACATAGCAGAATGTAGGGAACCTCTAAATTCAATGTAACTATGCAAGACCGGGGCAACACCAGCTGCACACAAATTTAAAAGTTTTCAACTCTTTAGCTGTCAAATCTTTGGCATTATGAGTGCAGATAGTGTGGGACCAAGAGTCACAAGTGTCACAGAGAATCTAGAGGTCCCCAGGGTCCCTTGTGCCACACCCCAAGCAGTTTTCATTCTTGAAATAGCCCACGTCGTCGACCATCACATTACCCTCCTTTACCAATTCTATCTCCATATCTTTTCTTGTCAATGGATCCTCATTTTCGTCTATGCCTCAGTCTTTTCCTTCAGTTGTTCCTCTGACCTGCTTTGATTGTTTCACTTGTCTTTTTCTTGGTTCCTTTGGTTTTTTTCTTTCTTTTGGGATTTTCTTTTGCTCAGTCAATTTTCTTTTCTCTTTCTTTTCTTCTTCATTTTTCTTCCTCTTCTTGTTTCTTTTTCTCTCTTTTTAATTTGTTTTCTGTTTTCTTTATTTCTATTTCATCTTTATCATTGATTCTCCTTTTTAATATATTTCTAAATTCCTTGCCGCTGATTACCCATGGTAATGTTGGTGTGGTCTTTGACTTTTTCTTACTACCTTTTACAAAAGAAGGTAGTTTGAATATCTTGTAATAATTGTAATAAGATGTTGTGGCTTTGGGCAGCGTAACTTTAGTTTGAGCATCATTGGTTTCTCTAAAGGCATGCGCAACAGCGCGAATCAGAACGGTAAATTTGTCAAATTTTGTTTTATGATACAAATCAGGAAAACTATGGTTTTGTGGGTCTTCAAGTCTGGCGAAAAACATAGAAAACTCACATTTTGTCATTTCATCAAATATGAAATGTGAATGTTCTTTCAAAGCATTTATTTGCTGAGTATTGAATTCCAGAGGGCTGGAGATAGGGCTTTCTGGCAGAGCTTCATTAGTCGAAATCTGGCAAATGACTGGTGATGTACATGGTGAGTCGGATGACTCTTTACTAACTGGGTAGGCTCAAGGTGGGACTGGTGTTAGAGACACCTTTGTCTGGACAATACATGTACTGTCTATAGGCGTTCCCTTTGGGTCTAGAAATATTAAGGGTGTGAGTGCTAGAGAGATGTCTAGAGGCAATAGAGATGTGTTAGCATCAGTATGAGATGGCGATAAATGGAATTCTTTCTGGGAGGAAGGTGAGCAGTCAAGTGAGTCTGTTGCAGCTGATTCTTGAATTGAAAAGGCCTCGACATCGATGGAAGGTACTGGTACAGACATTTCTGCCTCGACTGGGGATGAAGGTTCACAAGCTGTTGTTTGAATGGCATTTTCTTCAGGAAAATAAACTTTACTAGGCAAAAGTTTTGTGGAACTTATTACTTTGCCTGGGTTAAAGGGACGAATTCCGGCAGCTCTGAAACTGTTGGATGCTAACGCTGGAGTAGTAACACTGTCCCACACTGACTTAAATACTCCAGCAAAAGTTTCTAAGTTGACACCCTTTCCAACATTTGAAACATGTTTTTAACTGCAATTTTCCATGCAGATTTGATGGCTCCAAAAAATGCCTGGTCAAGGGGCTGAAATATGTAGCTGGCATGTGGAAGCAAGCAGTATAAGATTATTTTGTTTTCAGAACAAATAACTGATGTCTCAAGAAGGGATGTGTGACTTGGGTGACCATCGACAAGGAGTATGATAGGTTTTGGTAGATTATTTGTAGATGGGATAAAGATGTCCCTGAGCCAACTGTAAAAAATGGCAGAAGTTACCCAAGTGTTGTCGGACACTTGGAGTAAGGCTTCTGGAAATTTTTCTAGCAAATTTTTCTGAGGGATCCTCTTGTAAGGATAAATTAACATTGGTGGAATGTACTGCCCCGTTGCACTGCAGCATGCGAGAACGGTTACTTGTGATTTGGTGTTGGATGTGATGCTATAAACATTTTTGGTTCCTTTGCTTGCCACAATCTGACGGGTCTTAGTGTTGAATGCGAATCCCGTCTCATCAGCGTTGAATATACGCCCAGGGCTGGTGAATATTGTGGGGTCAGTGCCCTCTATGGTCTGTTGGAACTTGTTGAACCATAACTCCACTGCCCCTGGTGACACAAGAGCTCTGTCTTTACCTAGTGGCATGGTTAATCGTATGGAAAGTTCTGGATGCCTGGCAAGGAAACCATATAGTCATTGATGGTGCGGAAGTGGTACATGATCTTCACTACTAGTCTTTCCATTATTTTTTCTGGCTCGTATCATGGACCTCACAGTCTCCCGAACCTCTACACCTGTTTTTCCAAAACCTAAGCTAGCCATCTGAATCAGCCATTCGGCGAGTTTCTTTTCTTCTTCTTTCGTTAGCAGAGTAATTTGGGCACGAGAGGTTGCTTTCCGTGAAGCTTGTCGTGGAGGGTGGTCGCAGGTATTCAGAATGTTTTAGAAGCCTGTCTCAAAGTCATGTTCTTTGCTTTCAATTCATCAATGGCAGTTTTCAAAATCTTTACGTCGTAATCATACCTGACAACTCTTTTTCCTTTTTTGCTTCCGTTAGACATTTTCATGGTAGCCGATGGGTCAAGTGTATTCAATTTAGAAATCTAAAAAAAAAAAAAAAATTACATCTAGATCTACAAAACTAGAAAATTACATTTAAATATTAATTTAATCTGCACTTTTAAATTAGAAATATTAATCCTGATAATCTACAAAACACCCGTACATTATTACAAACAGATAAGAAATATGTTGCTCGAGCTTACTAACACGTTATAGTTCAGTATTAAAGCTGGAAAAACCCTAATAAATAACTTCACACTCAATGCACAACATATTTTTTTTTCAAAAGTGTTTCCCGATATGTCTGTACGCCAAATATTGAATTCTCTTTAAGTTGATGAGTCATCAGATTTAAAAATAGCCCTAAGCCCATGACCCCTCCCATTGTTTACCATATGATAAAAAAAAAAAAATTCCATACCTCTCAAGTTTGTCTTGACGATGAACTTTGCCTTGTCAAGGAAGCAAAACATAGCAAACGTGAAAAAAAAAGGCGCATGCACAGTAGCAATCTAGTAGTAATTCGGTAAACATTCCAATAAAAAAGTTTTAGCAATAAAAAGTGAACTGTTCGAACCTCGCGACAATTCGGAGCTGCTCGAACTTCGCACTTTACTCTAGATCTAGTCTAGAGATTTTTAATTTTAGATCTAAAAGTAAAGATCGATTCTAAATTTTAAAAATTAACTAAAGGATCTCTAGAGAGAATCTTAATTTAGCAATCTTGAATCTAGCTAGACATTCTTTCTAGACCTAGTTCTAGACAATCACAATCTAGAAATACTAGAATAATCTATTCTAGCTAGTCTAAGTCTTCTAGATTCTAGACCTGAGCCTAGCTTAGAAAATAGAAGATAGCCTAGATTAGTAGATTTCTAAATGAGTAGAGACTAAATATATCTACTTAATCAGCTTAATGAGTTACTCTAACACAAGATTATAAGATTGTACCTGAAAAATAACCCTGCCAAGGGGTTGGCCATCTTTCGCAATATCAAAATACACTTTCTGCACCATTTTGATATTCTTTACAAACTTACTTCCCAAAATACCGTCCTTCGATGAGACCGGGTGTCAACCTATGGCCTGAAGCGTCCTTAACCTCTGTGAAGAAAAAGAAAGGCCGAGGTCGCAACTTATGAATCAGCTCAACCCTGTCGTATTGTACATCTAGATGTGATTAGATGTGTCGAATTGTATATCTAGAATACGTATACATTTTTTATAAGGTTTAGGACTAAATCTGTATGTCATAATACTTTAAAATAATATATATATATATATATATATATATATATATATATATAAAAATATTCAAATTTTTCCCCTAAAGGAGCCCCGGATAAAAATAGCTTGGACTCAACAAAATATGCACTTTTAGAAAGGAAAGGTTGTTTTTTTTAGGCAATGGATTTTTTTTTAACTAAGAAATATGAATAATTAAAAAAAAAACATTATCAATAATTTTTAATCAGAAAGCTTTTTTTTTTTAATTAGGACCAAAGAGTAAAAAGAAATATGGTATGTGTTGCCAAACTAAAGTATTTTAAAAGTACTAAAAATAGGTTTTACAGGACACCAACACTCGCAAAGGAGAACACATAAAGAGGACAAAAAGAAGTAAACTTTAAATACTACGCTTTTAATTTATTTGATGAAACATGTTAACCTAAAGGCTGTAAAACTACTATATTAATTCATCATATGCGCAAAAATGGGTTAGGCCTAGAGCTAGTGTAACTTAAATTCATGCACCGTGTTTTTTTATTCAAAAGCCCCTTTTGTCAAAAATCCATTTCAAAATGTCAGTCTGTAATAGTCTGTATGGTGAGTCTGTTTTGCTCTTTTGTTCAACTATGCACTGATGTGGACTGTCAGTTAAAACACAATTTCAACGTTAACGTTATGATCGGAAATGGAAAAGATTAAAAAATAAAATCACAGATCAACTAATACTCTGCTGAGTGGCCTACCTAGCTTTTTTTTTAAACAACCTATAGGCTAATATACAAAGAAAGTTATTATAAAAACTTAAAAATGTACTTCTGTTTAGTTCTATGATTAAGTTTGTGTACCAATAGATTTGAAAGAGAAGCATTACAGAAAAAAAAAACTGACTAAAAGCCGGACATTAACAAAATATACATTTAGGCCATTAGCTGTCGGATAAAGGCATGGGCGTAGCCAGGGGGGGGGGGTTTGAGCCCCCCCCCCCCCCTTTGAAATGAAATCCCCCTCCCCCGCTTGGGAGGGGGGGATCAGAATTTAGTGAATGATTTTTTGCTTTGATTTTGTTTATTTTAGGAGAGATTTTAATATTAAACCATCACTTGCCCCAGCACAACCAATGGGGTTTTGATTTTAAAACCCCCTACTAGGGGGTTCGAGATTAAAAACCCCTACCAGGGGTTTTGAGTTTAAAACCCCCTACTTGGGGTTTTTGCAGTTAACTCCCTCTCTTCTATAAAACAAAACAAAAAAATGCAAACGAAAATCCCCTAATTTCAAGAGCACAGTTAAGGGAGATTTTGATTTTAAAACCCCTTCCAAAATTTACGATAAACCCCCTCTTCAATATAAAAAAAAAGCTAATTACGCACTCAAAATGTTATGAGCGTAGCTAAATGGGTTTTGACTTAGTTTTGAGTTTAAACCCCACTTCAGCGGGGTTTGAAGGTAAAAAATACCTCTTTAATAAAAAAAAAACAAAGCAAATTATATTCACTCAAAATGTTATGAGTGTAGTCAAAGGGGTTTTGAGTTTAAACTCCCCTCCAGTGGAGTTTGAAGCTAAAAAGTACCTCTTCAATATAAATAAAAGCAAATTACTCACTCTAACATCTATGAGCGTAGCCAAAGGGGTTTTGAGTTTAAACCCCCCGCCAGGAGATTTGAGGCTAAAAAATACATCTTCAGTGTAAGAAAAAAAGCAAATTACGCACTCAAAATGCTATGAGCGTTGCCAAAAGGGGTTTTGGGTTTAAACCACCATTCAGAGGGGTTTGATGCTAAAAAAAATACCTCTTCAATATAAAAAAAAAGCAAATTACACACTAAATTTATTTGAGCGTAGCCATTCCAATCGGGGATTTTGAGTTTAAACCCCTCTTCTACAGATGGCGTTTTTTTTAAAGTTTAAAACCCCTCCAGATGGTTTTGAGTTTAAGATCCCCCTACAGAGCATTTTGAGGTGGAAAACCCCCAACAGATGATTTTGACGATAAAACTTCTCTTTTCGATATAAAATCTAAAGCAAACTACAGTCACTTAATTCCAAGAGCGTTTTCAAGAGAGGTTACACATTTTTACCGGTGGCAGGGCTCCCTTAATAAACTGCAGTGAATAGTCATCTGCCGAAATTGAAAAACACTAAATGTGGCTCAACAAAGATGGCTAAGAGATTTTAGGAGTCAGTTATAGAGATCGGGTCTAAATCAAGGAAACCCTATGCCGAACTGGGAGTCGACCCTTTAGTAAGATTGTGAGAGAGCGACGCATGAGGTTTGCGGGACATGTTCTCCGACAAAATGAATTACGCATAAGAAGAGTTGCAATAATATCCTAGTACAACTTGACGCCACTCATTCATTGAGGTCCTCATGGCAGGTGGGAAGAGGCTTCAGACATTACCAGTGACAGGTTTTTATGGAAACAGTTTGACGTCAAAAGCTCCGAACGGCGCGGAAGGGTCTAAGTCAGTAAGAAAAGCACATTAGGTTTTTGAAATAAAACTTTTTAATAGCAGGAAAATGCACTGTAGATATCTCAGAATATGCATTTTGTTGGCTTTCAATACCAGAAATAGTGCTTGGCGGCAGGGCTTCGCCCCGCGCTGGGGGAGCTCCTAGCACTCCCCCAGAGTCTCTTGCTAGTATTGGCGGGGAATCTACAATTATTCCACTAACTATTGGAAGAACTTATTCTAGGGCACAATAAACGTCTTCCGAAAGAATGAAGGATCAGAATGCAATAAAGATTATGTACACACAATCACACATAAATGCATATAAAAAAAAATTCGCGGGTGGGGGCTTTAGGGGGGTGGGGAGAAAAAAAATCCACCCACATGCAGAAATTAAGAATTCTTTCCAAAGATTGCAACTTCAAAGCGGTGACTGCTGAACAACACCGAGAAGAGGCTATTAGAGATTCGTTTATCAATGGACTAGTGTCCAACAGGATTCGAAAACGTCTACTCGAAAAGACTGTTTTGAGTTTAAAGGACGCCTTCGAGGAGGCTCGCTTACTAGAACATGCTTATCAGCACTCATTACAGTATGAATCATCACAGCCGGAAACTAATTGCGCGGCAACTACTCTCACCAATTCTTCGGCCTCACCCTTGCCAAACGTAACGATTCCTCAAAGTGCTAGCAATTCACACACACATGAAATAAATGCATTAGCTAGGAAGTGTTATTTTTGCGGCAGGGTTAAGCATCCCCGATCTCAATGCCCTGCAAGGGAAGTGACATGCAATCAGTGCTTCAAAAAGGGTCACTTTCAAAGAGTTTGCAAATCTAGATCTTCAACAGTTTCGGCTATCGCTACTGTGCAGCCTTTGAATTTAAACAAATCTACAATACCAATTTGCATCAACAACGTGCCATTGAAAGCCCTAGTAGACACTGGGAGCTGTGAAAGCTATATTTCGACGCACATCGCTAAGAAGCACAAATGGTAGACATGTTCCTCAGGCAACAGAATCTTTATGGCTTCCACCCATCTATCTCGGATCACTCAAGGACATATCTACGCTAACATACGTCTCAAAAATGAACGATACGAGGGAGTTAGACTTTCTCTACTAGACAATTTATGCTCTGACGTAATACTTGGACTTGACTTTATAAGTTTGCACCAAAACTTGTTTATTCCTTTCGATGGTCAGAAACCATCATTATGCCTGAGTACTCTCCAGCCAGCGAAGGTAGAGGCTCCTAGCCTATTTAGTAATCTGTCACAAAACTGTACCCCAGTGGCTACAAGGTCTCGCAGATACTCAGTTCCAGATAGAAAGTTTATAGAGAAGGAAATTCAACAACTAATAAAGGATGAAATTATTGAACCATCTAAATCTCCCTGGCGTGCACAAGTCCTAGTCACAACAAATGACAGACATAAGAAAAGAATGGTTGTGGACTACAGCCAAACCATAAACCGGTTCACTCTACTAGACGCCTACCCTATGCCCAGAATTGACGAACTGCCAGAGAAGATTTCGCAATACTCTGTATATAGCACTTTAGACCTGAAAAGTGCATACCATCAGATTCCTATAAAAGAAGAGGAAAGGCCGTTCACAGCCTTCGAAGCATGTGGGAAACTGTATCAATTCCGTCGGATTCCGTTTGGCGTTACGAATGGAGTCGCCTGTTTTCAGCGTACGATTGACAAAATCATCGAAGACGAACGACTCACTGACACTTTTGCTTATGTGGACAATGTGACCATCTGCGGTATGGACTCTGAATCACACGACCGAAACCTACAGCGATTTCTTGATAGTGCTCAAAAGTATGGAATCACTCTTAATGAAACAAAAAGTGAAATTAGCACTGCTAAAGTGAGACTGTTAGGATACGAGATTTCCAAAGGACAACTTAAGCCGGATCCTGAGAGATTTCGCGCTCTAAGGGAATTACCCGTACCAGTGAACATGCATGAACAGAAACGAGTAGTGGGTCTTCTGGCTTACTACTCACAGTGGATACCTAACTTCTCAACAAAAATTAGCCTGTTAACAAGAAATCAACAATTTCCTGTCTCAGAAGAAGTCAAAAGAACATTTGAAAGTTTGAAAAATGAGCTTGAAAAAGCCGCCGTATATACTATTGATCCGAATCGCCCTTTAACCGTTGAGACGGATGCTTCTGATATAGCCATTGCGGCTACCCTCAACCAAGATGGCCGGCCCGTTGCTTTCTTCTCTCGCTCATTAACAAAAAGTGAAAGAAAACATTCTTCAGTTGAGAAAGAAGCATATGCCATTGTTGAGTCGCTGAGAAAATGGAAACATTTCTTAGTTGGTAAAGCGTTCACACTTGTTACGGATCAGCGATCTGTCTCTTTCATGTATAACAGGTCAAACAAAGGAAAAATTAAAAATGAAAAAATCCAGAGGTGGAAACTAGAACTCTCGTGTTTCCACTATGACGTCATCTATCGCCCTGGCAAGCAGAACACTGTAGCTGATACACTTACCAGAAACTATCTATCTGCCATCACTCGCAATGACTTTAAATTGCTGCACACTAGTCTTTGCCACCCGGGCGTTACTCGACTATTGCACTACGTAAGGACTCAAAATCTTCCATTTTCCTGTGATGACGTCAGAACTGTAATAGAACAATGCCAAGCTTGTGCAGAACTAAAACCCCGTTTTTTTTTGATAGCCGACCGGAGAACTGATTAAAGCAACTCAACCTTTTGAGAGAATTAGTATGGATTTCAAGGGACCTCTCCCTACTGTTTCAAGAAATAGATATCTACTTACCATTATAGATGAATTCTCTAGATTCCCATTTGCATTCGCATGTCCCGATATGTCTTCCTCTACGGTTGTTAAATGTCTCAATGATTTATTCGCAATATCTGGATTTCCAGCGTACGTCCACACTGACAGGGGAACTTCGTTTATGTCTACAGAGGTGCAGCATTTCCTCCACGAGAGAGGAATTGCAACCAGTAGAACGACCCCTTACAGTCCGAGAGGAAACGGACAAATAGAGAAGTTTAACGGGACTTTATGGAAAGCCATCACCTTGGCTCTACATTCT
Source organism: Biomphalaria pfeifferi (assembly GCA_030265305.1). Taxonomy (NCBI): domain Eukaryota; kingdom Metazoa; phylum Mollusca; class Gastropoda; family Planorbidae; genus Biomphalaria; species Biomphalaria pfeifferi. The sequence continues at coordinate 905,268 of JASAOG010000129.1, read as the reverse complement.
AAGGAATTGGACATAGCTAAATGGGAACTAGTACTAAATGATGCTCTGCAATCCATCCGGTCATTACTATGCACTGCAACTAACAGGACACCACATGAACGATTTCTTGGGTTCAACCGAAGAAGTGGTTCTGGGACATCCTTGCCAACATGGTTGACCAGTCCTGGTCCTGTCCTGCTGAAGAAGAACGTTAGATCATCTAAATACGATCCCATAACAGAGGAAGTTGATTTGGTAACATGCAACCCTCAGTACGCTGTAATCCGAACACGAACCGGTCGAGAGGAAACTGTCTCATTACGAATGTTAGCCCCTAGGGAGGAACAAAAAGTTATAGAAAATGAGAATCAGAGTAGAACAGAGCTTGATATTGGCTGCCCCATCCAAAGCTTACCTCCCAGGAATCAACCTACTGATTCTATCATGTCTGAAGAAACCACCAGCACCACTGAAGACCTAGCCAGACCGTCCGAAACTCAAGCAGATGAAACTACACATACATACAATCTTAGAGTAAGGAGAACTAGGCCCAACTACAAAGTGTAAAAGCTCATCAGCTTACTAGAACTCTTACTTTGACATTCAGTTTTGTCTCCAAAATGACATTTGTTTATTTTACTACTTTCATTTGGTTTTGTTGACTTGTGTTTAATGAGATATCTGATCTATTTGATCTATCAGCTATATCTAAGCTATTTGATTTACACTTACTTATATCAACATGTAACATTATGTCATGCTATTCTACATTGTTTGTTTACTTGAATCTCTATTATTATTATTCTGCACTTACTTAATTCTTCTATTGTTTATAATACTAGTTAGCATTATTTGAACCGGGGGTGAATGTTATGAAAATTATACTCTGTATCGGTTGTCGTTCTTATGTTTACATGTGCTTGTAACTCGTCCGTGAGAATGTGTTCACGAAATGTGTGTTGTGTAGTCATTCAGTGTATTAAAGCCATACTATACAGACATGGTTCTCGACTCTCTTATCTTTATGTTTATAACACACCCAAAACATTTAAGTAAGGGGGTGGTCCAGTGGGCGATGTGAATTTGGTGTGGAGGGCAGTAGGAGTAATCTCGAATCCCCCCCCCCCCCCCCGAATAGGTCAACATACCAAAAAGGAACATAATATAAAGGTTGGTTAAAAATCAATAAGAATATATCATATAGATATATAACTAATTATATTAACAAACATTCCTCGTTCCATATTCTAGGACAAATTTGTATAAATGCTCCTTCCTAGTGCTATTAGAGCATGGAATGGGTTGCCTGAGCTAGCCAGGAAAATCAGTGACTTGGCAGAATTTAAGTCATTGGTTAATATGCATGACACGTAGGACGTAATCATCTTCTTTTTTTGAAGTAACGTCGGTATAAGATAAGATAAGATAATCCTAGTTTGTGAACAAAATTAGTTGAATATGTAAACAATTATATAGTTTTTTAATTATGTCACTCCCCTTCAGGTATGTTTACAGATTCGTGGGAGGGCTGGGCCATTGCATTACTGGGTGCGGACTGGGGAGGTTTAATTTTTATGCAGGAATTATAATTGGTAATCAAAATTAGTTGAACATCTATATAATTTAAGCTAATTATTGATATTTGAACCTATTCATAAATTATATCACACCAAACTCTAATCTCAAATTAAATCATTAGTAAATATAAAATGAAAAAGGGTGGTTGGTGACTTTTTCTTTTGTATTTTAGTGATGAAATGACACTTTAAAAAAAAAAAGTCACTAATATAAATTACTAGTGACATTTTATAAGTTCTTATATCGAGTCGCCCCACTCCCTATTCTATAATGTCAAATGCAATTATTAGCAGTATGTATAATTTGGAGAGGGGACTAATACATAATTAATCGTTTTCACGATCCTGTCCCATCCCCTTTTCCGACAAAAACAAGGCCGTTAAAACATAATAGTCAAATATTGTGACTATTTGTGACAGAGTCAAGCATATTTTTACAAAAAGAATTAGAAGAATTACGATAAATATGCCTAATAAAGATATACTTACGCTACTTGTTTCTCGATTGTCAGGAACAATTCAGGAAGAAATAAGATTTGAACGAAAACCATTGTGTTAATTAAAGTTGATAACTTGTATTTAAGTATTTTGCTCAGTCTGAAAAATTTCTTCTTGATTGACATGAAATTATATTACAATTTTAAATAAACGATATACTTATGTTGCAATAGTTGCAATTTGCATGTCGGATATCTCGATTTCTATTCTCCATGTTAAAACGAAGTGTGCAGAAACTATTCAATACATTACACTAGACTCATCGTGTAGGTCTTTATTTGTTTCGGAGATTATTACATTAGAATCATTGTCCATGTCTTTATTTATTTGTGCCAATATATCCCCCCTCCCCGCAGCATTAAGCATGTATGCCACAAACAGATTTTTACATATTATTCATTTTACATAGCATAGCTAAGGTTTTTGGGGCCAGAGAGGGGAGGGGGTCTTGACCTCTTTAGGGGTCCCTGCATTCGACATCATGAAATTATATAGATAATGACGTAATATTTAATGTAAAAACAAATTTAGGACACTCATTTGGGGTATTGTCACATTTGGACCACCTCCCCCACCCCAGCTACGCCACTGACGTATTATAAGATAAGATGATGTATCTATTCAAAACAAATGGAAATTCAGTTTGACAAAAATCGCCCACCCCAGCATAACTAGGACCTACTATAATAACAAATATATGCTCTAAATCTAAAATCTTAAGTAGGCTTACTAATGTAGGTAAATTTCTGCTTAGAAAACCTATCATTAAATCCAATATTATTTTGAAACAATGAAAAAAAAAAAGCCATACAATTTAATGCTAATACATTTACTGTAGAGCTCTAATTTTTAACCAATAAATGCTAGATTATACGATTTAGTATAAAAAGTACGAATTGGTAGCACAGCTTAGGAATTGGTAACCAGGATTTTTTAAACAATATTTTCAATCCTTTTTTTAGCATCTTCGTGAATTTTTTGTTATTACATCGCATGATACATATTAAGAGTTTAATAGAACTGGATTTTGAGGTATTAAAAAATTAAAAGAGTTAAAAATTAATGCAGCGGTTTATATGTTATAATTATGATTGTAGATAAATACATTTTTTTTTAAAGTTAGCATATCTGCATATAGTGCTTAATCTCTTTGTCCAAGATATGACCTCTTAATCTCGTAAATGCTTAACATCCATACAGACATAGATTTTGATTTAAAGATTAATTCAATAACAGTTACAAATTAAAAAGAAATATAATCAAAGTTTAGTCTGAGCATCTTTTAATTTTCATGTAAGATGCTAAGGCAACCTGGCATGTATGTCGTTTGTGAAGTGGTTCGAGAGTAAGCACGTGTGATGCATTTTCGCGCTGGGGCCGGCTTTTCGCGTCTGTTTCCAGTGAAGATCACTATTGTGCGTTACTTGTCTAGTCAAGCTGTCAAAATGACTCAATGTTTTTTTGATATTTCCATTGGCAACCAGCCTGCTGGAAGAGTAGTATTTCAGGTAGCTTAGATGAAAGCTAAATTAGACAAGATCTAAATTCTAGGCTTGATTATCTCAATTGTCTTTTATGATAGATATGTAATTAAAGACGAAAGTTAATCTAGATCTCAAATTAGATTTACTCTCTCATTTTTAAGTAAACCAAGCCCTCCTCCCCCCCCCCCCCCCTTTAAAAAAAAAAATGACATTTACGATTAAAGGCGGCCACTATTCCCAACCAGCTGGGAATAGTTCAATAGCCCTTAATAACCTTAAGCTGTAAGTGTAACTGTATTGCCATTCAACCGTGTCTAGCCTATAAATAAAAATAATACTGAAATAGATGTAACTAGGTAGATCTATACATGTACTAGACATGCCTGGAAAAAAAAACAACAGAAAAGTGTAGAAAAAGACTGAGATCACATTTTTTTAAAAAACAGTTTGCACTTAAAAATAGACTATACTTAATGAAATTTGTAAAGTTATTTTGTTTGCACCAATACAGGATAGAAAACAAAGGTTAATTTTTTTTTCATATTAGATCTAGATATCATGCCTGGCCATAATTCTACCAAGTTTTATTGCTGTAAGTCACGTGGCGATTACAAAGTGGAAAATCCCATTTTTTTAACAAAGAAAATAATGGCCATGGACAGTTTTGGTGATAGTCTACAGTACACTGTACAGTACCAGTATAGTTCAGTTCACTAGATCTATATAGAAGATAGATTCTAGATTATAGAGTAGTTTATTAAATCCTGACATTACATGAATTTGAACACTTGCTGTTTTTGTGGTCATTACATCTTTATTTTAATATTTAATATGAAACTAGCGCGCTGTATAATGTGCTTGTCCATTTTTCACCCTAAGACTATATTTTTTGGTTGGCTAAGTCTATGCTAATGAGACCGGCAATATTAATTCTGTTTTTGGAGCTGATTTATTTGATTCATAAGCCAAGTTTTTTTTTATTCCATACAAAAAAAAAAATTAATATGGTGTTTGTATTAAATTATGATTTTCTTCCAAAATTTATTTCAAACAGCCACTTTTGGACATCAATGTTAATGATATTATATTTGTTTGTTTGTTGTTGTTTTTTTATAGAGAATAAATGGGCAAATGTTTGGAGTGAGCTTGGTACATTAAATGAAGTTAAATGCTTAGATCTAGAATAATATACTACAAAAGATCAGCTGTATTAGAAATTTATTAAATGAATAAACAAAAAACATTCAACAATCTAATCATACAAACATAAAAAGTCTAAAAGTTTGCTTAGAAGTCACTATCCCAGTGACCTAATTTTAGTTCATATTTTTATTTTTTGTTTTCGTATGTATGCATAATTTGAAAACATCGTAATGATTTTATGTTAGGGGTTTTCTTCTTATCTTATATAATACAGACGTTACTTCAAAAAAGATTACGTCCTAAGCATCATGCATTTAGTCATGCATATTAACCAATGACTTAAATTCTGCCAAGTCACTGGTTTTCCTGGCTATGTCTGGAGATCTTAAAATTTAGTTAATCTATACTATAAAGTAGAATGTGAGGTGTATGTAAGTGACATATAGACATTAAAACCGTTTAACCAATCTTGATAAAGCTTGGCAGGAATGTTTCTTGGGTACCAACTTAGACCTTAGTGTATGTATTGTAGCCCTAAAACAAACTTAAGACCCTAAAAAAAATAAAGTTGTCTGACTCTATTACAGCTATAGTATTTTATGGATCTAGGCCATGTCTACAATGTTGACATGAGAAAAGATCGAAAGGATTTAGACCTAGATCTAAAATTCAACTCTAAGATGATAAAACTTCTCTTCGCACAGATAGTTTTATACTTTAACACATGAACATACTAATTATAGTCCATTCATTTCATATTTTGATCAAATAAACATTCAAATTTGGTTTTCTAAAGCATTTTTAATAGACTGCATTCGTTTACGAAAGCTGCAAAGCCGGGTTGATGTAGTCCTATATTCATTAATAAATTGCGTACTAAAAATTATTTCGTTTAATTGTTTGCTTTATAATTCCATTCATTTAACAAAGCTATCGCTCTTTTCGTTTTTAATAGATATGTATGTATCGGCTTCAGGTAAACCCATTTTCGCAAAACTAATTTTATTTTCGTAGCGAAAGAGAAAAAACTTGCAAGGATCAATAGCTAAGTTTAACATACATCTAAATCCAATCCACTAGATTAGTAGACACAAACTTAGACCCTCAGGCCGCGGGTAATGTCAGGCTTGTTTATACTATAAAGTAGAATGTGAGGTGTATGTGACTTGTAGTCATCAAAACCGTTAGACCAATCTTGATAAAATTTGGCAGGGAGGTTTCTTGGTAATCAACTTAGACCATAGTGTCTGTATTGTAGCCCTAAAACAAACTTAAGACCCTAAAAAAAAATAAAATAAAGTTGTCCGACTCTATTACAGCTATAGTATTTTATGGATCTAGGCCATGTCTACAATGTTGACATGAGAAAAGATCGAAAGGATTTAGACCTAGATCTAATTTTAAGAAATACACTTTGCGCAGATAGTTTTTTACTTTGACACATGAAAATACAAAAGAAGATCCATTGATTTTATTATATAATAAAATTAACCTTCAATTTTGTGTTTCAAAAGCATTTTTTACATAAATTAGTTCCTGATATCTGTGACTACAGATTTCCTGGCGAACATTCTTTCATTAGACAATACCGTAATGAATTGCGTGCTAAAAATTAATTCGTTTAATTGTTAACTTTATAATCCCATCCCTAGATCTAAAACTCTAATTAAACTCTAAGATGATAAAACTTCTCTTCGTGCAGATAGTTTTATACTTTAACACATGAACATACTAATTATAGTCCATTCATTTCATATTTTGATCAAATAAACATTCCAATTTGGTTTTGTAAATCATTTTTAAGAGACTACATTCGTTTACGAAAGCTGCGAAGCCGAGTTGAGATAGGCCTAGATCTATATTCATTCATAAATCGCGTACTAAAAATTATTTCGTTTAATTGTTTGCTTTATAATCCCATTCATTTAACAAAGCTATCACTCTTTTCGTTTTTAATAGATATGAATGTATTGGCTTCGGGTAAACCCATTTTCGCAAAGCTAATTTTATTTTCGTAGCGAAAGAGAAAAAACTTGAAAGGATCATTAGCTAAGTTTAACATACATCTAAATCCAATCCACTAGATTAGTAAACACAAACTTAGACCCGCAGGCCGTGAGTAATGTCAGGCTATTTTAATATAGAATTAAAATTTGAGTTTATTGATGCCAAAATTTAGAGACTGTTTGAAATAAATTATGGCATGGTGTCTGGAATCAAATAATGTTTCAAATTTGTTTGAATTAAATTAAAACACAGGGAATCTTTGACCTTAAATATAATAACAAATATAGGTTAGGGGTACAAATATAAGTAGTCATCCTTATTCTCCTTAAACTAAAGATTTTGATACTTTATTTTTTTTTCTAAGTCAAAACATTTTCGATGTCAAAGTCAAACTTTGAAATTTTGGCCTATGGGTGTTCAAATAGCATAAACTACTCTAGATCTAGAAAAAAATTTAAAATAAAATGTCAGGCTTTGTAAAGCCTAATATTCTGCATATATTCAAATAGTGTTTGTTTATCGTTCCCATTAGACAACAGTGTGAACAGTTTTTAACTTACTTGGTGTATCAATAATTGTTAGTCTACTATTACCTCTCCTGTGTCGAACGTCTCAGTTCGTAAAAAGGATGTCACATTTTTTTTGTGGTACAGTACTTGGTTGACCAATAATTATTCTACTATTCAAATCTAGAAAAATATTGATTTAAATCTGCAGTTTAAAATTACCAATATTAGTTATGATATTCTACAATACTCTTTAAATTTTTTATCAATAGAGAAAAATTAGATTATTCGAACTTAATAACACACTAAGTCTCGTCATAGCGCTAGAAAAACCCTATTAAATAACTTCAGACTCAATCCGCAACATCTATGCTATAAAGTAGAAAGTAAGGCATATGTATGAATCATGTATGTCCCGCATAGAAATCAAAACCATTTCACCAATCTTGATAAAACTTGGCATAAAAGTTCCTTGGGTACTAACTGGGACTGTAGTGTATGTATTGTAACCCTAAAACAAACTTAAGACCCTCAAAAAAAATTTAAAAAGTTGACCAACTCTATAAAAGTATTGTAACTTATAAATCGTATTTTATATAACACGCGTTTCCTTGTGTCTCTACATGAACTTTGCCTTTACAAGGAAAAAGAAGCAACATCAGAGTTGCCTACACTCTAAAAGAGAAATGTGTATTTTGAGGGGCAAATGTGTATTTTCCTAAATATCAAGAAATATACTCAGGAAAGACTATACAATTAAATCATTCAACACATAGCAACACAGCATAAACTTGTATACAAGACATTTTGTAAATTTGTCAAAATAAACACTTTTAGTCTTTGTCTAAGACTTTTCTAGACTATGTTAGAATGAAAACGTTCTTGTAATTTGGCAATGATCTTATGATCATAATGCCTGTAGTGTACTTCACATAATAGCGGCAACAAAAAAATTTAGCTGGATCAGTTTTATAAAAGTAATTTTGTTTCTAGACCATTGAGTCTGCCTTAAATGCCCCTGATTTCATTCTTAGGATTTAAGTCTTCATAAGTAATGGAACCTAGCTAGTTGCTAGTGACTTTAACAGTAGCTACCACATGATACATTATGCAAGTTAGGGAACATCAGTTTGATTCCCTTTATCATGCTAAAAGAGAGATTAATGTCAACCAAATAATTCTTCTCACTTTCATCTCAAAAAATCAAATCCAGATCTAGAAAGAATAGATCTAGATCTGTAAGCAGCTTCATTAACAGTTGATTGTTTTTTAATGTGCATATTTTAACAATCCCATAGAATTGTAGGCTCTATGGTATGGCGAATGTGAGATACTAGATCTAGACCGTAGACTAGAATTAGATTTAGATTACACAATTAGATCTAGATCTAGTAAGGTACTGGTCCTCTCTTTTTTTCTTTTTTTTTTTTTTAGTTGTTTTCTCATTTTTATTTTGATCTGGAAGTGGACCTTAGTCATATTAATTTTTTTTGTTTTTGTTTTTTTTTAATCCCTGTGAAATTACTGTTCTGAAAACAGTATAATGACTAAATCCAATCCCTTCCAAAAACCACTATTTTTAATTTTCTAGTTTCAGGTTAGTAACCTTTACTAGTTTGCCAAGCTATTGTCTAACTTTTCTATAAAAAACAAACAAACCAAAGCAATTATTTTTTTTAACTTTTTTACATTCCCAGCTCTATGATAAAGATGTCCCAAAGACAGCAGGTAAAAATATTTGAATTATATACATTTAATTTTTTTCCTATTACCGGTATTTACAATTATTAATATTTGGCACAGCATTACTGTTTTAATGAACTTAAAGTGGATAAAATCATCAAAGATATACTACTATGGTAAAGTACTTGGTGATTGTTGGTTTTGGGCATTGTGCCAAGTGTGCTATTATTTGTTTATTATAGAAAATGTACAAGTCTAGAGGGTGAGTCAAGGGTATAACAAAATCTAAATCCTCTGTCCTCTAAATGACCACTTCTCCCCACAACCTCCTACCCCCTTATTCCTTAGTCTTAATAGCACAAATTAACTGCATGCACACCATTTACCCTGTATTTCTTTCTTTGTCCACAACTCCCTCCCTTCCTTTTCTAAATTCCTTTTTGTTACCCACTCAACCCTATGGATGGTGTTTAAAAAGATAGATGAAAAATTTAATTTTCACTTTGCTTGTCAGTATTTTCATCATTGGAAAGCCACAAAATGGCTTTAGAATGACAGGAATGTCTTATTGCGTATCTGTAATATACATTATATGAGATGAACACAATTCTCACACAAAATAAATGTTTTAGCCAATTTCAAGGCACTTTGCACTGGGGAGAAAGGATTTGGATTTAAGGATTCCAAGTTTCACAGAATCATTCCTGGATTCATGTGCCAAGGTGGTGATTTTACACGGGGAGATGGTACTGGTGGAAAAAGCATCTATGGTGAAAAGTTTGCTGATGAAAACTTTGTCAAGAAACACGTAAAAGAAGGTAAAAGTCTTTAACATTGTCAATGCTTTTTAACTTCGTGTAATATGATAATTTACTGCCTGTAGAAATACTTGCTACCTATATCATAGATTTTTAGCAAATTCAGTCCGAAGTGGATGATGTCCTTGTAGACCAGAACATTGAAAGTGTAAAGGTTCAGTTTACAACAGAAGTAGAGAGAAATAGAATGTCAATTAGCTTACATCTTTCATCATTATCAATTAAAAAAAAATTGAATCATTTATTTTGGAAACTTTTTGTTGATTGAGCCTAAGTTTTGCACATAAACCTCTGCTGTATGACAACACATATTATTAAACTTTCAGAAAGATTACTTCTATTTTTTTATATTATACATTTTTTTAAGTTATGAGAGCAGCCATTTTTATTTTCCATTCATTTAGATGTTATATATGTTTATCCTTGACATTTGTTGTGTAACTGATTAGCTCAGTTGGTTAGATCCTCATGCTTAAAATGTGAATGTTATGGGTTTGATCCCCATGTGGACCTTTTTATGTACTGTTGTTCAATGACCCTATGTGCTTAATGATTGTAATCTCTTTGAGACTGGTTGCTCAAAGACCAAAGTAAGATTGCACACACACACACACTCATATGTATGTAAAGTGAAAATATGCAGGAAAAAGTAGTATTTTAGTTCATAAATAAATTGAGGGGTGGGGCAGGGCACACTCTTTCTTCTGCAATCAATAAAAAAAATTGCAGACACCAGTACCTATACAAGTTTAAATGCCATCAAAAATGTTAAGAGTAATTGTTAAAACAGAGACGATAATTGTAATACATGGAAACATTTAAAAAATTTAAACTGTAAAGAAAAGAATCTGTTTTGCCAGTTTTGTCTCATCTTATATTACAGACGCTACTTCAGAAAAGAAGATAATTACGCCATGCGCATTTCATGTGCCAATCTAGTCATGCATGTTAATCAATGACTAACTTTGGTTTTCCTGTGATATTTATATCTATAGTAATTAGACATGTTACAAAAATTATGAGAAAAACATGTTAAGTTAACTGTATTGTTGATGTCTGTATAATATGTGATGTCATCTTGATATATACAAAACATAACAAAAATCTGCAACTCCCAAGAATATAGGCTAAACATACCATGAAGAGGTTTTTTCTAAAGAATTTTTTTTTGTTACAGGTTTGTTGTCTATGGCTAATGCTGGTCCAAACACCAATGGATCACAGTTTTTTATCACAACTGCTAAAACTTCATGGTGAGTTTTTTTTTTTTTTTTCCCAATTAGTGCCTTCACTAAAGTTTTATGTATAGTTATAAATGGCTATGTTGGTCACTGATAAAATTTCTATTTCTCATTTGTAGGTTGGACAACAAACATGTTGTGTTTGGTGAAGTAGTCTCAGGATACAATGAAGTGGTGAAAAAGATGGAGTCTGTTGGTTCGCAGGCTGGCAAGCCAACAAAACCTGTTACAATTACAAACTGTGGAGTTTTGTAATTTCTTAGCCCCTTGACCAAAATTTTTACTACTGTTGTTAGCTGCATTTGTATGTTTTCTGTGGCATATGCTCGGGTCATTTTCATGACTTGTTTGAAATCAAATACTTTTGTTGTTTTGTTTTTTTTTAAGATTAAAAAAAAAAAATTGGCTTTAGCTTTCCAAGTTATTGATAGTAATGCAGTAATTATTTTTATTTGGAAATTCATTGCCTTACATTAGCAGCGCCCGGGTGACAAGATAGAGGGTGACACCAGAGTGGGGAAAATGCACTTTCCAAAATAAATAAATACCAACTTAAAAATGTGACAGAAGCAAGATCATAAAGCATAGGAATGGTTGAAAATAAAAAAAACTAAAGGGGAAAAAATCAATAGTAAAAGAACATCATTACGAGGCATTCAAATTAGGATCATTTTGGCAGCTGGACTTAAGCTTCAAAAAATTGACTTGGTAAAACAGGAACATCTTGCACTTATAGATTGCTTACTATTGCATTGCTTCTAGCAAATAAAAAGTTGGTATATGGTGGCGAATTGAAGGAGACTGTGGAATTATCCAAATATGACCCAGTGCTGAAATAATACCTTGTACAGCTTGTGGGTCATTTTAATTTCCGACAGCGGCCACATTAATGAAAAGATACAGAAAAATGAAATAGAGATCAAACCATTTTAAATAGTTATATCACAATCCCATGGATGCAGATCTACTTAGTCATAAGTCAATATGTAACAAGGGTTTCATGCGTCTTATAAATGAACAAGTTTTCCTACTAAATTAAGGGCTTGTAAACATTGTAATACTACAGAGGAAATAATTTTCGGAAATGTGCAAGGTTGATGCAGAAATCTATTGTCTGCATTGCTCGAAATTTCTCAATCAGAAGACTGATTTGTAAGTCAATCAGTTCCAGATGGTGTCACTCCTTAAGGGCAATAGAAATCTTTTCGAAATCTGCTGCTCTGTCATTTAGTTTTAAATGGAGAATTTCACTAACATCGTCTACTCCACTCGTTTTGCAGTTGTCATGCCTCCAATACAGCCGACTCATTTTCTTCACTTGATGGTAAGTATTTTCGTCACTCGCTCAACTCTAACTTAGCGGCTAAAGCCAACAGTACCTCCATATCGTTTCTTCGACACTCCCATTTCATTAACGTACAAATGTTACATGGAATGGCACCTAGCATGTTGATGTCAGAAGTGCACAAACCAAAATGACGCGCTGTTACACACATGAGATTTTAAGGACACAGCTAGCTCAAAACAGCCGCTGAATGTCAATTCTTGTCGCCGAAAGAAAACTTGTGTTCTTATAGAAAACAAAATGAACACGAATAACTAACAAGACAATAGATTACCGGTACTTTGAAATACATCAAAGGAAATGCGAGTCCTAACATAGAGAAAATAATTTTTTCAAACCTTTTTGTTTGTATATTTTTTAAATTTTCTACATTATGTGCCGATGTTTTGGCGGGCCGGTCAGAACTACGTCGCGGGCCGTAGGTTGGGCATCCCTGCCTTATAAGATTGCAAGGGAGCAACGCAAAAAAAAAAAAAGTTACTTTCCAAACTTGTACCAAAACCACAGAGTTAATGTTTTAGCAAACCACTTAAAGGATATACTTATCAGAGACAAATGCTGCAAGGTACTCTGGTATCTTGTATTACAGCACACCTAACATAGATGTAAAATATATTAACAGTAGCAATGGTAATGTTCAAATGACAGAAATATTTTGGGATATTCCTCTTTAAGTGGACTAAAAGCTGATGGTAGCAGTTCTGGTAATTTAAAACGCCTGGATTGATATGATGAGCTCAAGGACATGGTAATGAAACTACAATGTCAAGAATTCACAAAGAAGTGCAGGCAGTATTAATGAAGAAAAGAAACTTGAATGTATCGGTATGTGTACACCATTTATTTAAGCTATTTGCTCAAAATTTTCAATCAGAACATGCTTCTAACATTACATTTTTTTTGTTTTAGCAAAAACGTTTTCTTTCTTTACCGCTATTACCAATGGATGGAATGTCTTGAACAACTCGCTGGTGTGCTCATCGTGTTGCTGTTAGACCCATGAAAGAACGATTTTATGAATGTGTGATGGTGAAAATCTTGGCTATCGCTCTGAAAATACAAACACTAAAGGCGCAGCGCAAAGACAACTATGCGAATACATTCATACCTTTTATTGTTTGGCTTTCTTGTTGGCAGATGTACTAAGAAAAAAAAGGGTAAACAAAACACAGGAGTAGCCTACCTTCAAATGAAAGTGTTGCCTCTTTGTAAATACAGTGGTGGCTAAGCTCGAGCACTTCAACATTGACTCTACGAAATGTGTGACAAGTTTGCTCAAAATGTTATTGAGATTACTTTTGTCTAATCAAACTAGCATGTTATTGCAACAGAAAAATAAGTTTTAACAATAGGAAAATATCAGGAAAGTACCGGTAATCTTAAGATGCCGGATTCACTATTCAAATAAAGAACAAGAGGTTTATTCTGAGTGCAGACGACAAGATCTGTGAACTAGAAATCTACTGGTAGCATATTTTTGAAAGACGTCAACGAATCTCAACCAGCCTTAGATTGAAGACTTGAACTGTTTCTGGCCTAATGCATGTCTACGTGATATGCCTACGTGGCGTCATGGGAAAGAAGCTTTTCAAAACTAAAGTTAATAACTTTTGAAGAACGAATTTCAAATCAAGTGATTCTGTCCATTGAAAACGAAGTCGCAAAATATATTGAATTTAAAGTTATTTATAAGTTTTCAAATTTGAAATCCTGAAAAGGAAATTTAAGTTTTTATTTTCTAAAAAAATTGTACACTTTTAAATGTTGGATTAAAAAAAAAATTCAAGTTTTTGTACCGATCTATACACTTTTCATAAGAGTTGCATTTTTTCAGTACCGTAGTCGTCTTCAGGAAACTAACCACCATAATGTTCAAAAGTTTCCCCTTAGAAGCTCATTAAAGTTTACTAAATAAAGCTTGTTTAGCTGATGTTTAATTTGTTTCTAATTAAAAAATCTATGTAATATTTAACGATAAAATGCCAAAAAAAAAAAAAAAAAAAAGAATCGGCACTAATTTCAACGTTGTATAACAGCAATCAACTAAGTGCTAACCCTGTGAGGGGGGGGGGGGTGACACCCATCATAGTGACGCCACTGTAGAGATAGATAGATATAGTAGCTTAAGGAATTTAATGAAAAATGTTCATTCGGTTTGTTTGTTAGAATTATACAGACCTGGTTGTTCCTATCTTAAGGTGAAAATAGTTCTAAAAGAACATGTAACTTTGCATTTAGTTATTTACATTTATAAAAGTACCGGTAATAAAATAGTGTAGTTGATTGGTAGGAGCATTTGTAATTATTAAAAAAAAACAATTACAGCGGCAGACAATAAAAAAACTAAATTTAAGTATCGTTCTACCATAGACTTGATTACTCTGGTTTCATCAGGACAATAATGGTTTTATGTATGTACAAGAATTAAGTTCATTTGTACCATAATAATACCAGGTTCTTTAGTTCCTAAGATATAACACCATTTCAGTTACAAAAATTGACAGACCAGACCACTCTAAGTTAAAACCCTAATACTTTGTTCTGACAAGCATCTGCTTGTAGAGTACTTTCTCGGTTACTGGGGTATTTGGGATTTCTATTTTTAATGCTAAACTCAACTGTCTCTCTATATACATAATTCTGTCTCGGAAGACCATGGATGCGCCCAGATAAATGTTTCCTGTGCTGCTGATGTTATCCATAAGAACGCTTTGCACTACATTTGGCACCAACTCAGTTGCAGAAGCTGTCGGAGAGTGTCATTGTTGATATTCTAAATGGCTTCACTTCTGACTTTTCCTCAAGGTTGTCTCCTGAAACCTACGTACGGTACCGCAAGGCAGCGGGGTTTGGTAGTCAGTACCCCTCTCCTGGATGAATTGCCTTACGAGGCTCCCGGTTATGTGGCGCCTGCTAGAAAGAGCAGCTTCGCATGGCCTAGTATCTAAGCCACATGAGCAGGCTAGGTCAAAAGCTACTAGAGGCGCATGCCATTAGGAGTTTTTGTAAACACCCCTTGGCAATGCTAAACTAATTTTACTGTGCACAATGCTTGGCAGTTAATCATTGCTACAGCTGCCGCTAGTTAGTTGCTCATTTGTATTCAAATAAGTCGTAGACTAAAAGTCAATCCCCGGTGGCCATGGGTGCTCGCAGGATTCTTTGCAGGTGAGTGCAAGTTTGGCTCAAAGTGGTAGCTTCAACTTATTTTACAAAGAAAATAAATTAAAAAACAAGGTTACAAAGATAGTTTGTGTGGAAACACAAACTCAAAATCGCACTCGAAGTGGTTCACCCAGGCAGGCTTCAATATTTTCAGAAAGAACATCCAAATGAAATTATATCAAAGACAAATGAGAGATAAGAATGGAGAAAGAAGGTTGACAGATCTTGTGTAGTGCCCCAACGGTGCAGCAGATCAAAGGATAGATGCAAGTGAATGCAAAGTTAGATGTGAACCTGGCCTAACTAGTTCCCATTTCAGACCTTGTGTTCTATAGGGCAGATGATGTAAAGTTCATCTGTTTTTGTGGCCTACTGTTAACGAAGGTGTCATGTAGCCAGCACAACGACCAACCGCCTTTACTTTTCCCCAACTAATGTCAGGTACCCATTAGAGCTGGGTGGACTCAGAGGCGCCCAAGGATTCCGAAGTTGAAAATCCCAGTCTTCACCAAGTATTCGAACCCGGGACCCTAAGTTCAGACGCACTGTACTGTCCGCACCTCTAGTGTAAGAAAATGAAGTTTATAAGATTACTATTCATTTTAAATTAGGTCTAATTTATAATGCATACTAATTAGCTTTTCTCTTTAAAAAAATGCTTGCATAACTGATTTAAAAAATTATATTTTTCGCTTTCAGGAAAAAAAAAAGTAGCCGTTGCATCAGAACTTTGAATGGTCTTAAATACTGTGATGTCGGATTTTCAATATCTTTTCTAGTTTACGAGATCTAAACGTGACGGACGGACAGACAGACAGACATTTCACACAAAACTAATAGCGTCTTTTCCCCTTTCAGGGGCCGCTAAAAAACTGGTACACCTCGCCACCCATACCTATGCGATATCGGTACTTGTTTCATGAACGTTAATAATAAAACCAACATTTGAACAAACTATTTACTGTACACGTTGGTTTATCCGTGCGATCAAACCAAAAATGCAAACGCAGCCAAAAGTGTTATAAAACTTTACTATATTGCTTCTGGTCGCGATGGACAAGCCGGCGATTTACGCTTATCTGGCAGTTCTGACCTACTTCTTTACGTTGCAGCACTTAGGCTGTAGACAAAACAAGTTGAACTGGAGCATTAGCATGGAAAAATTACCGAACCAAGGGATGTAAAGCCGTGGTCTGTAATTATCTCAACATCCAAACGTGTTTTTTTGATCATTGTGTCTGTCTGTCTGCAAATTCTCGGCAGCAACTCAATCAATACCTGGTACCAAGTTTGTCTGCCAGCAGTCTTGCCTGCCTCAAGATGCCATCTTTGACGTGTTCCTCAGCATTGTCAAGTTGCCACTTATGCTAATATGGACAGACTGCAACATCACGGAAACTGGTTCTTGAAAAGACAATAAAAAGGTAAATCAGAAACACATGATAAGCAGGCACTGATTACACGGTATACAGTCTTCACTTACAGCCGTAATTTTAAAATACGCCAAACAGTTAAAAGATATTCTCAAAGTTGTGACTTGAAGCGCAAAGGAATTCGTTTTTCTCTGTCCATCGTGTGTCACAGAAAAGAGGTAAAGTTGGCATCAACGCTCTCGCTTGTGACTGTTATGGAAGAAATAATCTTGTTGATGAGACCAAACGTCATTCTAATCAATAACAAGTTAAAAGTCCGTGGGACACGCAACGGACAGTGTCTGCTTTAAGATATTTTTCACGAATCCTTGTCTGAACACAGTTTTGAATGCTACCCATCACGGAGCAGCCATCGTAGCCTTGGCCGAGTGGTTTGTCCATGTCAAAAATGTACATAATGTACCGGTATTCGCTGACAATGACGTTAGACACAGGCAGTGCGCCTCTTTTAACAACAGGAACAAAACCAATAAATTCTTATCAAGTACAATCATCATCAGCAAATCCAACGCTCCAAGACATTTGTTCAGTGCCTGAGATATCTGCATTTTCATTATCATATACCAAGACAACGCAGTTAATTCATGCTGCTGCTGCTCGTATATTTTAGTTTCTTGCTGCTGCCAGTGCTCCGTCGATACAAATCAACGTTTTGACTCAGATGGCATGTGAAGAACTTTCTTATATCGCTTCTATCGTAAACTGGTGGACATGTTTTAACTGCTATTTTATTGAGCGCTAGCATTGACTGCAATTTCGCAAGTCGTAAATACATTTACCGACATGACTGCACTCTTCACTCATATTCAAAGAAACTTTCACATAGATCAAATTGAAAGACAGCTAGCAAGGATTTTTTATTTAAGACAAAAAAACAACAACAAACAAACAAAAACAACTTTTATCATATTCTAGGTCTTCTCTAAATACCGGTATAAATTTTAGAATTAACGTGCTTTAGAATATTCAATTGCAAGCCTGTAATAAAGCGCCCGTGGTCGGATATACACTACAGATGAGCCTATTCTAGATTATTACAATAATAGCGTATCCACTTTAACTTTATTTCAATGGAAGCACTATGCCTACATGTAGCAGAAGGTAATTGATTTGAAAGTGTATAAAACTGCTAAAATTTGGCTACCGGTACTCAGAATTCAGAGGGGTGCACGTACATGGTCAGCCATAAATTCCTGATAAGCTTAGCCCAGGGGTCGGCAACCTTTTGAGTCGAAAGAGCCAAAAATTACAATTTACACAATTTTAAAGTATTAAAGAGCCACAAATGTTTTATTGCAACAATAAATAGTACTCGCACAATTTGTGCCTCGTCGTTTATCTATTTCTATTTGTATTTAAGAGTATATTAACACTTTTCAATTCTGTATATTTTCCACCCCAAAAAGCTTTACTTTTTAAATCGACCAATTGCATTTCTAGAGATCTAGTATCAATTCCAAATGGATCAATGTGGATTTCATAAATTTGTGTTGAAGGATTTACTAGGAATGCTTGAAGGTTTTGTCGTGCTCAAATCTGTCAAGATATTAATTTTTGAATTTATAACTGTGCTTAAGTAATTCGTGTCAAAAGTAGCTCTGATTTTATCGCGATACCGGTACTGCTTTAGACATGAACATGAAGTAACTTACCACTCTGAATATCTTCTGCAAAAAGAATTAATGTTTCCTCAAAACAAACCAATTCTTCTACCAAAACATAGGATGGGTTTTCTTTTCCTTGCAGTTTTAGACTCAGCTCATTTAATTTCTCTGTTATATTAATCATAAAATAAAATGTTTGCAAATGTTTGTTGTTCTATAATACAGGGAGATTAATGCCTTTATCATTTAGAAATATATTTCATTCAAGCACAAAGTAAAAGGTTTTAACCTTTAGAAAGCCATGCTTTTAAGAATCTTGATTACAAAATTCTATACCTCAACTATTTCAGTTTGAATCGTTTTGGGCACAAAGCGCTTCTTGGTGTATTATTCAGTGAAAAGTAAGATATTCATGGTTTATTTTGCTTCGAAAAATCGTTATTGCTCTTTTATTTTTCCTGTCATATTTTTGGCTCCATCGGTTGCTATTGAAACGATTTTATTTAAATCGATCTTAATGTTTTCAAGGTATTTTTGCGCGGCATGTACTATATCTTTCCCTCTAGTTTGTCCCGAGAGAGGTAGCAATCCTTGAAGTTCTTCTTTTGGACCTTACAAAAAGGTCAACTTGTGCCGTGTCTTTATGTCGCAAGACTAGCAAGTGATAGATCAAAAGAAAGTTGAATATCTTCCATCTGAAAATATGTTACATTTAAAGACATTTTAAATATTCTATCTTCTACTATTTTAGCAGAGAATAGTAAATCTTTTATTTTTTTCAAGATTTCTGGTTTGTTTTGAAATCACGAAAAGTTCTTCAGATGCACGTAGAAAGCAGTCTTTGACAAACTCATCATCTGTAAATGGTTTGTCTTTTTGTGCAATTTCTAGTGGTACCACAAAGCCTGAGAGATTAGCATTACTTGTAGATTGCTTCTACGTTTGAGAAGATAATCGCTTCTTACTCATTTACTTGAAACAACAAACTTTACGTCACAGCCAAATAACGTGGCGAAGATGCCAATTAGTCTTGCGTTGAAAACGAATTGAAACCTACATAGAAACATCCGTCGATGGCGTCATTCGAGAGCTTCTGACGGACTGACAACAGCGACGACGCGAAGGGCGTCTGCAAGATAGAATCGGTGCCTAATCCTCGTTAAACGATTCAGAAGTATTTTAATTTTTTTTCGATATAATAAATAATATTTGCGTATGAACCAAAGAGCGCAGCTTTACATCCAAGAGCCGCATGTGGCTCGCGAACCGCAGGTTGCCGACCCCGAGCCTAGGCTAGTCTACTACAACTGTAGGCCTACTTCAGTCATTTGCTATTGAGTATCATCTCCTGCCTACTGGGATCTACTCCCCTATTTGTTTGGAGCACTCATGCCTATTTATTGGATCACCTGCCTACTTATTCAGCATTGTTTGACAGCCACTCGTCAACCTACTCAATTGCCTATGTACTTAGTGTTATTCAGCACTGCACTTCTGCCTACTTATTCTACATTAATCAACTATTCTATTTGGTGCTAGTCAGCACTGCGATCTACTACCTGGCGCTATCGGCTCTACCGAATGTGCTGAGGGAACGATGAAATCCCCCTTCTCGATAGGCGAGCTTAATGCTGCCATAGGGAAATGCCAGCTTAAAAAGGCTCCCGGGCCGGATGGTATCACCCCTGAAATGCTTAAGCATGTAGGGGGGAAAGGAAGGGCCGTGCTCTTGGCATTCGTAAATAGAACGTGGAAACGTGCCACCATTATTCCTATACCAAAAAAGTGAAAAGATACTTCCACTGCTGAGGGCTACAGGCCCATCTCACTCACATCTTGTGTGGGAATGATGGCTGAAAAAATGGTAAATGAGCGTCTGGTTTGGTACCTTGAGAGTGCCCGTCTTATAGCTCCAGAATAGGCTGGTTTCAGCGCTGGAATGTCCGCTATAGACCAAGTCAACATCTTTGTGCAGAGCGTAGCAGATGGATTCCAAAGGACCGAAAGCACATACGCAGTCTTCATTGACTTAAAACAGGCATATAATAAAGTATGGCGCCTGGTTTGCGTCATAAGATAAGAGCCGTGGGGGTGCGGGGACGGATATATTACTGGATTAGAGACTTCCTACAAGAGCGTACAATAAGAACAAGGATGTACGGAGAAGTCTCAGGGGAAATGACCCTCGAGCACGCCTCCCCCAGGGCTCCGTCCTGTCATGCGCCCTTTTCACGGCCTTCGTAAATGACCTACCGGCTCAGCTAAAATATCAAAAGCTGCTATATGCTGATGATATTGTCCTTTAGAAATCCGGAAGGAGCGCAACCTTTATACAATAAGTGTTACAAGAAAATCTCCATACGCTCTGCTCATACACACACAAAAATGGAGGCTAGAAATAAACACCTCCAAGACGGTCTATTCTCTGTTCACGCTCGGGACTGGCATTCTCGGGCAACCTTTCCAGCTCTCCCTCAACGGACTGGCTCGCCCAACGACCCCAGACATACACTTGAAATTAGTAGACCCTATTGCCACTAAGCAAAGCCGTTCATCTAACGACCTTCAAATCCTAGCTCTGGAGACCATTAATACCTTCAAGCCCAGTGCTATTTTTGCATACACTGATGGGTCGGCATCAATAGATTCTGGAAAAGCATGGTTATGGAGCCTACATCGACTTTCTTGGCTCTCACACAGTCAAAATCTTTGGACCATGTGGTAGTGTTTGCAGTTTTGATGTGGAGACCATGGCAGTCTGTGAAACCTTAAAAGTCATTGACTCTCAACTCGATGAGGGACATTTGAGGGCAACACAGATTGTTGTGATCACTGACTCAAAATCTGTACTACAAGCTTTGCAAAGCCCCGGACCATGGCCCCCCAATATCAACACTGTCATCATGGCTTCACATAACTTTAAACAACGCTATGGCACCCCTGTAATTATGCAGTGGGTACCGAGTCACATAGGTGTGACTGGCAACACAATTGCAGACTCTTTGGCCCACCAAAGAGGGCAAATTCCACCAACTGATCAGGCTGTAAGCTTTCATCAAGCCCTGGCTATAATACAAAAAACAGAAATGGAAAAGTGGTTTGAGTGCTGGGACAAGTCCCAAAAAGCCCGTGGAGTCTGGGAGCACATGAGGCGCCCTGACCGCACTTCCCCGTGGTGGAGGCTGTCTAGGCCTGAGCAAGCTATTATAGCACAGTGCAGGACAGGCCACTACACAAGTTCTGTCAACCTTCTTTCTCCATTCTTATATCTCATTTGTCTTTGATATAATTTCATTTGGATGTTCTTTCTGAAAATATTGAAGCCTGCCTGGGTGGACCACTTCGGGGGCCGATTTTGAGTTTGTGTTTCCACACACACTGTCTTTGTAATCTTGTTAACTTTGTATCTGTCTTTCATTGCTTGTCTCGTTGCGTGTCTGCTCCCAATTTATATGCTGACGGGTTGGTGTGTGATAATTTTAAAAAATAATCATTCCATTGACATTAAACACGCCGAACACACGTCGCTTTCGCTAACCTGTCACACATGCACAATATGGTACTAAAAACATGTTGAATGTGAACACACACACAAATTCATTTGCTTTTCTTTTTTTATTTATTTCTTCGTAAACCCTAACCCTAACCCTAACTTACCCTGGAACTAAGTCTACTCTTAATTGGCTGAGTGACACAAGACACAGTAACACTTAGACAAGTAAATGGTTTTGTTCATGGATTACATCACGAAACAATGTTTTCCTAGTTCTTAGCATGTCTTAGATCTTCTTGGAATCTTTCATCACAAGCCAAAACAGTTAGTGCAGGCAGCGTGCCCAATTATCTATTATTTACAGCGGATATTTAAAGGAGTATTAGAATAGTTCTGGAATTTCGGATCACTTAATAATACTAATAAATAGTCAAGAAACTATTAAGAGTAAACACAACTTTCTGAATGTTGACATAGTCTGTACACATGTATCCATCTAATTTCTTTCTAATAAAGCTGGGTTCAAAACAACAACCAAATAAACTTCTTTTTGGGAAGTGTAATGCTCAGAGAAATAATGACATTAATTGGATGATATTGCCCAAAATACAATAACCATTAACAATTATCACATATATACAAGTCACGGTTATTGTTCTGATTTAAATAAGCTATTCACAATCTAAAACCGTCTCCACTAATTAGCAAAGCTAGTAGTCGAAACATCAAAAGTGGAGAGAAAAACAGAAAAAAAATCATCATCCAATAAACAGAAAAAAATCATCCAATAAACAGAAAAAAATCATCCAATAAACAGAAAAAAATCATCCAATAAACAGAAAAAAATCATCCAATAAACAGAAAAAAATCATCCAATAAACAGAAAAAAATTATCCAATAAACAGAAAAAAATTATCCAATAAACAGAAAAAAATCATCCAATAAACAGAAAAAAAATCAAAGAATAAGTGATCCACTTCCTCTATAAAAAAATATTAGGTTCAAGATTATATGTGTTGGATACATATATATGCCAGGATGGAGGAAATACAAACCATATTAAGTATTTGTCACATTCAATAATCACGTTTGAAAAAAAAATGGTGAGGCTATTTATTGCCATTTTGTGTGTGAGTGTTGCAGTCTTCATTAGTAAAGTTGGCAATTAACCCAACGTCTTAGATGTGGAATTCTAAAGGTTTAATATGAGGATTTCACATACCAGAACAAATAATAGAATTAGCGAATGAATGATTTGTTATATCATAAAATACAGTGTTATGATATTTATGGACAAAGCGTTCATCATTGTATGTCTATACAAAACATTAGGATGAGATTTTTTTTTCGTATTTTTTTTTTCTAAATGACACAACCTTCATTTCAACACGACACGACACACACACACACACATATATATATATATAAAATGTTATAGCACACGATGTCAAAAGGTTGTTTTGCTTTTCCCGCCATTTTGTGGAACACAGCAACCATAACCCATGCAAGTCACATGATAGATCTACATCCACTGAGTTGGTCTTAGCACACAACTTTGAATCTGTTGACTACTAAAAATAACACAAGAAATATACGACTTGATGCGTGTGTGTTTTTTAAACATAGACAAAAGTGCCATCATGTCAAAAGTAAAAAAAAACACAAAAACACAGCATTGCAGTAGAGAACAAACTCTAGCAGAAGTGTAGCTCATACGTATTATTTTGAAACCACACTAATAGAAAGTCTCATAATTACCAGTCCCAGCGCTCAGACTCACACTGATAGTCTAGAAAATGAACAGTGATAAAACACACACACACACACACACATATATATATATATATTCTCTCCAATAACACCAGAAAGACTTACAACAAATGAATGTGATGTATAGACAGCCATAGCATGTATGTTATAGTATAGCCCTATAGTATATTTTAAATGGCCGACAGGAGCCTTTAAAATAATCCGCGTCACCTATATGCAACACACTATCAATAAAATTTATAACATTTAAAATCACGATCAAAGTAAATGACATCGAATATCATACGTTTGCTTTCAACATATTAACCCAGCTATCACTCGTACATTTAGTTGATATCAGTCATTCATAATAGATATAGGACATCATAGACACGATGGCAGACAACACAAAGTCTAGATCTATATATTGAACACCAGCTTAAGACACTGGCGGATCCAGAACTTTGGAGTGGGGGGGGGCGACTTTTTTCCAAACCCTAACCCTAACGCGCAGTAAACCCTAACCCTATGCATAAACGTGCGTACACCATATATATATATATATATATATATATATTCGATATATGAGAATAAAATAAGACTGTTTCTCAATCTTTGTCGAAAAAAAAACAAAACAAAAAAACAGTCATGTTGAGGCCTTTCTCTTGCAAGCTTGGGGGGTCTGGGAAAGCGCTGTAAGTTTTACAGCTCATTATGTATTAGTGGGGTTCGGGGCAAAGCCCCGACTCCAAAAGCGTTTTCTTGCATTTTTCACGGCTGATACGCTATCTCCTGACATCTACAGCTTATTATTCATCAGTGAGGTTTGGGGCAAAGCCTCAACTCTAAAAGCGTTTTTTGGCATTCTTAACTGCAGTAACGCATTCTCCTGACCTACAGCTCATTATTCATTCTATTATAAAGGACCTTGAATATGAATTTATAGTCGCTTAATGCATTGCAAATACAACCGATTTGTTCTTTGAAAAGATAAGATACCCAACATATTTTAGATTTAGGCTTTGAGGATCGCCGCCGAAAAAAAAAATTCGATTAATAATATTAAATAAAATGTAAACATAAATTTTGAGTTATAGTCCTAAATATATTTAACTAGAAAAATATGAGATAAAGGTTGGAAAAAGTCGACTAGGAAAAGATTATCAGGTTTGTTAACTCATCTCAACCGTGACTGTTATATTGAAAAATTTCGTTTGAATTATAACTTTTCCAAAGCATAGTCTTTCTTAAAATAGTTATGATAAATTCATGTGAAATTACACAAACTCTGTCTGGAAAGGGGAAGGGCGGTAAAATGAAAACGATTAATCCCAGCTCCTTTTTATAATTTCTGCTAATGATTGCATTTGGTCTGGCTGGTCACAGTCTTTTTTTTATGGTCGTCTAGCTGGTTAGAGTCTTATGGTCCAGTCTGGTTGATTACAGTCTTATGGTCCAGTGTGGTTGATTACAGTCTTATGGTCCAGTCTGGTTGATTACAGTCTTATGGTCCAGTCTGGCACGTAAGAGTCTTATGTTCCAGTCTGGATGGTTAGAGTCTTTTGGTCCAGTCTGGCTGGTTATAGTCTTAAGTTAAGTCTGGCTGGTTAAAGTCTAATGGTCCAGTCTGGCTGGTTACAGTCTTATGGTCGAGTCTGGCTGGTCAGTCTTATGGTCCAGTGTTGTTGGCTATAGTCTCGTGTATCCAGTTGGTGTACAGGATAAGTCTGGTGTATACACCAGGGGTGTTCGGGGTGCCACAGACAACTCCCCAAGACACGATTCCTCCCTGATACCACTCGTCTGTAGTGTTCTCCTTGCGACATAACAAAGGGCCACCACTGTCACCCTAAGAAAAAAAATACAGAATCAGAACATTAGTATATAAATCTTTAAGGATGACTATAGTCTGGTTTCTATCTACTCGTTGACGGGCTGGCTTAGAAATGTTCAAATAAGCAGAGGCCTGATTGAAGCAAGAAAGCGGATGTTCCTGTACCAGCATGTAAAAAGCCAAATTTAATATCAAGTACGGCATAAAGGCCAGAGAAGAAAGTTACTAATAAAATAACCCTGGCCTTTGGTTTACTAGGTTTTTGTGACCAGCACAATGTTATTTTATTGTTTCGCTATGGATGAAGTAACGAATAAAGCCAGGGTCCAGCAAGACGTCATGTGTGTATACAACAGTTCAGGCAGAGAGCCCAGCAAGACGTCATGTGTGTATACAACAGTTCAGGCAGAGAGCCCAGCAAGACGTCATGTGTGTATACAACAGTTCAGGCAGAGAGCCCAGCAAGACGTCATGTGTGTATACAACAGTTCAGGCAGAGAGCCCAGCAAGACGTCATGTGTGTATACAACAGTTCAGGCAGAGAGCCCAGCAAGACGTCATGTGTGTATACAACAGTTCAGGCAGAGAGCCCAGCAAGACGTCATGTGTGTATACAACAGTTCAGGCAGAGAGCCCAGCAAGACGTCATGTGTGTATACAACAGTTCAGGCAGAGAGCCCAGCAAGACGTCATGTGTGTATACAACAGTTCAGGCAGAGAGCCCAGCAAGACGTCATGTGTGTATACAACAGTTCAGGCAGAGAGCCCAGCAAGACGTCATGTGTGTATACAACAGTTCAGGCAGAGAGCCCAGCAGTAGGGAAAAATTATCAGTCTCCACGGTCCTTTCATCATGATACAAGACACCGATAACTAAGACAAACAGACACAAAAACTCTTTTGTTCCCTTGGCAATCAAATCATTAAATACAATGCCACTAACCGTTATAAACATTTCACATGTAAATTTTGAATGAGTCTGGTGTGATTGTACATTTTGGTTTTCTATAGTTACTATGTTTTGTCAGTTGTAATGCATATTTGTAAGACAAATTTTCTTATGGATAATAAAGATAATAATTATAATTATTATAATTATTCTAGTAGCAATAAATATATATGTATGTGAGCTTTAGGTGACACCTAGGAGGAGTATCCAATAAGTGTGATTTACTCAATTGTCAGATATCTATCAAATAAAGTTTATCACCCGATGAAGAGTGGCAGCGTTAGGATCTACAATAAGACTAACTAGACCCATATTTTACTTCATAATGGTTGCCATACTTGACATAGGTAGAAACTATTTTAACTGCCGAATCGTTGTCAAAATATACATCTCCACACTCCATTATACAAACGAAACTCAGTATTAAAAAAATAATGCGAACCTTTTTTTTTACATTGAATGGTCTGATCGTTTATCTAATGGGTCAGACCTCATCGATATAATGAAATATCTTAAAGATCAAGAAAACAATTTTGCTAATCTATATATAGGCTACTGTTGAATTCTACACTGTTGGGATATGTTTGATTGTCTCAAATAGGAAGATGATGACAGTCACGTGTAGTTCTATTAATAGTAACATGTTGACTTTTTTCCCCCGAATGTCAAAACACGTCTGCAATATATTTTTGTTTTGAGGCAGTACTAATCTTCTGATAACTACACATTTGCTGATAAGATTCACTGTGAGGCCCCCATGTACTGTAAACATGTAGCTACGTAAGAGACACCATCCAAAGACATTTAAAGTCAATGGGAACGAAGAGGAAAAAAAAGGACATTGTCCTGAGCCTTTCTAACATTAGAGAAATTGTTGAGAGTCAAGATTATGGAAGTTCCAGAAGTGTATAGAAAATAGGCGTTAGTTGTTTCTTTTTTGAAAGTTTATACCTGTAGGAGATACCTCACCTGACATGCATCATGCAGACTTGATCCGCCAGCACAGAACATTGTCTGAGTTAAATTGAAAGGAACTCCTGAAAAATGTTCATTATTACTGGTAGCGTGTTTACAGTAATCCCAGTTAGTTACATCCACTGGAACCTGTTTTAAGTTGGACTCATAAAATAAAGCTGAAATATAAAACAAACAGGGCTTAAGTCTTACGGTAAACTTGAACTTATATTTCATATTGATGGATGGGGGACTGCACTTCCCCGAGATGCACTTCGACTCAGAGGCGTAATAAAAAGGGAGAGGGGAAGGCGAGGGGAACATCATGGCCCGGGATCTACACTGAGAAGGGCGCCACACGAATAAAGACGCCAAAGGATCTCGATGACAAACATTATTTAATTTTTTTTTCCAAATCGAGTTCTCTAAAAATACTGTTTAATTAACACAATTTTTTACTTAATTAAATAATTACTTATTTCGTTTCTTAATCTTTTTTTTTTACACATTACACAATATGCTATTTTTTTAATTCCACTCTCATTGTGTCTAATGCAATTACCGTTCTTTATACAATGCGCTGCGTTTATCACAATATGTCATTATGCATCATAATACGCTTTCAATGCAGTCAGTCATCATTCTCAACTGCCTTCAATGTATCTCACAATTCAGTATCAACCTATCCCACGCTTTTTAATTGAACTATATTGGACTTGCGCTTTTCTTAGTAAGAGAAATTTGGTGGTATTAACCAAATGATAATGAATTTCGGAAGCTTACAATGCAGGAAAACGCTTGGCCCAGGAGCTTGCGACCCTGTAGCTAGAAGAGGGGGATGGGGAACGGCGCGAACGTAATTTTAGAGGTTATGGAGAAGCCATTTGTAAAAGTTTGAGAAACATTGTCGTAGGCCTGCGCTCTTCTACTGGAAGAACCATCAATCTTGAATGTAAGAAAAGGAAACATGTTTTCAAAGATTAAAAGGTTACAACGACTGGATCTTACTTGACAACAGTAACTCCTACTAGATTTAAACAGTAATTGTGCACTTATTAGATTATTTTTTCCCCTATAACTCTTGGTTGAACTCTAGGTATGTAAAATGACATCTGAGCAATATTATCATAACAGTGTGTTCTACAGTTTATACTGAAATAGGACCAGGATTTTTTTCCTAAAACTGTGGATACATCTTTAGCATGTATTTCAATAAATCTTAAGAACGATTCTTTAATTAAAATGTTTCTTTTGGTAAAAGCAAAAACTACATCTCTATCTCCTCTGTCCCTTGACTTTTGGTGTAGGGGGCGCTGTGATAGTTCAGGTAATCAAATCCTTCCACTTTTCCCGGTCAGAAGCTGTTCTAAGCATGATATCAAGAAAGCGGCTGGTCCATTTATTTACGTTGTCCAGCTTTTCTTTGGACGACCCTTTCTTCGTGCTCCCTCAACTGTACCTTGAAGGACGACTTTTGATAGTGAGTCATGTTTTACCAAACCAGCTCAACCTTCGTCTCTTCACAGTATTGAGGAGTTACTCCTCTTTGCCAGTCAGAGTTTTGGCTAGTGAAAGTACAAATGTACAACTACTACTCCTGATATTTAATACCCATTAGTTTCTTTAGCATTTACTTTCAAAGACTTGAATTTTTCTTACAACCTGAGCGTTTAGTTTCCAATTTTCAAACGTAAATAGAAGTAGAGAGACCACTAGCAAAGACTACAGTTTAAATTTGTACCTGGAAGGGGATGTTCCTTTTTCGTATTTTCCACAGTTTACTCATGGCAGCGGATTCCAAGCTTAATCGTGCTTTACTCTCTTTTATTGACCCCCCCCCCCCCCATCTCTTGTTTTGTTTGACCCTAGGACTAAGTATTTAAATGATTCAACGTCTTCTAATGTTTGGTCAATCGATTGTATGTAAAATCTCGCACTATCTCCACCACAAACTAGTATTTTTATTTTTTTCTGCCCTCATATCCAAACCAACTGACCTAGGCCACTCGTTCTAGAAGGCCTCAACGCTGAACTGCGACGTCGCAATCTGTGGGCAGTTTAGAACAATAGCTCATCGCCACGTCATAGGTCGTGATGTCAGACCAAAAGTACTATTTCGACTTAGAAGATGAAAAAAGGTCAGTTAATACAAAATTTGATTTATTAAATATCTGTGATATTAATGTCGTTCCTAATTGATTACTAATGAAATACTAATTTTTTGTCCTTAAAAAGAGGACCACCTTCGCTTCCCCTTGTAACCACCTAGAGCTCCAGTTTGAAAAACGCTCATTTCAATGAATCCCTTGATCTCATCAGTAAAAATTGAGACAAAGATAAGTCAATTGATCAATCTCATCAGTAAAAATTGAAACAAAGATAAGTCAATTGATCAATCTCATCAGTAATGATTTAAAAATTGAAACAAAGAGAATGTACAGTACAAAGTTAGTCCGCACCTTTTTCACTGTTCTTTCCCCAGCCAACGGCGTAACAACGTGTTCCGGTTTCTGGTTGCATTTCAGGTAAACAAATCGGTCTAACGAAGTCATTCATTGCCAGTGGTTTGTCAAGTTTGATCAGGGCCACGTCGTTCTCAACAGTTTTAATACTGAATGCAGGATGCTTGATGATGGCCAAGGGTTTTCTGACCTGTAAGTGTTTGGAGTAGGCAATACGTCTGGTGTTTCCTGTCTTTATTGTCCAGTAGGTTAAGTTGGTGGTGTCTCTGTAATAGAGTGGTCAAGTCAATGGCACATATATGTAAAAAAGATCTACATTTATACAACAAATGTTAACTTTAAACTGATTTGCGAAATATTTCTTATTTAGATCCTAGATAAGGACAGTAGGTAATGAGAAAATGGGATTTTTAACTTTGGAATCTTTGGGCGTCCAATCAGCTCTAATGGGTATCTGACATTAGTTGGGGAAAAGTAAAGGCGGTTGGTCGTTGTGCTGGCTACATGACACCCTTTACACAACTTTACATCAGCTGCACATAGACCACAAGGTCTGAAAGGGGAACTAGTTAGTCCAGGTTCACATCTAACTTTACATTCACAATCACCTAGCCTTTGATTTGCTGGACCGTTGGGGCACTGCACAAGATCTGTTAACCTTCTTTCTCCATTGAGAGAGAGAGAGAGAGAGAATTATTTGCAAGAGATCTTGGTTTACTTTACTATCCATTAGGTGGTGCAGGCCCCCCCCCCCCCCCCCGCCAAAAAAAAAAAAGATGGGTAACGAGTTGAAAGCATTCGAAACTCTATGTTTAGCTAGGTTTCCAATCTGAATGTATTAAGTTAGAAAATTCCGTTTATATTAATTTTAGAAAATGTTCGATTTCCATATTGCTTATTACACATATGTAAGGGGGTTAAGCCTATATTTTTGTTTTCAAAATTTGCAAACGCTTTACAATTACAAAGGAAATGGAGATGAAACTTATTAGTATTCACTGTAACATGGAACTTCATTTCATTGGTTCTCAAAAGTTACTTTTAAAATAAATTGTAGATTGTAGAGCGCTTAGGTTTGATTTCCAATACTTCATACAATGAAAACTATGTATTAGTTCTGTGTTTACAAAATATGTTTTGACAAGAGAATATTTATACAACAGTCTCATATTACTAGACCGCGACCTGCTTGTAGCACTATGACTATGTGTAACCTTGCTAGCGAAGCTAGGATACATTGGCGTGGATATAATTCTTTCTATTGTAGAAACACGTAGTTTAATTCCCTTCAGTCTAAGTCAATAGTGAAGCAGCTTACCCTTCCCCGACACAGTGACCAGCTGTCATAACCCACTGTTCGTGAATAATTGTGGCTCCACAGAAGAAAACTTGATTCCTCCCGCCATGGAGTGAAACCATCCAAGGATATGTCCCTGGTTTGACGTCATCTCCACCCATAATTCTCAGCGGTGACCTATAGTAGGCGGGACGTGTACCGCATTCTGCAGACATTTGAAATGGAAATAAACACACAGATTAAGAACAAGTTGATATTTATATTTTTTATATTTTATTTTTATTTTTATTTTTTTTTTGCAACAAAAATATTAATTGAATTGGGAAATAGATATTAGATCTAGTTGTGATATGTTTTTTTTTTGGTTGTGACATGTAACTCGGAAAAGTTGGTTGTGACAGATATTCTAGTGTCACATGAACGTCAGCTGTAAGAAAGTAATATTTAGAAAACAGTTCGTGGTAAGTTTCAAAGGAACAGAATAAGTCATCAACTTCAAACACTAGAACAATACCAGTGCTAGTAAGTCTGTATCGTACTGAACGAGATATTTTTAGATTGCCGGAGGAACTAAATCCAAGACTGAGAGATTGACACACTTTCAAAAGACTGGTGAAAAGTATACGTACATTTCCTACTTTAAATATAGAAGTACAAACAAATAACGTCCACTTACCAGGATCCATACAGACCAGTCTGACCACAAAACCACTTGGACATGACTGGAGGCTGTGGAGTTTGAGAGGTGAAATGGTTAAATGATAGGATGAATAGATGATCCTTTTGTCCTTATTAGGATAGTGCAAATACTACTAACACTACTTTACATTTTGATGTTTTACAAAAACATTAGTAGGCCTTTCACTATGAATGTTACTATCCAAAAACAAAACTTTAGTCAAGATTGAATAGAGTGGGTTGTCCTTCAAATACAATGAAAGCTGCTAATTAAGGAAGAAATGTGCATATGTATTGAGGACGGTTGTTGACTTGTAGCACCAAACTGCTGGTAGACAACTAAACTGATGTGGCGTTTTATATCTTAACTTATAAAACTTAAATATCTTCTTTCTGAACAATATTATATACCTTTATATAACATAGACAAAATCAATAAGAGATGAAATCAATGTGGTAGACTTTAGGAATAATATAAAATGGCATTTTGAACAAAACACGTCTTTTCACTCTGGCACACTGGAGTCGTCTGTTCTACCTAAGACCGCTGACGACAATGCCGCTTATTTATGTATCATTCACACTACATCAACCAATCGCTAACTTCTTCTCACTGTCACCACAGAAACACACACACATACACACTCCATAA
Organism: Biomphalaria pfeifferi; assembly: GCA_030265305.1. Taxonomy (NCBI): domain Eukaryota; kingdom Metazoa; phylum Mollusca; class Gastropoda; family Planorbidae; genus Biomphalaria; species Biomphalaria pfeifferi. Next base: position 872,717 of record JASAOG010000129.1, on the reverse strand, counting down.
AAATAAGTTGAATGAGAATGGAAGACGTGAAGGTGATGATACAATTCGACCAGCCGAGAGGTCTATGAATGATTTTGCCAGTTTAGTTTCCAGTCGAATAGTTTTCTGGAAAAGAAATATATGAAGGCTAAAAGCTAGAAATTGAAGTAACAGAAAAATGTGGCTATTTAAGCTTGTATAAGATATGCAAATGACTGTATCCTAACCTCTTTCTAACCCTAACCATATACCCACTCATCCATACAAGGACACATCGCTGTTGTTACGACAGTAAAGAAAATTTCAGTCCTGCTTCCCCTTCCCAAGTTAAATATTTACGCAACATAATTTAGAGCAAACGCGACATGAAGTTCCTCAAAATCGACACTAGCAGCTGGGAAAAAGTGTCACTGGATAGATCCACATGGGGAGAGAGCATAAAGGAAGGGTCTCGGATTGCAGATGCCATACACAACAGAAGCAGAAAGAAGGGTGAAAATGCAACAGCGCCTGGTGATTACATATGCACAACCTGCGACCGCAGCTGTGTATCAAGGATTGGCCTCTTTAGTCACGCTAGAAGTTGCAAAGGGAAAAGATCATCTCTCGAGACGTAATATGCCAAAGAAATTTAGAGCAACTCTTAAGTCAGACAACAAAATAGATGTATGTCTTACCCTTTAGCAAGATAGCTCTGAAGTCTGCTCGGGTCACTTCCGTTCCTGCGCTCAGAGAGCAAAGATTTCCTCAACGAATTATTGGCTGGAGTGTAATATGTGGTCAGGACTTTTCTAAAGATAAATATGTATTATGTTTATGTTTGTTATTTTAAAGAGAGTTATTTAATTTAATACTAACAAAAAGGAAGAACAAAGGAAAAGGTGGGAAGAGAATGTGAAGAGAGAGAGAGAGATAGAGAGAGAGAGAGAGAGAGAGAGAGTACATAAGATTCAAAAACAAGAAAAATATATACAAAATACTTTAAATAATAATTTAACAACAAAGCTTATATTGTATCAATTAGTTTGGATCAGCCATGTGATTGAATTTATAACAGACCTAGAGTTTTAAACTAACAATCTGTGCGGTTAGAAATATTTTTACCAATTGTTTTTGCATAGCAAAATTTCCTGCTTTTAGCGTTTTCACTACGCTAAGATCCTACCAGCTAAGATCCTATCGCTTGTCTGGACCAGTTGTGAAAGGATGGGGGAAAGAAGTTATATCTGAGGTACTGTTACCATAATCGCTTCAATTTATAACACCACATCTGTCAAGTACGATTTCTTTCCTTGTTCGATACCAAACAACATAATTAACTACTAATCATCATCATCATCATCATTGGCCTCCTTCAGTCGCGACTATGGTTCATCTCGAGCACTTTTTCATATGGCTGTGGAGCCCTATTTTGGAGAGACACTCCCGTCCACATATATTGCATGTCAAGGTGGCTTTCGCTTTGGTGGTAGAGGAGCTGGCCATTTTCCGTGTGGCACGCTTTTCTTCAAGAATCGAGGCCCATGTTTTCTCACTTTCTATAGCTTTCTTGGTCACTGTCTCTTTCCAGCTAGAGCGGTCTAAGGTCAGTATCAATGTTTACTGATTTTAAATCCCTTTTTATCACATCAACGTAACGGAGGTGGGGGCGACGTAACGGAGGTGGGGGCGACGTAACGAAGGTGGGGGCGACGTAACGGAGGTGGGGGCCACGTAACGGAGGTGGGGGCGACGTAACGGAGGTGGGGGCGACATAACGAAGGTGGGGGCGACGTAACGAAGGTGGGGGCGACGTAACGAAGGTGGCCTGCTCCGAAAATTTCAGTATAAACAGCGGAGTCAGACAAAGGATGTGTCCTGGCCCCAATCACCCTCTTTGGAATACTCTTTTCAATGGTAATCCACCACGCGTTTGACAAATCCACCGAAGGCATATATCTGCATTCCAATTTCGATGGCAAACTTCTAAATATTGCTAGACTGAGGGCCAAAACTAAAACCAGAACCACCCTCATAAGAGATATGATCATCGCAGACGACGCAGCGTTAGTGGCACACTCACAAGAGGAGCTTCAGTCACTAATGTCCTGCTTCTCTAAGGCTTGCAAAGAGTATGGCCTAACCATTGGCACAAAGAAAACTAATGTTATGGGACCATCTGCTTAAAGCACCACCATCCATCCACATTGACAATAACAAGCTAGATGCCCTAGATGAATTCTGCTACCTCGGGTCTACAATTCAAGGTGACCTGTCTCTAGAAGAAGAGATAAAAAAAAGGTATAGGGAAAGCCGCATCAACCTTCGCTAGACTCCGATCAAGAGTTTGGGAAAACCAGAAGCTCACCACAGCGACCAAAATGGAGGTCTACATGGCATGCTTTCTTATCACGCTAACTACTAATAGTTAATTAATTAATTGTTTTTTTTTTCATTATTAATTTTTGTTTTGTCAGGTACAAGAAATAAAAACTTCAACTTGATCCAAAATTGGGTGTGTGAGAAATAACGTGCACACACTTTTGACCTGACAGACAGACAGAGTGAGTTGATAGAAGTTTGTAAAAAAAAAAGAGAATGAGAGAGAGAATTGAAGAGAAGGAGGCCAACAGAAGGGACAAGAGAATGAGAGAGAGAATTGAAGAGAAGGAGGCCAACAGAAGGGACAAGAGAATGAGAGAGAGAATTGAAGAGAAGGAGGCCAACAGAAGGGACAAGAGAAGGAGGCCAACAGAAGGAGGCCAACAGAAGGAGGCCAACAGAAGGAGGCCAACAGAAGGAAAAAGAAAAACAAAAGAGGAACGTGAGAGTAAAAAAACGTATGTTCTTAATGTCTACGTTGTATGGCTGCACAGTGGCGTGGTATCACTGCACAGTGGCCGTGGTATGGCTGCACAGTGGCGTGGTATGGCTGCACAGTGGCGTGGTATGGCTGCACAGTGGCGTGGTATGGCTGCACAGTGGCGTAGTATGGCTGCATAGTGGCGTGGTATGACTGCACAGTTGCGTAATTTACTGCACAGTGGCGTGACTGTGAATAGGGTCACTTTTTTTTGGTGTACTAACTGATATCCTAGTTGGCTGCAGGCCAATGAAGACATAGCCTGTGTCCAGTTGTCTTGACAGACTTCCTCCCATTGAGTGGTCAGAGAGTTATAGGCGATCAGTAAATCTTTAGCTGTGTTAGTCTCTATCTGAACTGTTAACATGAAATGATGAAATAAAAGGGAGATGATTGCGTTAGATAATGGCACAGATTAAATAACATTTGACTTACAGATAGGGGAGATAAATGTTATTATCTTGACAAATATAATATAATGAATCACAAGTACAAGTATGTTAACTGTTAGTACAAATCAATAAAAATAATTAATTATAGTGTCCAAACTTTTTATATATGCAACAATTGGACAACAAATTGGAGAGGCGGTGGCTGAAAAGTAAAGTGCATTCTGAACTCAGGGGTCCAGGGTTTGAGTCCAGTTGAAGACTGGGATTTTTAATTTGGGGATCTTCGGGAGCCTCTGAGTCCACCCTGCTCTAATAGATACATGTTGTGCTGGCCACATGACACCCTCGCTAACTGTGGGCCACAGAAACAGATGACCTTTGCATCATTTGCCCTATAGACTGCAAGGTCTCAAAAGAGTTTACTTGACAACAAATCTATGAAATAAACGCAAAGATCAAACCATTGGCTAGTGCAATAGTTCCAAATATACAGTGTCAAAATGTTTATAAACAAGGCTTATCTAAGGGAAAGAAACAGACAATTCCTGTCATTTATCTCAAGATGGCAAAGTTAAGCTTCCTTTCTTTTCTATCTATATAATTAATTACTGCTAATAGATGAACAAATTGGCTAATTTTTGCATTAATTCCTGTACTGGCATCAAGTATGAATAAATTATTCAAAATTTCAGTTTGGTTTGAGAATGGGAAGTTGTAGAAAAAAACCTGACAAATCATAATAAGGGGAATAAATACATATATACATCCACATCTTTCATTAAAAAGCAAAAGCATTCATTTCCCTTATTTCGTTATCAAACAAAAATATAAATAACCAGTAGTTAATTAAGTAATTGGAAAATTTTTTCTATTTATTCACGTTTTGTCAGGGTACAATGAATAACTGTTCAAAGTTTCAACTTGATCCAAGAATGGGAAGTGGGAGAAAAACATGTTTAAACTTTGTACCAGACAGACAGAGGGAGCTTTGTAACCAGACACTACAATATTCAACATGTTAGAGTGACACAGGATAGTGGATCCTCTCTGAAAAATTAAATGACATTTCTAGCACACGAGGCTTGACACTTACATTACAAGTGACTCTACCATTCTAGTGTAAGAAAAAAGAAAGACACACCGCAGAAGTGTTCATCGGCTGACATATAGCAGTCATCCATACCATCACAGCTTTGATTTTTATGAATACACTGACCGTTGGCTGGGGAGCAGGACACTTGACCCTTCGGACATATAGCTGAAAAAGTATACAGAAACTGCACTGAATATCAGCTCAAGTTGAAAATAAACACTTATTAATCTAATTTAGAAAAGTGAAATTTAAAAATGACAACAGGACAACAGGACAATCGCCTTGTCTATGTTAAGTATGGCAAAATATGTAGGTTATAGCAGAATATGAGTAATACGTCCAATTCTATCCTCTTCCATACTATTCAAACTGGAAGACAAGCTTTTGATAACGTGTCTTGAAGAGATGAACCTATGGCTGCCATAGAGCACAACGTAATCAACTTCAAACAAGGAAATACTTTTCAAATCCAACAAGAAAGCTGAGCCTTATACAAAGTGTAGTTGTATCAGTCAGTTCATAGGTCATGTCATTACGTTTGTAAGAGATCTAGACCAACACCAATACATCTGTGCCATTACAAATATACCACGACCAATCGTTTTTGTTTAGCGCTTTTATGTTTCTCAAAACGCTATGATCCTATCACTTGTTTGGAGGGATGGGGGGGGGGGGGAGAAATAAAGGGATATCTGAGTGAATTTTACTGTCATCGTTTTCTAAAATCATTTATAAAAAAAGGGTGAATAACTTCAAATCGTACTCATGATTCAAGCCTCCCCTTAAGTCGACACTGTCACCATTCTGCTGGAGAGGTAGGTAGGAAGAGTGTATGTTTATCTATTGTTGTTGTCAAACTTACTTTAAAGGGAACTAATTCAGCTTTATAACACCACATCAGTCAAGTATAATTTCTTTCCCTTGTTCGAGATACCAGACAAACAAATTAATTACCAATAGTTACTAAAATATTTGTTCAAAATTGTTTCGAAGAGATAACGTACACAAGATTTCTGCCACAGGCGGAGTGAATTAATATCAGCTTTGTAATAACAATTTAATTTTAACTCTATAAACAAAACATAATATCATTCCAGGCTCTGAACTTTTGTTTAATATTGGTGTAACTAAGACATGATCTGTACCCCAGACGTAAGTCTATGTACTGACCACAGTTTGCCTCGTCGGAATTGTCATCACAGTCTTGGTAACCATCACACAGCCAGGACTTCTTGATACATTTGGACTCCTTACAGCGAATCTCTCCTGGAGGACAAGCTGACAAAATACACAGTAGGAGTCAAAGAATACACAGCAGGAGTGATAGAATACACAGTAGGAGTGATAGAATACACAGCAGGAGTGATAGAATACACAGCAGGAGTGATAGAATACACAGCAGGAAAGAATGAATACACAGCAGGAGTGATAGAATAAACAATACGAGTGATAGAATACACAATAGGAGTGATAGAATACACAGCAGGAGTGATAGAATACACAATAGGAGTGATAGAATACACAATAGGAGGGATAGAATACACAGCAGGAGTGATAGAATACACAATAGGAGTGATAGAATACACAATAGGAGTGATAGAATACACAGTAGGAGTGATAGAATACACAGCAGAAGTGATAGAATACACAGTAGGAGTGATAGAATACACAGTAGGAGTGATAGAATACACAGAAGGAGTGATAGAATACACAGCAGGAGTGATAGAATACACAATAGGAGTGATAGAATACACAGCAGGAGTGATAGAATACACAATAGGAGTGATAGAATACACAATAGGAGTGATAGAATACACAGCAGGAGTGATAGAATACACAGCAGGAGTGATAGAATACACAGCAGGAGTGATAGAATACACAGCAGGAGTGATAGAATACACAGTAGGAGTGATAGAATACACAGCAGGAGTGATAGAATACACAGCAGGAGTGATAGAATACACAGCAGGAAAGAATGAATACACAGCAGGAGTGATAGAATAAACAATACGAGTGATAGAATACACAATAGGAGTGATAGAATACACAGCAGGAGTGATAGAATACACAATAGGAGTGATAGAATACACAATAGGAGGGATAGAATACACAGCAGGAGTGATAGAATACACAATAGGAGTGATAGAATACACAATAGGAGTGATAGAATACACAGCAGGAGTGATAGAATACACAATAGGAGTGATAGAATACACAGTAGGAGTGATAGAATACACAGCAGGAGTGATAGAATACACAATAGGAGTGATAGAATACACAGTAGGAGTGATAGAATACACAATAGGAGTGATAGAATACACAGTAGGAGTGATAGAATACACAGCAGAAGTGATAGAATACACAGTAGGAGTGATAGAATACACAGCAGGAGTGATAGAATACACAGCAGGAGTGATAGAATACACAATAGGAGTGATAGAATACACAGCAGGAGTGATAGAATACACAATAGGAGTGATAGAATACACAGCAGGAGTGATAGAATACACAGCAGGAGTGATAGAATACACAGTAGGAGTGATAGAATACACAGCAGGAGTGATAGAATACACAGCAGGAGTGATAGAATACACAGCAGGAGTGATAGAATACACAGCAGGAGTGATAGAATACACAATAGGAGTGATAGAATACACAGCAGGAGTGATAGAATACACAATAGGAGTGATAGAATACACAGTAGGAGTGATAGAATACACAGCAGGAGTGATAGAATACACAGTAGGAGTGATAGAATACACAGCAGGAGTGATAGAATACATAGCAGGAGTGATAGAATACACAATAGGAGTGATAGAATACACAGTAGGAGTGATAGAATACACAGTAGGAGTGATAGAATACACAGCAGGAGTGATAGAATACACAGTAGGAGTGATAGAATACACAGCAGGAGTGATAGAATACACAGCAGGAGTGATAGAATACACAGTAGGAGTGATAGAATACACAGCAGGAGTGATAGAATACACAGCAGGAGTGATAAAATACACAATAGGAGTGATAAAATACACAATAAGCGTGATAGAATACACAATAGGAGTGATAGAATACACAGTAGGAGTGATAGAATACACAATAGGAGTGATAGAATACACAGTAGGAGTGATAGAATACACAGCAGGAGTGATAGAATACACAGTAGGAGTGATAGAATACACAGTAGGAGTGATAGAATACACAGCAGGAGTGATAGAATACACAATAGGAGTGATAGAATACACAGTAGGAGTGATAGAATACACAGCAGGAGTGATAGAATACACAATAGGAGTGATAGAATACACAGTAGGAGTGATAGAATACACAATAGGAGTGATAGAATACACAGTAGGAGTGATAGAATACACAGCAGGAGTGATAGAATACACAGCAGGAGTGATAGAATACACAGTAGGAGTGATAGAATACACAGCAGGAGTGATAGAATACACAATAGGAGTGATAGAATACACAGTAGGAGTGATAGAATACACAATAGGAGTGATAGAATACACAGTAGGAGTGATAGAATACACAGCAGGAGTGATAGAATACATAGCAGGAGTGATAGAATACACAATATGAGTGATAGAATACACAGTAGGAGTGATAGAATACACAATAGGAGTAATAGAATACACAGCAGGAGTGATAGAATACACAGAAGGAGTGATAGAATACACAATAGGAGTGATAGAATACACAGCAGGAGTGATAGAATACACAGCAGGAGTGATAGAATACACAGTAAGAGTGATAGAATACACAATAGGAGTGATAGAATAAACAATAGGAGTGATAGAATACACAGTAGGAGTGATAGAATACACAGTAGGAGTGATAGAATACACAGCAGGAGTGATAGAATACACAGTAGGAGTGATAGAATACACAGCAGGAGTGATAGAATACACAGCAGGAGTGATAGAATACACAGTAGGAGTGATAGAATACACAGCAGGAGTGATAGAATACACAGCAGGAGTGATAAAATACACAATAGGAGTGATAAAATACACAATAAGCGTGATAGAATACACAATAGGAGTGATAGAATACACAGTAGGAGTGATAGAATACACAATAGGAGTGATAGAATACACAGCAGGAGTGATAGAATACACAGTAGGAGTGATAGAATACACAGTAGGAGTGATAGAATACACAGCAGGAGTGATAGAATACACAATAGGAGTGATAGAATACACAGTAGGAGTGATAGAATACACAGCAGGAGTGATAGAATACACAATAGGAGTGATAGAATACACAGTAGGAGTGATAGAATACACAATAGGAGTGATAGAATACACAGTAGGAGTGATAGAATACACAGCAGGAGTGATAGAATACACAGCAGGAGTGATAGAATACACAGTAGGAGTGATAGAATACACAGCAGGAGTGATAGAATACACAATAGGAGTGATAGAATACACAGTAGGAGTGATAGAATACACAATAGGAGTGATAGAATACACAGTAGGAGTGATAGAATACACAGCAGGAGTGATAGAATACATAGCAGGAGTGATAGAATACACAATATGAGTGATAGAATACACAGTAGGAGTGATAGAATACACAATAGGAGTAATAGAATACACAGCAGGAGTGATAGAATACACAATAGGAGTGATAGAATACACAATAGGAGTGATAGAATACACAGCAGGAGTGATAGAATACACAGCAGGAGTGATAGAATACACAGTAAGAGTGATAGAATACACAATAGGAGTGATAGAATAAACAATAGGAGTGATAGAATACACAGCAGGAGTGATAGAATACACAGCAGGAGTGATAGAATACACAGTAGGAGTGATAGAATACACAATAGGAGTGATAGAATAAACAATAGGAGTGATAGAATACACAATAGGAGTGATAGAATACACAGTAGGAGTGATAGAATACACAGCACGAGCGACAGAATAGGGATCTAGTTATTTTTCTTTAGCCATGACTTTTGTTATGTTTTAAAACACTACTTAAACTTTACAGAACATTTCATCACAGAGAATATTTACACATAATCCTACACACAACCACACACATTTGATGACAACCACTTTGTGGAAGGTTTAGACAGCTTTTTTTTTTAAAATATAATGATCTAGATTAAGTTTCGATTTAAAAAGGCGAAAAGATTATTACGAATTTAACACCGTGTCTACTTTACAGACACAATTTTGATTTTAAAGGTAGAAAATTTTCCAGCTAAAAAAAACAACAAACAAACATTAGCAACCCGTACTTAAATAGTCATCATCCAACTCCCTTGCTTCCTGGTAGCCAACACAAACATTTGGGTCTGGAGAGTCTGGCAGAACTGAGCAGTTGATATGCTTGGGGAACGAGATGTCAAAGATGTCTAGAAATATCTCACATTTGTCACGAAACTCTGAACAGAAAAAAAGAGCAATTTGAAGATGTGTATACCATTAGTCTATATCTCTAGAGACAGCAGCATTAGGGATACAAGGTACACGGTTTTTGTTTTATATGAAACTAACTCTTGATAAAACAAAAAGATTATAGATAATGATATCACAGGGGACTTAAGATGAAATTAATTTCTTTTTGTATCCATTGACAGCTTTCACAATAATTAAGGCTTAACGATGGCCCTTCATTAGAAAAGCCATAAAAAAATTTGGTCAAATCCTTGGCTTTTATCTAGACACACTTGGGGGAGCTACCACCTTCTACCAAGCGTCCACAGGTGGCGGATAGGGAAAGGACCCTTAGATATAAGGGTTAGCTGTGAATACCAAATAAACAGCCGCGGACCAACTGGTTTGCATTCATGGAGGATGAGGTGGAGTATTCCAGTGGTTAGAATATTTACTAAAAAATCATCTCAGAAATCCAGGGACATGATTGCAAAAAGCGACTATAGGGCGCTCTAACTCTAAACCCAGGTAGATGAAACTCGTTAGCTAGGGATAGCAGTTCATCTAGGAGAGAAAACTCCAAAAATAATCACCTGCTGCCTTGCAGATGATCTTGGATGATTAAAAGCTATGGGAGCACACCCAAAAAAAAATCAGGCTGAAGTCGGAGTCAATGGGCCTAATGGCGCATAACACATTGACACGCAACCTCATCTTTGTTGGATCTAGACACAGATAAAGAAGCTTCTGGTGCCCAAATCTTAATTAAAAATGGAACGGTTTGAGAATTAAGTGCCACAATTTAGAAGGACATATATAACATCCAGGAAACTGTACTAGGATCTAGTACTAAATCCAAAGACCTGAAACGATTAGTTACAATTCATGGTTAGAAGTTAACACTTAGATATAGTCCAGCGTCCAGTTATTCAATAGAACCGGGATAAAAATGAATCCCAAGCACAAGAATAAAAGATGTTATCTATACACAATATAAACATAGTGACACGATCAACACCAAATTTTTTGGACCATAGAAAACAGATGGAAGCTATAAAACCTAGAAATACACATTTTTCTGGAAGATCCAGCAGAAATACAGTTTCCTTTGTGGAATGTCGCCTACACATTGCAGAGCACTTTGTATCAAACTTTCTCGTGTCTACAGTAGTGAGTGCAGACCGCTGAGATGTTCAGAACGAGAAGACGTACTTTTAAGTACACAGATATTCTTCTAAAGCAAAGTTTCTCAAACTTTTATCAGTGGCGTTTCTCTTCCCCACACTAAAAATGTCGTTAACGTCCTCCACTTTTTTTTTTACTTAGCTGTGGTTTGGGTTTGATCAAAAAGAGGGTAATAGATGTAGTGAAAAAACAACAACTTTAGAGACATACAAATATCTTATCTTATCTTATATAATACAGACGTTACTTCAAAAAAAACAACAACAACACTGTCTCAGTTTCCCTTGCATATATCTTAACAGTATGGTTCAAACGTACTAAATGCTCATTAAGACTAGCCCGTAAAGTCTTTTTGAAAAAAAAAATGAATCTGAAAACTGTTTCGTCAATAATTTTATTGTATAAATTGATAGAAGAAACAAGTCGTTCTGTATTTAAGAGGAAGCGGGTTCCTCCTCTAGCCAGCAAGCGGGTTCCTCCTCTAGTCAGCAAGCGGGTTCCTCCTCTAGCCAGCAAGCGGGTTCCTCCTCTAGCCAGCAAGCGGGTTCCTCCTCTAGCCAGCAAGCGGGCTCCTCCTCTAGCCAGCAAGCGGGTTCCTCCTCTAGTCAGCAAGCGGGTTCCTCCTCTAGCCAGCAAGCGGGCTCCTCCTCTAGCCAGCAAGCGGGCTCCTCCTCTAGCCAGCAAGCGGGTTCCTCCTCTAGCCAGCAAGCGGGCTCCTCCTCTAGCCAGCAAGCGGGCTCCTCCTCTAGCCAGTAAGCGGGCTCCTCCTCTAGCCAGCAAGCGGGTTTGTGGAGGGATTTTGTTACGCGAACTGTCAAAGCACCCCTATACCGAAAGTCAAGGAACAGATAAGATGATCTATGGAGAAGTGCTTAAAATTTGTACCAGACAGCAAGACGCACAAGCCCATTTCTCTAATGCGAGGAACATTGGAGGTCAATATAGCGCACTGACGTCTTTAATAGGCGAACAGTTTGTTTCACAAAAGTCGTCAGAATAGCAATGAACGACAGTTAAGGTGACATTTCACCATTCTGACAAACAAAAGTCAAGATGAATCACGTCTTGAAAGTCATAGTCAAAATGTTTGGAGTCGATGTTGTTAGAGACCTCTCCGTGGAACACGAAACATATTTTCAAAGTTTTTGCTGAAAAGATGGTACAGCTTCTCTTGAAATATTTTGATCTTTGGAACATTGCTTTTTTACTTGGAAATTAACCCGCCTCACCATCTCCTCTCCTAGGAGGGTGCTGCCTCCCCAGTTGTTGAAACGCTGTTCTAAAGGGTCATGTAATAGTTATTCTTTTTCAATACAGGGTCGAATTTGACCCTAACATTTTCAAGGGTTTTCGAAACTAAAAGCTACACGTGGACATTACCTTGACAGAGACTTGAGCAGACTGGGAGGGTGTTGTGTGGGACTGGGCGGCCAGTACATGGAGGTGAGAAAAAGTAGCAGGCGAACAACATACTGTGTTTAAAACATCTTGTGGTCACCTGAATAGCTGGAGATAAGATAAGAAGTTTTTTTGTGAGAGTGCAGAAGATAAGATAAATGTAAGAGACAGAGACTTAACAAAATTCTCTTATTTCTAAGCTACACAAAATGGACAATCTGATTCCTCGCCATTTTGTCTGGCATATAGACTTCTTTTTACAAATACAACTCTTCAGCCTCAATTATTTAACACAAGGTCAGGAGTTGCATCTATCGCCCCTACCACCTGGTACAACCCTCTTTCATTTTATATTTACTAATAATTTAATTTGAAATTAGAGTGTGGTGTGACATAATATACAAATGGGTTCAAATATCAATAAGAAGCTTATGTTTTACTAACAGTACACAACGGCTACGCTGCGTACGCCAGTTGATTTGGTCCCAGGCTTTATAATGTTTATTATGGCCGGAACACCCCCTCCTTTTTTATATTGAATTAAATACACCAGTTCAGTTTAAACGATCAACCTAACATACTTTTGTAGCCTGTGAATTAGTGTAACTCTTACAATGACATTTCATGTCCCACTCTCTCTTTCATTCTCTCTGATTTGACGCGCTCCTAACACACACGCTCTCATATTTTGGCCCGTGAATGTTAGTAGCACTTTGACTTACCCCTCCCTCCACCCCTCTCCAGACCAAAAAATAAACAACCAATCATCATCCTCCGTGTACACAGTCCCGTTTCCCATTGCTCCATTTCTCTCTTGCTATTTTGTTTTCTCTAAATAAAAAGAAACAGTAATTTGGGTTTTATTACTTGTGAGCGTTTATTTGGCCGCTTTTGAAGTGAAATGACAAAAGATCTGGATTTATCTTGTCACTCATTAATGTTATTAGGATTTTTTTTACAATGTATTTAGACCGCCGCCTCCAGTGGCATGACGTAAGACACATATAAACATAAGTAAGTAGAGACTGACGTCAAACAGAACAAACATTGCTTCCAACATACGGAATTCGTGACATTTTAAACATTGCTTCCAACATACGGAATTCGTGACATTTTAAACATTGCTTCCAACATACGGAATTCGTGACATTTTAAACATTGCTTCAATGTAGACTGCGGCCATTTGGGAAAATACCGAAACTAAAATACAAAGGTTTGATAGAGCCGTTTGATCGTCTTAAGAGCTGAGCCGAAGGCTCTTCGAGCTGTAAGTTTGAAAAAAACAAACCTGCTTGAGCGTCAAACAGTAAAAAAAAAAACAACCTGTGTGAACACAGTTCTGTCTGGGAGAGACCCAGTCAATGCCTATGTAAAGCATTGCTGTTTCCGATGCCTTTGGCCCCGGACGCATGCTTGGCTGAACATGACCGAAGGCCGAGAGCACCGAGAGCCTCCACCATTTTCCTTCGTTATACTAAGCTAACCGTGGGGGACTCGCCATCTAATGTAACGGTCCCTTGAGGAACGGCGCATGGATTATCGACTGGACCATAAGGGCTCTCTTTCAACTCCGTCTCCGTGCAATGGATCGACTCTCGCCTACCCGTGGTCACCCTCATGGGAAGTTTTGTTTTGCTACCCGTTTAGCCTAGCCATTTCCTCTAATGGCCCTTTCCACACGAGCGCCACGATGAGGCAGAGTAGCTCGATCGCGTTGATAGAGCCTGCGGTTTTTGATCTCTTAATCAATGAATGTGTCCATCAGTGGTATTTTACCCACATATAATAGTTTGTTCACAAACTCTGAGTTCTACATAAAAATTGGACAGCCCCTCCACACGATTGGTTTGGGTGGAAATGGAGTGGATGTTATCGCCCCACCCCACCAAAATCGCCCAACAAATCAGAAGGCGAAGACATAATATAAAGATTTGTTAAAATATCAATATGTATCATATATGCAATCGCCCCCCCCCCCCCGCCCAACATACTACAGTGGGTGAGACATAATCTAAAAATAGGTTAAGATATTAACAATTAGTATATATTATTTACATAAGTAAATAATTCGTGTACAAATTGTGTGATTTCTCTACTAAAATTTGCCGCCCCCTAAAAGGAAGGGGGGGGGGGTGTCGGCCGAGTGGGGAAGCGATTGCACGGGTCCGCTAGCGACATCGGTATACTTATGTAACATATTTACTATTTATTAACATTCTTCTGTTCATGATTATTGTAGAATTAAGTGATTCAATATTTAGCGTCTACAAAGCTCACAAATTAAATAGGTAACATTTATTACTAGATGATTGCCACTCTAGCAATTAGCGGTTATTCTAGTAGAGATGTGTTACCAATAAGGATGACATTGATGTGTGATGTTTAGACGAGTGACTACGTCATGAAATTTTCACTTACTTTCAATGATAGCAAAGTTATGATGATTTGACTCAACCTGCACTCCTCCAATAAGGTTGGGATACGATGTTTGGTTGTAGCCCTTGTCGTGACAAAATTGAGTACTCGGAATACAGGTACCAGCTGGAGGAAAACAGAGACATTCAAGTCTTCAGTTCTATGTGTTTAGAAGCCTACCGGCACAAAGGACTTTGGCTTAGAACTGACAAGCGATGACCTATAAACAAATGGCTGCTTGGCCTAGTGATATGCGATTACTTTAGTAAGTGCTAGTTTCTAAGTACAGCACCCAACTGATGAAACAATATACACTGTTACTCTCATTAATAATTAATGACCACAATAAAAAATTACTAAACACATTCATAAACTATTCAACAAAACTATAAATCTTTAAATACAATTTAAAAACATCAATAAACCAGATTATGACTGACTAATCGCAATGATAGTTGAATAAACTAAAATCTAAGCTATAAAAAATCATGAATCACTGAATACAATTATCAATCAATAAACTAAATTACAATATCTAAACCCTATGATAAATCACTAAACTTTATCTTAAATAACTTTCGATACCGCAAAAAATTGAAAATTACAAGTAGCCTATTTTTTAATAACATTTTAAAAAATTGTTTATGTTTATTTAAGGCAAAGAATAATTGTGCAAAGTTTTAACCACAGACCTATATATATATATATATATAATATCTAGACTGGACATGGAAATCTTTGAACACTACAAAAAAATGTGAAAAATTCAAAAAAGCTGAAACAAGGCGTTGTTGTGTAAAGTAGTTTTAAGAAGTAATTTTTTTTCAACCCTAACCTATGTAACATATAATTTAATGTTTAGATCTAGATCTAGCAATTGAACATCGAAGAAAAAAAAAGAGAACTCTCATCTCATAATTATTATTTTGCAATTTTTAGATTCGTAATCTAGAAATATCTATGTAATCAATCTTTTTAAATGTACATAAGATGATTAAAATCAACAGACGTGAATTATTTCAATTTAAGATTTTATTAATATTATCTCAATGGAAACTAACAGGAAATGGCTTTATTTCATATATTTGCGTTAATATATAGTTCTGCAATTAATAATGGTATTGCATTATTTCTAAACTTTGAAAACTAAAGATCATTACTTTTCTAAGACAGAAAGGACTAATTTTCCTAGATTAGGGGCGATTTCCCTTACAGCTTGAAAAAGAGTTACGTATATATCAATATATATAGTTCTGTGAATTTATTTTCCTTTTCCAGTCTAGATCTGATAGGTATAATAGGTTTAATAGGTCTATGGTTTCAACT
This sequence comes from Biomphalaria pfeifferi, assembly GCA_030265305.1. NCBI lineage: Eukaryota > Metazoa > Mollusca > Gastropoda > Planorbidae > Biomphalaria > Biomphalaria pfeifferi. The sequence continues at coordinate 856,685 of JASAOG010000129.1, read as the reverse complement.
TGATCCGAGAATGGATGTGGGAGAAATAGCGTTCTAAAATGTGTGCCAGACAGACATAAGTGATCGGATACAAAATGTGTGCCAGACAGACATAAGTGATCGGATACAAAATGTGTGCCAGACAGACATAAGTGATCGGATATAAAACGTGTGCCAGACAGACATAAGTGATCGGATACAAAATGTGTGACAGACAGACATAAGTGATCGGATACAAAATGTGTGCCAGACTGACATAAGTGATCGGATATAAAATGTGTGCCAGACAGACATTAGTGATCGGATACAAAATAAGTGCCAGACAGGCATAAGTGATCGGATACAAAATGTGTGCCAGACAGACATAAGTGACCGGATACAAAATATGTGCCAGACAGACATAAGTGATCGGATACAAAATATGTATCAGACAGACATAAGTGATCGGATACAAAATGTGTGCCAGACAGACATAAGTGATCGGATACAAAATGTGTGCCAGACAGACATAAGTGATCGGATACAAAAGGTGTGCCAGACAGACATAAGTGATCGGATACAAAAGGTGTGCCAGACAGACATAAGTGATCGGATACAAAATGTGTGCCAGACAGACATAAGTGATTGGATACAAAATGTGTGCCAGACAGACATAAGTGATCGGATACAAAATGTGTGCCAGACAGACATAAGTGATCGGATACAAAATGTGTGCCAGACAGACATAAGTGATCGATTTAAAATGTGTGCCAGACAGACATTAGTGATCGGATATAAAATGTGTGCCAGACAGACATAAGTGATCGGTTACAAAATATGTGCCAGACAGACATAAGTGATCGGATACAAAATGTGTGCCAGACAGACATTAGTGATCGGATATAAAATGTGTGCCAGACAGACATAAGTGATCGGTTACAAAATATGTGCCAGACAGACATAAGTGATCGGATACAAAATGTGTGCCAGACAGACATTAGTGATCGGATATAAAATGTGTGCCAGACAGACATAAGTGATCGGTTACAAAATATGTGCCAGACAGACATAAGTGATCGGATACAAAATATGTGCCAGACAGACATAAGTGATCGGACATAAAATATGTGCCAGACAGACATAAGTGATCGAATATAAAATGTGTGCCAGACAGACATAAGTGATCGGATACAAAATATGTGCCAGACAGACATAAGTGATCGGATATAAAATATGTGCCAGACAGACATAAGTGATCGATTTAAAATGTGTGCCAGACACACATAAGTGATCGGATACAAAATGTGTGCCAGACAGACATAAGTGATCGGATACAAAATATGTGCCAGACAGACATAAGTGATCGGATACAAAATATGTGCCAGACAGACATAAGTGATCGGACATAAAATATGTGCCAGACAGACATAAGTGATCGAATATAAAATGTGTGCCAGACAGACATAAGTGATCGGATACAAAATATGTGCCAGACAGACATAAGTGATCGGATATAAAATATGTGCCAGACAGACATAAGTGATCGATTTAAAATGTGTGCCAGACACACATAAGTGATCGGATACAAAATGTGTGCCAGACAGACATAAGTGATCGGATACAAAATATGTGCCAGACAGACATAAGTGATCGGATATAAAATATGTGCCATACAGATATAAGTGATCGGATATAAAATATGTGCCAGACAGACATAAGTGATCGGATAAAATAAAATATAAATTATGTGCTGGACAGACATAAGTTATCGGATATAAAATGTGTGCCAGACAGACATAAGTGATCGGATATAAAATGTGTGCCAGACAGACATAAGTGATCGGATATAAAATATGTGCCAGACAGACATAAGGGATCGGATATAAGCTTTGTAAATAAAACTTTGATGCTAAACTGCAATGAACTAACTCACGAGGTAAATTATCGAATGGATGCTGTTTGCAGACTTGAGGGTCAGAACTATCTGGTAGGTCATCACATGTAAACATTGTCTGACTGCCATCTCTGTTGACTTTGGTCAGCACTTCAGAATGACACTGTCTCATGACATCTACAGAGGAAAGAAAGGTCAATTTATTATCTTTATGCCATTGTTACCATCGTCCCAATAACTTCCTGGCCGACTATGCCTCTGGTTAATTAATTCAATATCTTTTCACCATTACTAAAATGTAATAAAACAAAGTGGAAGTCTCAGTGGAAGTCTCAGTGGAAGTCTCAGTGGAAGTCTCAGTGGAAGTCTCAGTGGAAGTCTCAGTGGAAGTCTCAGTGGAAGTCTCAGTGGAAGTCTCAGTGGAAGTCTCAGTGGAAGTCTCATTTCAATAATAATGAGCCGAGTAAATCAATCAACGCTAGGGCACTTCACCGTTTGGGCGCCAGAGGCGAAAAATATTTAGTCCCCTTGGGTAAAAATAAAATAAATAAATAAATTATGACTTTTATATAGCGCTACTTTCATGCTTATAGCATGCTCAGAGCGCTTTAGTCCAATCTCTGTTGTGTACCACTGGGGGGGGGGGGGTATCTAGGAGAAAGTTTTTCCGTGCTGCCTTCAGGCGCTCAGTCGGCCAGGTGCAATAAATAATTGTTTAAAGTTTCAACGGGTGTTGGAGAAATAGCGTGTACAATTATCTAAGGGGACTAAACCCTAAGTATATTTAGCCATAACTGTGAAATTTGAAGGATTAATATCCCTTGTTGTTATTACCAGTAATTGATTGATTGATTGTTTATTTTTTTTTAGTACCAGGTGACCGAAACTTGCACGCTTGAATGAATTAAGAAAGATATTTACCGAAACTCATTTTAGAAACATTTTTGTAATGACGAAAATGATCGAGCGAACGGGAAACGACTACCAATCGAAATGGATCTGTTACTTCTAATTATCAGTGTATATTTCGATTTAAATAGTAATTACCTGCCCCTTTGTAACTTGGCGCACTTTCACAAATAATATATTTTTTTTACCAAAAAAATCAAAATGAAAATATAGTCTAAATGTAAATTTAAAATTCATTTTAATGTTAGGATTTATATTATATATCTAAAGTTTCTAAACTGGGAATAGTCATTTGCTAAGCAGAGAATACTTATATCTACCATCAAGTTTTTTGTACGATGTCACAATAAATTCTAATAAGGGTCAAACTGCATTGCTGGCAAGATAAAGAAAGTCATTAATTAGCACATTCTAAAATCATTTAAATTAAACGAATATTCAAATAGTTTGTGTCTAAAAGTAAAATTATTTCCTTCAAATGTTTACTTTTTCATTATTAAGCGTCATGGAACAAAATCAACTTGAATATAACATTGTATGCATCATTCTATAAGGTCTACGATGTGTGGCTGAGTGACAAGAGTCGTTTGGCTACCTATCAAATGGGCCCGAGTTCCAATCCCCACTCAGGCAGAGTTGTGTTGGCTGAAGGCAGCAGGAATAACCTCCCAGATATCTCCTACCTCCAATGGCTTCCATGGAAGATTTGATTATAACGCCATGAGCATGCTTTAAGCAAGAAAGTCGTACTATAAAATAGGTACTTATTATTAATGTACCAAAGTGCAATTCATAAATATTAGTCGCTTTTAATTTGTAACAATCTCTAAAAAGCTGGATGTCAATTTCTCTTCCAAAATCCACAAATCTAAATCTAAATATATAATTCTCTTCATCGCCCAACCATGCGTTCTACCACGATATAGTCATGGATAGATAACTCTTTTATTTCTGCAAATCGGACTAAGGTATATGGCGTTTGAGAAATAGCGTGTACAAACTTATAACCACAAAGACCAGAGTGAGTTGTCCAAAGCTTTTTTTAAAAATATGATCACATTTGAAATGAAAACATTGTTACAAACGTTTCATCTTAATGTTTTATTCAAAACTTTTACAGCAACTTTTGAAAAATTGAATTTTACTTTTGCTTGCTATTTTTTTTTTTTTTTTTTTTTTTCAGTTCAAAAATTTTGAAAAGTACGAACCAAATTTTGCTCATGAACATCTAACATTTAGAGTTTTTTTTATTAAAAATCTTACTAAACGTGACAGGATATGTAATGATAAACAACAAGGTGACAAAGACAGTTTGAGTGGAAACATATTGAAAATCGGTCCCCGAAGTGGTCCACCCTGGCAGGTAAATAGGAAGGTCTTAATATTATCAGAATGAAATTCTATCAAAGACAAATGACAGAAATAATGGAGAAAAAAAGGTTAACAGATTTTGTGTGATGCCACAGCGGTCCAACAGACCAAAGGATAGGAGAAAGTGAATGTGAAGTTAGATGTGAACCTAGCCTAACTGATGCCATATAATAAATATACAATTGGTCTAATTGTTTGTAAAGGGCCAATCTCTTATTTCTCAAGAATAAAACATTTCCGTAAAAAAAAATTAAAAAATCCAAAATTTTTTATTTTTTTTACTTTGGTCAAGTCTTCATTGTGCTACTATGTAGTCCACGCGATAATATGAAAAACTACTTATTAATTGTTGTTTTAAATTATGTCTGACTGATATGCATACTAAATAGATTTTTTTTCTGTTAAAAAAAATAAACATTTTTTTTGTAAATAAAGTACTTAGCATAACAGAACTTACATAACTTAACAATACCAATGTAAAAAAAATATATTTTTTTGACAAAAAATCTACAACTGTTTGCATAAATATGTTAAAAATGTGACAAAATTGTCACACCTCTAATAAAGAGCCTCCCACGTTTGTTACTATTAATAGTGAATAATTGTAAAAGTGGTGTATTTTATGAAAAAAACTGCTTGGATAAGTGTTTTAAAAAATTAGATTTTTCGCTTTCTGAAAAGAAAAAAGTAGACGTTGCATCAGAACTTTGAATGGTCTAAAATATTGTAATGTAGGATTTTCCCTATCTTTTCTAGTTTACGAGATCTAAACGGGACAGACGGACGGACAGACAGACCATACAAAACTAATATCGTCTTTTCCCCTTTCGGGGGCCGCTAAAAATATCTAAGAACTGTAACTCCTTACCATTGCAAAATTTACGACATGGTGGGATTTGTTTCCCTTGAGGTCCACACTCGGGAACGAATACCGAACAGAAGAATTCTGTTACGTACAAGTGACATGGATTCACAAATAACATGTTGTGATTTTTCTTGAGGTACTGTTCAGTCTCTGCCTGGGATCTGTGACCTAGTAGGTTTGGGACGGAGGTAAGGTTGTACGAAGTCTGATTCACACATTCAGACACGACAATAGGCTGGCATTCACCTGGAGGAAGAAAGAAAGGAAAAAAATTAACAAGATTACAAAGATCCCTGTCGGATCTGCCTATTCGCAAAGAATATTCAAGAGGTTATTTAATGTTGATGGCCAAAAGTCATAATGTTTCAAAGATTTATTTGACGTTGTAAGAAATGTTTTTTTTTTTGTTTTACATGTTTCTGGTGTTCACTTCTAAGTTTAAAATAATTAACTTCTCGCTGGACGATGGAGGATGGCAACAAGCAGGGTATGAACCCTGCCTGGTCGTTTAGTTTGCGTGCTGAACTGTCGTTTGGATTTATCGATGGTCCCTGGTTCAAACCCTGCATGCTCCCATCCCCCGTCGTCCTACTGGAGGTTTGTAATTAAAAAACAAAAAAAAAAGAACAGAGATATCGTGCTTTTACTTCGATGTCTCAGCACAGTTAGGCCTATCAACAGAGATATCGTGCTTTTACTTCGATGTCTCAGCACAGTTAGGCCTATCAACAGAGATATCGTGCTTTTACTTCGATGTCTCAGCACAGTTAGGCCTATCAACAGAGATATCGTGCTTTTACTTCGATGTCTCAGCACAGTTAGGCCTATCAACAGAGATATCGTGCTTTTACTTCGATGTCTCAGCACAGTTAGGCCTATCAACAGAGATATCGTGCTTTTACTTCGATGTCTCAGCACAGTTAGGCCTGCTATCAACAGAGATATCGGCATTTTTATTTAAATGGAACTAGAATTGGGATGTAGATCTACCTAAATTAAACTTCTGATTTAGCACTCTTAAGATCTATATCTACTAGATCTAGATCTAAAATATGAATTTCAAATAATGTAGCTGTAATTAAGATAAGATTTTTGTACAAAAAATATCCTAGATAATCTATCATTAGACTGAATGCAACGTTAAATTAAAAAAAAAATAGTATATTAGTTTTAGTATAGGCCCTATTATAACATTGCAATATTATCAAAACGTTTGGAAATCAAAATCTACAATTGTAATTGAAATTCTACATCTTAATCTAGTCTATTTTAGTCTAAACTAGATCTAGAAATTCTAGATCTAGACTCTAAAATAATTTTAATAAATCCAGATCTAGATATACTGTAAAAAAACTCTAGATCTAGTTTAAACTTACGGGGGCCGCTAAAAATCTAGATTAGATCTAAATCAAGATATCATTCCTTTTTTTAAATGCGAGTGACATAAACATTACTATACCGAGTTCTATTAGCATTTCATTTGAAGAATTAATTCCATGTAACGTCAACGGGAAAAAAAACACTACGTCACACGGCCTAGCTAGACTAAAAATCGGCTTCATCAATACGAGCCATTTATCGAGTGTTCATAGACACTGGTGCACCGAGTGCGTTCTTTTAGCATTTCATTTAAAGAGCTCATTCCATGTGACGTCATAGGAAAAAAATACTACGTCACACGGCTTAGT
>JASAOG010000129.1:807500-845000 GCA_030265305.1 Biomphalaria pfeifferi | reverse complement strand
TCTATTTATCTATCTATCTGTCTATCTATCTATTTATCTATCGTTCTGTCTGTCTGTTTATCTATCTATCTATCTATCTATTTATCTATCTATCTGTCTGTCTATCTATCGTTCTGTCTGTCTGTCTGTCTGTTTATCTATCTATCTATCTATCTATTTATCTATCTATCTGTCTATCTATCTATCTATCTATTTATCTATCTATCTGTCTATCTATCTATCTGTCTATCTATCTATCTATCTATTTATCTATCTATCTATCTGTCTATCTATCTATCTATCTATCTATCTATCTATCTATCAATCAATCTATCTATCTATCTATCTATCTATCTATCTATCTATCGTTCTGTCTGTCTGTCTGTTTATCTATCTATCTATCTATCTATCAATCAATCTATCTATCTATCATTTCCTTACATACAAGTATCTGTTGGAGTGATACAAAAACTTAAAAACCAAAACCCATCTCTAAAAAGCAGACAGCGCTAAAATGCTTCAAAGAGCTATCTCTGGTGTAACTCAAAGTCCAGGACCATATTTTTAAATCTTTGAGCTCAATGAGGAGATAGACAGATCAATTGAATTCAGAAAAAGAAACTAGAAAAAAATTCGTGAAAGCAGATCAAGACAAAATGAATGGGTGACCCACAAATCTGTGACTTGTTGAAGTCGCTGAAACCATCAGTACTTTAGTCAGAGACAGAAATGGAGGAAATTGATGAACAAAAAACTTCCATTCGGAAAATAGAAAGGTCAAGGTCACACATAAAAGATTTACTGAGCTTTGCAGTTTAAAAACAAGATGTCAGTTTTATGTTAGCTCCCTGACAAGTTGTTCTATCTACTGGAACTTCTTTTTTATTTCATGGCCAACTTTGACAATGTTTCAAGCTCGGATATCTAATACACGAAGGAACGCGTAAGACTTATGTCTGTCTGTTTGCATGCATTGACAAGGTGGGGCATAAGGACATCACATGTTTGGGTTGGGCACCTTATGGACTGTGGTGGCAGTCGAGTGGTGGGACAGGCTTGATTCGGTAGGTTGGGCTGTACCATTGTCAATTGTTATTAACATATATTATTTGGTTTTTATAGTTGCCTGCGTTTAGTTGACTATATTTTAAGTTGGAATTGGTTGTAACAAATTTTAGGTTTAAGCAACGAATGTAGAACTGGATGTCAACATGACACAACGAGGTGCGAGCATAAAGACACGCCCAATGCAAACTCTAAATCATGTGAGCTTTAGTGGTTTATTAGAATTTGGCTTTGATTTGTTTTTTTAATTTAAAAAATCATTAAATATTTATTATTTTTTAAAAAACTTATTTAACAATTAACATTTAAAAATATTTTCCTTTCACCAGTAGATAGACTTTGAGTTTATATCCGCCTATTCTATAGAAGGTGCCGACTGTGAGGTTTAATAGTTATAATGTTACTTATGTCCTATTATATTAGGAAAAAGAGGCTCAGGATGCAAGAATAATATACGTTTCCGAAAAAAAGAGGCTTTCAAATATTTCGATAAAGAACTAATAAAAACAAAGAATAATCAAAGATGTATGTAGTACAATTTTGTAAGATATAAGGTGCCTAGGTCGAGGTGGTGTAGAGTTTATTCCAACATAAATAACATAATAACTCGTTGAATAGTTACGTATATTGTAAAAGATGATCCAATCTGGTAATGTTCTATAACAGGGGTTCTCAACCTGTGGGTCGCGGCCCCCTTGGGGGTCGATTGACAATTTGTCAGCGGTCGTTTAAGACCATCGAAAGTATGGCGTAATCTAAAATGTAAAAGTTGACACATACATGTTTTTGTAACAACGGAAATTACTATTTTTATTGATATTCGAAGATAGATGTAGCAGAATCAGAATTCATTTCAAACATTTTAATTGTCGCAGCAGAACGAAATTTCAACAGTTTAAGTAAATGCGCTTAATGCATATACCTGGTCGTGTTGTAAAGCTCTGGTATGTCGTACGTAAGGTCAAGAGTCATTATTAATCGTCCATAATAATAAGATATAAGTGAAGTTTAAAGTTAGTCATTTTTGAGGTTCGTATAGGTTGTTAAATCTGTAATATGTGAACCAAAATGTGTACGTTTTGAAAACGGTTGAACAGTGCATCCATAAATTTGAATTGTAATATGTAAACTTTGTATAGAAATGCATAACGTATTGGACAACATGAACCTTGGATGAACCTCTAATGGTAGTAGGGCAGAAAAGCATGGGCCTCTCGTAGTGCTTTGGTAAGAAACTCTGTTGTGGGCCTCCTATAGGGCTGGTAAGAAACTCTGTTGTGGGCCTCCCATAGTGCTGGTAAGAGACTCTGTTGTGGGCCTCTCGTAGTGCTCGTAAGAAACTCTGTTGTGGGCCTTCCATAGTGCTGGTAAGAAACTCTGTTGTTGAACGTAGTGTCTCATAGCCTCCATGGAGTTCAAGTGACCCTTCAGTTGTCTCCCCGCAGCATTTGGACACTCTCGTAAGACAGTCACCACTGTTTCCTCTGCCTGCTCCATCAGTTTGTATGTCAATTGTAGCGAAGTTATTTAGGTCGAATTATCAGTGATGCCATTTGCTAATGCTTTTAGGACAAAATTTCATCAAACTTTCCAAATTACTTAACATCCCATTGTGCACCTGCCAGAACTCCAATGAAAGTCAAAAGGGACAATGTGACTTACTGAACTCATTAATAAAGATGCAGTGAAAAATTTCTCTATTACAGACATCTGGATCAAGTGTTTACAGTCATGTCCCAATTTGTCTGTGTTGCATTTCCTTCTTCAATTTGCAATTATACATTATTTGCATAACAGCCTGTTCATTATCATGTCTAAATACAGAAAAACGTCACATGTGTATGCAATGTGAATAATATGAATTAGAAATAGTAAGATAAATAAATACATATCTTAAAGAGATATGATAAAGAGAATATAATTACATATTGTTTCATGATTAAACATAAAACTTTGGCAATGAAAATCAGATTTACTGTTGGGTGTGGGGGGGGGGGGCGCGGCATAGTGAGGAATTGTAAAAAGGGGTCGCCGAGCAAAAAAGGTTGAGAACTGCTGTTCTATAATGTTTCCATCTGGTTTTCTAAAGGAAGCTATGTCCTGCAATATTGACAGACTAGGACATAAAGAATGTCTAGTGACAAAACTCCTCTGTCCATTACTTGGTCAGTAATTTGTCAGCTATAGTTGTATTGCCTGGCTGTATTTGCCCACAAATAGATTGTTTCTATTGATTCACCCATAACTATTGTTTGTTTATTTTGGAGGATCAATTTACACAGAGTATTTCCTTCGTGTCTTGACCAAATGAGGCAAATTTTAAAAAAATCTATCTGTCTGTCTGTCTGTCTGTCTATCTATCTATCTACCTACCTATCTATATCTATCTATCTATCTATCTATCTATCTATCTATCTATCTATCTATCTATCTATCTATCTATCTATCTATCTATATCTATCTATCTATCTATCTATCTTTCTATCTATCTATCTATCTATCTATATCTATCTATATCTCTACTTTTGCCCGTTTGTCCTCCAAGTCCAATCAGTCCAACCCAATGTTAACATGTTTGTTTTTATAATTATTTTGACTAAAACTATTTTGGTAGATTCAACTAGCAACAGCATCTATCGAATTTTCTTTTATTCAAAGACAAATAAACACAATATTCGAAACGTGATTGAAAAGTTAATAAAAGGGAGACGATGCGTCCAGAGGGCCAGGTCAAAGTCCAAACAAGGGACCACTGCTAGAGATCTGGAAGGACAGTGTACATAGGAGATTTACAATGAGAAATAGTCACACAGGAAACGAGATTAACAACAACTTCCTCTACACTCTGTCCGTTCCACCAGTCCTGGCTAGCTGGTAATTAACGAAACCGTGTTGATTTTTTTTCTGCCCAGTGGACACTGGTCATTTTGATTGCATAGGTCCGAGAGGTTGATTGTCTCTGGGCGGCGACAGGCTAGAGCCACAGGGTAGCCAGAGAAACTTTTTTTTGTGTAGAGTGTACATTGAGAAACTGGGAGAGGAATGTCCAGAGACCAGTCTCTTTGTACAGTGATGTGTCTCAATGCTTGAGTAGGTGGTTCAACAAATAAGAGCAGTTTCTCTAGCAATGTGGATTAGATCTAGATTGTCTGCTTACCTAATATTCAACATCTGGCTTTTGTTATACATATTAGCAAGACTTGATGACATGAACAGTGTGTCCATCTGAAAAGATAACATAAAGATTTCATTCAAATTATTACTCATCAATCTGCATACACATTTAATAAACATATACACCAGACTATTTATTCGCAGGTGGGTGATATGCATAATATAAAACTAAACATTTATTCTGACATGCACTTCACAAAGTATTGAGATGCTTCGCCTTGTCGGTGACAAGGGATGTGTACTCAGAAAAATGCTCTCGGCAAGATAATACCAAATAATCCGTTTATTTACTTCCCCCCTTCTCATTCTATACAATACCTCTATTCAAGTCAAAATTCACGAAACCTTCAGAAATCTAGCTCAAGTAACCGGGTCAGCTGATCTCAAAAATGGCTATAACGATTCTCCTGGAAATTTGAAAGTTAATGTATATTGCTGAAAAAAGAATTACTAGCTCGTTGGCCACACACTGAAAGTTCTAGTTTAACCGTTATAATGTTTCAAAGTAAAAAAACAAATCTAAACTTGGCGTAGCCATAGTGTACCGACATGAAAGTTGCTTCTAAGTTTGACTTATATATCTTTTACGTGTATTAACTCTACATCTAGATTCTAGTCTAGTCTTAAGAGTTCCAAATCGGAAGTCTGGGTCTGGTATTAGATGGTTATGTCCATATAATGATTATATCTATAAATAATAGCCAAAGATCGAAGTCCAGAAGTTGGTAAATAGGTCTACGTAATCAAAGTACAGTTCACGCATCATACGGTGTCAATATCACGTTTACCCGATTTGTATCATATATTTGTGTACATTATTTTATTTTATATTTTAATATATTTTTTATTTTATAATAGAGGTATTGTCTTTTAAAAAATGTATTTTTAATGTTTTTCTTGTTTGTTTTTTTCTATAGAGTAGTCTTAGAGGTATAGTTAGTCTACAGGTATAAAGTAGTCTTAGAGGTATAGTTAGTCTACAGGTATAAAGTAGTCTTAGAGGTATAGTTAGTCTACAGGTATAAAGTAGTCTTAGAGGTATAGTTAGTCTACAGGTATAAAGTAGTCTTAGAGGTATAGTTAGTCTACAGGTATAAAGTAGTCTTAGAGGTATAGTTAGTCTACAGGTATAAAATAGTCTTAGAGGTATAGTTAGTCTACAGGTATAAAGTAGTCTTAGAGGTATTGTAAGTTTAGAAGTATAGTAAGTCTAGAGGTATACTTAGTCTAGAGAGCAAAGAGAGATACACTCGCTACATACAAGGCGAAACCTACCCGATGCAATCTGTTAACTCTGAAAGAAGCTAGAGCCACTGTGCAGAGGACAGCACGGATCTGTGCCTATGAATACTGGATAGAGCTCAGTGAGAATATTCAGCTCGAAGCTCAAGCAGGCAACATAAAAGGGATGTATGAAGGAATCAAAAAGGCTCTCGGACCTGCCCCAAACAAGTCAGCACCTCTCAAATCAACCACTGGGGAAACTATCACAGACAAGAGCGAACAAATGCACAGATGGGTTGAACATTACTCCGAACTCTACGCCACAACAAGCTCAGTCTCTGCCTTAGCTCTTAACGCTATCAACCAATTACCCACAAAGAATGAACTAGACGAAGTACCCACCCTAATAGAACTCAACAAAGCCATAGACAGCATGACTGGCGGCAAAGCGCCTGAATGTGACGGTATCCCCCCAGATCTTCTGAAACAATGCAAAACTACACTAAGCCAACATCTACATGAACTGCTCTGCAAATGTTGGCAAGAAGGTGCCGTGCCACAGGATTTGCGGGAAGCAAAGATCATCACCCTGTATAAGAACAAAGGTGACAGAAGCGACTGCAACAACTACAGAGGAATCTCCCTCCTAAGCATTGTAGGCAAAGTCTTTGCTCGAGTGATACTTCCCAGGCTACAAAAACTCGCTGATTGGGTCTATCCAGAATCACAGTGCGGCTTTCGCTCAGGGAGATCCTGAATTGACATGATTTTCTCCATTCATCAACTTCAGGAAAAGTGCAGAGAGCAAAGAATGCTTTTGTACATTGCATTCATCGACCTGACAAAGGCCTTTGATCTAGTCAGCAGAGAAGGTCTCTTTAAAATCTTACAAGCTGCTAAATATTATTGTCTCTTTCCACCAAAATATAGTAAGTACAGTGCAGTTCAACGGCTCCTACTCCAAAAATTTCAATATAAACAGCAGAGTCAAACAAAGGATGTGTCCTGACCCCAACACTCTTTGGAATACTCTTTTCAATGCTAATCCACCACGCGTTTGACAAATCCACCGAAGGCATAAATCTGCATTCCAGATTCGATGGCAACTTCTATATATTGCTAGACTGAGGGCAAAAACTGAAACCAGAACCACCCTCATAAGAGATGCTCTTCGCGGACGACGCAGCGGTAGTGGCACACTCACAAGAGGAGCTTCAGACAATAATATCCAGCTTCTCTAAGGCTTGCAAAGAGTATGGCCTAACCATAAGCACAAACAAAAATAATGTTATGGGACCACCTGCTACAGCATCACCATCCATCCTCATTGACGATAACAAGCTAGATGCCGTAAACGGCTCTACAATTCAAGGTGACCTATCACTAGAAGAGGAAATAAAAAAACGCATAGGGAAGGCCGCATCACATTTTGCTAGACTCCGACCAAGAGTTTGGGAAAACCAGAAACTCACCACAGTCACCAAAATGGAGGTCTACAAGGCATGCGTTCTTAGCACGCTACTGTACGGCAGTGAGTCGTGGACAACCTACACAAAACATGAGAGAAAACTAAACTCATTCCACCTACGCTGCCTTCGAAGGATCTTAAAAATAACATGGAAAGAAAGAGTGTGTAATTCTTAGATCCTCGCGAGAACGGGCCTTCCCAGCATCTTTACGGTCCTCAGGCAACGCCGCCTGCGCTGGCTCCGACATTTTCACCGGATGGAGGACAATCGCATCCCAAAAAATCATTCTGTAAGGGCAACTTGCGTCTGGCTCAAGAAAAACTGGTCGCCCCCACTTCCGTTATGCTGATAAGATAAAAAGGGATTTAAAATCAGTGCATATTGATACTGACCAGTTGTAAGACATAGCCTTCGGCCGCACTAGTTGGAGATAGACGGTGACCAAGAAAGCTATAAGAAGCGAGAAAACATGGGCCGTGTGCCACACGGAAAATGGTCAGCTCCTCTACCACCAATCCAAAAGCCACCTTGACCTGCACACTGTAATATATGTGGACGGAAGTGTCTGTCCAAAATAGGGCTCTACAGCCACATGAAAAAGTGATGATGCATAGTCCTTTCACTACTGAAGGAGGCCGACGATAGTTAGTCTAGAGGTAAAATAAGTCTAAAGGTGTAGAGTAATCTAGGGGTATAGTAAGTCTACAAAAATTTCAAAGGTAAATAGAAGTACCCGTGTCACAGCCTCGTTTGAGACTCATTGTGACATGTAGAGATTTTAAGTCACCTTGCATAAAAGTGCCCTTGCACGAAGAAAAAGCTCTCAGTCTGAGCAGAAACCACAAGGTATTGAATGAGCTATAGCTTGTTCAACACAGAGGAAGGACGTATATTGTTCTAATGAAAGTTCTTGTATTGAGTATTGCATAGAAGTTATTTAGAATATGGAGATGTCGTTTTATTCTGGAAGTGATAGGTTAATTGTATTCTATTTCTGGAGTACCTGTCAAGTGATTGTTTAATTGTGTACTACTTCTGGATTACATGTCAAGTGATTGTTTACTTGTGTACTACTTCTGAAGTACTTGTCAAGTAATTGTTTAATTGCGTACTACTTCTTGAGTACCTGTCAAGTGATTGTTTACTTGTGTACTATTTCTGGTGTAATGTCAAGTGATTGTTTACTTGTGTACTACTTCTGGAGTACATGTCAAGTGATTGTTTACTTGTGTACTACTTCTGGAGTACATGTCAAGTGATTGTTTACTTGTGTACTATTTCTGGTGTACATGTCAAGTGATTGTTTACTTGTGTACTACTTCTGGAGTACATGTTAAGTGATTGTTTACTTGTGTACTATTTCTGGTGTACATGTCAAGTGATTGTTTACTTGTGTACTACTTCTGGTGTACATGTCAAGTGATTCTTTACTTGTGTACTACTTCTGGAGTACATATCAAGTGATTGTTTACTTGTGTACTACTTCTGGTGTACATGTCAAGTGATTGTTTACTTGTGTACTACTTCTGGTGTACATGTCAAGTGATTGTTTACTTGTGTACTACTTCTGGTGTACATGTCAAGTGATTGTTTAATTGTGTACTACTTCTGGAGTACAGTACAATACATGTTAAGTGATTGTTTACTTGTGTACTACTTCTGGTGTACATGTCAAGTGATTGTTTACTTGTGTACTATTTCTGGTGTACATGTCAAGTGATTGTTTAATTGTGTACTACTTCTGGAGTACATGTTAAGTGATTGTTTACTTGTGTACTATTTCTGGTGTACATGTCAAGTGATTGTTTACTTGTGTACTACTTCTGGTGTACATCTCAAGTGATTCTTTACTTGTGTACTACTTCTGGAGTACATATCAAGTGATTGTTTACTTGTGTACTACTTCTGGTGTACATGTCAAGTGATTGTTTACTTGTGTACTACTTCTGGAGTACATATCAAGTGATTGTTTACTTGTGTACTACTTCTGGTGTACATGTCAAGTGATTGTTTAATTGTGTACTACTTCTGGAGTACAGTACAATACATGTTAAGTGATTGTTTAATTGTGTACTACTTCTGGAGTACATGTCAAGTGATTGTTTACTTGTGTACTACTTCTGGTGTACATGTCAAGTGATTGTTTACTTGTGTACTATTTCTGGTGTACATGTCAAGTGATTGTTTCATTGAGTAACCTGTCAAGTTATTTATTTAAATCAATAAATTCACTGTCAGCTAATAAGTGCGTTGCTTAGTGCATTTTAATACTTGTTGTGAGATTTCATTGCGACTCAAGCTCGACACAAAACTACACATTAAGAACGCAGGGTAATATCAAGAGAATGTCATAATAATATTGGTGTTACACTCCGCAGAGACAGAGAGATGTTGTCAGTTGGTCAAATGGAAGGAATACATTTAATTCTCTAATATTGGATATTTGAAGATTCGATCACACTTTATTTAATTGTAGTTTATTCAAGTTGCTGTTTTAACTCAAGTGGGAACTACATCGTGACATTCGTGCAGACGACTCTATTGTCTTGTCTACCAGATGACACGTGATTGGTGACCTGTCCATTTTGTTGTGCTATGACATACAGACAGGGGACTGTTGCTTGCTGATGTTTCTCTTGACAGTTTCATATGAAAGTCTTGCTAGAATGTTTTTGACATGTTCCTGCTAATGCAAAGTGTCAAATGTTGATTCTTTCAATTAACACAATGAATTTCACCTTTATATAGATTCACATCAATGAATGTATCCCAGTTATGTTAAGATTTATTTTTCATCTCTATAACAAAAACAACTTCCTCTATTGAAACTCTAAATGTAACTATGAAACGAAAGGACAATACAGAAAGCTTGTCAATATCTCCATTTAACTAAACATGATATCACGAAACAAAATATTGTTTTTGAAAGTTGATAGGTGTCCTATTTTTGTGGCATTTTACTTTTAGGATTTTTTCCTTTGTAACTCCTCGTGTGACTAAAGAGGCCAATCCTTGATACACAGCTGCGGTCACATGTTGGGCATATGTAATCACCAGGCGCTGTTGTACTTTCACACTTCTTTCTCCTTCTGGTGTGTACGCCATCTGCAATCCAGGATCCTTCCTTTATGCTTGCTATCCATCTGGATCAATCCAGTGCCTTATTTTCCCAACTGTCCATTTCGAAGAGCTTCATCATGTGTTGTTTGCTTACATCTTTAAAGTAATTATAAAAATTAAACGCACTAGATTTCCAGACAGCTAATTGTTTCATATACTTGCAATGTACTATTGAACAAAAAATCTACGCTTGGCTAATCAAACATGACACATAAATCTATGTCGTACTTTTGATTGAAAACAGTGACAGCTACAAGATAAGGTCAAAAAGAATGTTTGCTAGAAGAATGTGGACATGTGGTGGACCCACTGACCTACAAGTAAACGATGTATTGATCTAGCTATGCATGGAAAAGATCTTAGCTTTTCTGTTTATCATACAACACCATAGTAAAGGTTTTCGGGTGTATATATTGAAAACGCGTTTGAATAGCTGATAGGACTGCTACGTCAATATCAAGTTAGAACATCTTCCTGGCTGGTTAGTAGAATGGCTCCAGCGTAAGGTCTTAGCGGCGCCCTGGTCTGACTGGGCCATAGGCACATCGAAATGTGTGTCCCCATCGTCCGTGCATGTTTACGAATAATTTCAGCCCCCATTGAAACAAGATTGAAGAGCAAAGAAAAGACAAAGTGTGAAGCCTTACCAACTCAGATTAAATGCAGAAACAACTTGAGCAAACTCAATCTACTCATACCCTCAGTCGACTTCTCAAAAGAAAACCCTGACGCCATTTTTAATTTCATAGATGGATCTTGAGATTTTAGTCATTTAAACTTGCGACTTGATTATTATAGACTTATTGATGGCGCATTTAGAATATTAGTTCGACTGTAATTACTGGTGATGCTTACAAAATGGTGTCACAATTATTAATAGGACCATGCATGGTGTAATCATGATAGTGTTTGTACTGTATTGTAAATTAATTAAAAACATTTTCCCAAACGACTAAAAAACGTCTAAGGAATACAGAAAATGGTTTCAGAAAGAGATGATGATATAATGCTATCAAACAATCAATCTAATGACATTCTTATGGGATTCACACGGAGTATTTGAGGGAAATAAAAAAGTATGAAACAAAACCCAAAAACAAAACAATAACAAACATAAAAAAACCCAGTTCAATGGCCACAAATTGATTAAACGTCAGGAGAAGGGAGGGAGGAACAACAGCAAACAATAACAACATTGGAAGTACTCGGACTTCAAGGGAACTCTCTTGTTGTTGGGGTCCAAAACATTAGTCATCCTACAAGTGATTCGCTTCGCGCTTTTATTTATTGATGTGATAATTACATTCTATACAAATTGTCTTATTAAAACGTATTGATTTCTTTGATTACTAATAGTTCTTAGTAAATCAAAGTTAAACATTGACCAGTCCAACGGCAGACAATGTGAAAATATTTCTTCATTCATTCATTAACGTCTGCCTTCTCTATTATCTCTAACACTTTTCTCAGTCTTAATTCTATGCTGTCATCGTCTGCTCAAGATTGACTACAAGTGATCGTCTGCTCAAGATGACTACAAGTGATCGTCTGCTCAAGATTGACTACAAGTGATCGTCTGCTCAAGATTGACTACAAGTCATGGTCTGCTCAAGATTGACTACAAGTGATCGTCTGCTCAAGATTGACTACAAGTCATCATCTGCCCAAGATTGACTACAAGTGATCGTCTGCTCAAGATTGACTACAAGTCATGGTCTGCTCAAGATTGACTACAAGTGATCGTCTGCTCAAGATTGACTACAAGTGATCGTCTGCTCAAGATTGACTACAAGTCATGGTCTGCTCAAGATTGACTACAAGTGATCGTCTGCTCAAGATTGACTACAAGTGATCGTCTGCTCAAGATTGACTACAAGTGATCGTCTGCTCAAGATTGACTACAAGTGATCGTCTGCTCAAGATTGACTACAAGTCATGGTCTGCTCAAGATTGACTACAAGTCATCATCTGCTCAAGATTGACTACAAGTGATCGTCTGCTCAAGATTGACTACAAGTGATCGTCTGCTCAAGATTGACTACAAGTCATGGTCTGCTCAAGATTGACTACAAGTCATCATCTGCTCAAGATTGACTACAAGTCATGGTCTGCTCAAGATTGACTACAAGTGATCGTCTGCTCAAGATTGACTACAAGTGATCGTCTGCTCAAGATTGACTACAAGTCATGGTCTGCTCAAGATTGACTACAAGTGATCGTCTGCTCAAGATTGACTACAAGTGATCGTCTGCTCAAGATTGACTACAAGTGATCGTCTGCTCAAGATTGACTACAAGTGATCGTCTGCTCAAGATTGACTACAAGTCATGGTCTGCTCAAGATTGACTACAAGTCATCATCTGCTCAAGATTGACTACAAGTGATCGTCTGCTCAAGATTGACTACAAGTGATCGTCTGCTCAAGATTGACTACAAGTGATCGTCTGCTCAAGATTGACTACAAGTCATGGTCTGCTCAAGATTGACTACAAGTGATCGTCTGCTCAAGATTGACTACAAGTCATGGTCTGCTCAAGATTGACTACAAGTGATCGTCTGCTCAAGATTGACTACAAGTGATCGTCTGCTCAAGATTGACTACAAGTCATGGTCTGCTCAAGATTGACTACAAGTGATCGTCTGCTCAAGATTGACTACAAGTGATCGTCTGCTCAAGATTGACTACAAGTGATCGTCTGCTCAAGATTGACTACAAGTCATGGTCTGCTCAAGATTGACTACAAGTGATCGTCTGCTCAAGATTGACTACAAGTGATCGTCTGCTCAAGATTGACTACAAGTGATCGTCTGCTCAAGATTGACTACAAGTGATCGTCTGCTCAAGATTGACTACAAGTGATCGTCTGCTCAAGATTGACTACAAGTGATCGTCTGCTCAAGATTGACTACAAGTGATCGTCTGCTCAAGATTGACTACAAGTGATCGTCTGCTCAAGATTGACTAGAACTTACCTTAAAAACAAAAGCATTACGAAAATAAATGAAAGTCGGAGACGAGGAATCCGCCAGACTCGGGGTATACACAGAAAAAGGCCCAGCGATGATTCTAAGGCTTCCCTGTACAGTAGTGAACGTTAATACTGAAATAGAAAACAAAATGGGGCAATGACTAGACATCGTCCAAATAGTAGTAGGCAATAGAAATGAACAATACCGAAAAAGTAAAAAATAATTGTTTAAAACGATATAATGCACGAATTCCAAAGTGAACCCCAACCTGATGATGATTCTACTTTCGAGATGGAGAAGTTCCCCTAAAACACAGACACCGAATTATAATCAGAAATACAATACAAACGTTACAACTGAATTAATAATAATTAATTAAAACTGACATACGAGGGTTGAGATATTTTCATTTATTTAAAATAAATATAATGTTAATGGTTATTTACAAACAGGGCCACAATTTAAGGATGTGGAAGCCCTTGAACTCCTTCGATAACTTTAATAAAGATGCACTCGTGAATAAAAATACTAATTCTTATTTCATTATCTTTTATATAAAATATAACTATTATAAGAATTATAATATTAATTATATAGTGAAAAGTACTACGATCGTATTGCCTAATATATATTTTAAGAAGGAGGAAATTTCTATATGCATATTATAGTTTTAAAAAAGGTATATATGTTTGAGTATGTGGAGGCTAAGGCCTAATGGTAGACGCACTGTCGTAAATCCGGAGCTGTACAGGTAGTTACATATTCCGAACCTGCTACAACTACAAGCGGACACTTTTTAATCACAAAATTGTTGCCATACTACGCAAGATTTAAAGTGTTAGCGTTAAAATAAGAAAAAAAAAAACACTAAAAGTTTTGCTCTTTATTGAAGAAGGGGTTTTAAATCAAAAACCCCTGGATAGGGATGCTAACCTCAGACCCATATTGGCAAGGGTGGGGTAAAAGATGGTTTAGCATTAAAATCTCCCCTCCAATAAAAAAATTAAAACCAAACAATCAAAGCCTACTGGGTAGTCGGTCTAGAGCAGTTATACAGTGATCTCGTTTTCAATGTGTTTGTTTTAGTAATATAAAGTCCGAGAGTTGAACTCACGAGATCTGGAGATGAAGTCTTTCAACCTTGAGGCTGACCTTCAGAGTGACACGATGGAAGAAATAAAAACAGTGACAACACACATCCATGTACCACGCACACAAGAACAAATCAAATATAAAAAAAATAAGTATAACATGAGCGCAAAGCTAATTGTATTCCAAACTAAAAATTCTCCGTGTTAGACGCAAACACAGAGGACACAACTAACCACTTACCAGGTGATGTGCTTATAGGAGATGAAGTCTGAGTAGAAGTACCTGTAAATAGATATAGCATTGCAGTCATCTGTCAATTCAATGAAACACATAGACCTACATATCTATCTACCTACTACTTAATTATCAATCATTCAATTAATCAATCATTCTATCTATCTATCTATCTATCTATATCTCAGACTAAATTTCTGAAACGTTCCAATTACATTTTACTTAAGAAACAAAAATAAAACAAACCTGAGCTTTAATTTGCCGAGGTGCAAACGTTTTCAGCAAATAAAGTGAAAGACATTGTAGACGTTTGTGTTTTTTGGTAAATTTGATATTTTTAAAGTTTGGCCTTGTGTAGATTTAGTGTTTTTAAAGTTTGGTCTTGTGTAGATTTAATGTTTTAAATTTGGACTTGTGTAAATTTAGTGTTATCAAAGTTTGGCCTTATGCTTATTTAGTGTTAGCGAAATTTGATCTTTACTTAAGGTGAGGTTATTCAGTATAAAAGAAAGGGGAGTAACTAATGAACAAAGAAATGATTTAATCACAAAACTATTGGCGAAAGCAAAACTTGTTGGCTAGAACATGACCACACACATACTCTTGTTTCAGTGAGGTTAAACCAGGAGGCAGACTTGGGGTTTAACACTTCTCTCCTTTTACTTGCTGACTACTCTTAGGGAAGTCGTTGGTACAAAAAACAACAAAGAAGATGACAAGAAACACAACACGCGAAAATAAAAACACACACGCAGACAAATGTTCTCGCTTTCCCTTTAATTCTCATTTCTCGCTCTTCCACCCCCCCCCCCCCCAAATTCTCTCTCTCTTGTTACGCCTCAAGTTGGGTAGTTAAAAATACTGAGTTTCTTTTATTTACAACTTATAAATTCACCCCTCTTATCCAACGCGTTTCTGTTATGTCCTATTTACTGCCGTCTTTAGGCTGTTCACATTTAGCAGCAAAATCAGTTATCTTTCCTTATCCATGTATTGTACAGCGTTCAGACACCCATCCATTTGTGTGTGTGTGTACCTCGCTCTCCCTGTCTAATCTAACATAAAACAACATTTTGGAGTTTTGTGCAACTTCGACCAGTACAACTACAATCATTTGACTTGCACTGCTTCGATCCTTTATTCCAAAGTGCAGTGATAATTAAGGCTTATTTAGAATACCTATTGACTGCAGGAAATATGGTATTGTGTTTGTGTTGTCCGTCTGTTGATTTCTTATCTCAAAAGGAAAAGCTCCACTGAAAATCTGATTTGATATTTTCTTTATCCCGCAATGGCTTTTGTTGTTGTTGTACATAAAACGCTTTTAAAACAACAAATAATACATAAATATGCACACACAAAAAATGCCCAAATAAAAAAAATCTGTCTCTAAGTTCATATGTTAAAATATTCCAGCATTTTAACTAAGTAAGTAAAAACAATCTCTCTGTATATATGTTGGCCTCCTTCAGTCGTAGAACGGTATATGGTGTGGATGTGTACAATGTAAACTATATAACTTATTACAAACATTTGGTTCAATTGCTCTGAAAAACTTCTTTTCTTCTTTTTTTTTTTTACCTTGACCTATCCCTTAGTCTGCTGGACCATTGGGGCATCATGCAAGATTTGTCAACCATCTTTCTCCATTCCTCTCATCTTTTGCTTTAGTTAGAACCCCTTTCACTGGCAGGCCAGTCCATTCTTTTAAGTTGTCCTCCCCATCGATTTCTCTTTCTGCCTCTTCTTTTTCCTGGTACTGTTCCCTGAAGGAAGGTCTTTGCGAGCCCCGAAGACCTTGTAATATGGCAATAGATTTTTAGCTTGCGTTTTTGACTTAACAATATAATAATACTAGCCGAATGTAACCCGCGGCCTGTGGGCCAGGTTTATCAGATTTGTCTAAACGCTTCGTACTTAGGTACTTTCTTTTAGTTCTAGCCCGCCCCCACGCCCCGTTGTGGGAGGACATTCAAGATACACTACGGTCTCTAAGGAATATTTATCTCAAGTTTTATCAAGATGGGTCAAACGGTTTTGATTTCTATGCGGGACGTACATACCATTGACCTCCTTCAGTCATAGAACGACTATGGTTCATCTCGAACAAATTTACATATGACTGTAGAGCCCTATTTTGGAGAGACATTTCGTCCACATATATTTGCATGTCAAGATGGCTTTCGCTTTGGTGGTAGAGGAGCTGGCCATTTTTCGTGTGGCACGCTTTTCTTCAAGAATCGAGGCCCATGTTTTCTCGCTGTCCATAGCTTTCTTGGTCACTGTCTCTCTCCAACTAGTGCGGTCTAAGGCTATGTCTTTCCACTGGTCAATATGAATGTTCACTGATTTTAAATACGGTTTTATCACATCCACGTAACGGAGGTGGGGACGACCAGTTTTTCTTGAGCCAGACGCAAGTTGCCCGTACAGAATGATTTTCGGGATGCGATTGTCCTATAAAGATGCTGGGAAGGCGCGTTCTCGCGAGAATCTCAGTATTTCCCCCCTTTTTCTTTCCATGTTATTTTCAAGATCCTTCGAAGGCAGCGCAAGTGGAATGAGTTTAGTTTCCTCTCTTGTTTTGTGTAGGTTGTCCATGACTCACAGCCGTACAGTAGCGTGCTAAGAACGTATGCCTTGTAGACCTCCATTTTGGGCGCTGTGGTGAGTTTCTGGTTTTCCCAAACTCTTGATCGGGGTCTAGCGAAGGTTGGTGGGACCTTCCCTATGCGTTTTTTGATCTCCTGTTCTAGAGACAGGTGACCTTGAATTGTAGACCCAAGGTAGCAGAATTCATTTACGGCATCCAGCTTGTTACGTCATGAGGATGGAGGGTGGTGATGTAGCAGGTGGTCCCATAACATACATACATACAAAGACATATACATACATACACACGCCTTAGTTTGTGCTTTATATATTAGATCTCACAATATGTTTCGTAATTCTTTGAGAGTAAGCAAAATTTATGTATCCAGTGAATAGGCTAATGTCGCTAATTCATATATTTGTTCATATCGTCACAAAATTCACTTCTTCATCCAGTGAGTTGATCTGTGCTAATTGACCTTAGTCTCAGAGATCTATTAGTGACTTCAATGTCATGAATATAAACGTCTTAGGGATGTTTTTGTCTAACAGCCAGACCTAAACCTAGACCTAGATCTAAACCAAGATCCAGACCTAAACCTAGACCTAGATCTAAACCAAGATCCAGACTAAACCTAGACCTAGATCTAAACCAAGATCCAGACCTAAACCTAGACCTAAACCAAGATCCAGACTAAACCTAGACCTAAATCTAAACCAAGATCCAGACTAAACCTAGACCTAAATGTAAACCAAGATCCAGACTAAACCTAGACCTAGATCTAAACCAAGATCCAGACCTAAACCTAGACCTAGATCTAAACCAAGATCCAGACTAAACCTAGACCTAAATCTAAACCAAGATCCAGACTAAGCCTAGACCTAGATCTAAACAAAGATCCAGACTAAGCCTAGCCCTAAATCTAAACCAAGATCCAGACTAAGCCTAGACCTAGATCTAAACCAAGATCCAGACTAAGCCTAGACCTAGACCTAAATCTAAACCAAGATCCAGACTAAGCCTAGACCTAGATCTAAACAAAGATCCAGACTAAGCCTAGCCCTAAATGTAAACCAAGATCCAGACTAAGCCTAGACCTAGATCTAAACCAAGATCCAGACTAAGCCTAGACCTAGATCTAAACCAAGATCCAGACTAAGCCTAGACCTAATCTAAACCAAGATCCAGACTAAGCCTATACCTAGATCTAAACAAAGATCCAGACTAAGCCTAGCCCTAATTGTAAACCAAGATCCAGACTAAGCCTAGACCTAGATCTAAACCAAGATCCAGACTAAGCCTAGACCTAAATCTAAACCAAGATCCAGACTAAGCCTAGACCTAGATCTAAACCAAGATCCAGACTAAGCCTAGACCTAGACCTAAATCTAAACCAAGATCCAGACTAAGCCTAAACCTAGACCTAATCTAAACCAAGATCCAGACAAAGCCTAGACCTAGACCTAATCTAAACCAAGATCCAGACTAAGCCTAGACCTAGATCTAAACCAAGATCCAGACTAAGCCTAGACCTAGACCTAAATCTAAACCAAGATCCAGACTAAGCCTAGACCTAGACCTAAATCTAAACCAAGATCCAGACTAAGCCTAAACCTAGACCTAATCTAAACCAAGATCCAGACTAAGCCTAGACCTAGATCTAAACAAAGATCCAGACTAAGCCTAGCCCTAAATGTAAACCAAAATCCAGACTAAGCCTAGACCTAAATCTATACCAAGATCCAGACTAAGCCTAGACCTAGATCTAAACCAAGATCCAGACTAAGCCTAGACCTAGATCTAAACAAAGATCCAGACTAAGCCTAGCCCTAAATGTAAACCAAGATCCAGACTAAGCCTAGACCTAAATCTAAACCAAGATCCAGACTAAGCCTAGACCTAGATCTAAACCAAGATCGAGACTAAGCCTAGACCTAGACCTAAATCTATACCAAGATCCAGACTAAGCCTAGACCTAGATCTAAACCAAGATCTAGACTAAGCCTAGACCTAGACCTAAATCTAAACCAAGATCCAGACTAAGCCTAGACCTAGATCTAAACCAAGATCCAGACTAAGCCTAGACCTAGACCTAGATCTAAACCAAGATCCAGACTAAGCCTAGACCTAGACCTAAATCTTAACCAAGATCCAGACTAAGCCTAGACCTAGACCTAAATCTAAACCAAGATCCAGACTAAGCCTAGACCTAGATCTAAACAAAGATCCAGACTAAGCCTAGCCCTAAATGTAAACCAAGATCCAGACTAAGCCTAGACCTAAATCTAAACCAAGATCCAGACTAAGCCTAGATCTAGACCTAAATCTAAACCAAGATCCAGACTAAGCCTAGACCTAGATCTAAACAAAGATCCAGACTAAGCCTAGCCCTAAATGTAAACCAAGATCCAGACTAAGCCTAGACCTAAATCTAAACCAAGATCCAGACTAAGCCTAGACCTAGATCTAAACCAAGATCCAGACTAAGCCTAGACCTAGATCTAAACAAAGATCCAGACTAAGCCTAGCCCTAAATGTAAACCAAGATCCAGACTAAGCCTAGACCTAAATCTAAACCAAGATCCAGACTAAGCCTAGACCTAGATCTAAACCAAGATCCAGACTAAGCCTAGACCTAGACCTAAATCTAAACCAAGATCCAGACTAAGCCTAGACCTAGATCTAAACCAAGATCTAGACTAAGCCTAGACCTAGATCTAAACCAAGATCCAGACTAAGCCTAGACCTAGATCTAAACCAAGATCCAGACTAAGCCTAGACCTAGACCTAGATCTAAACCAAGATCCAGACTAAGCCTAGACCTAGATCTTAACCAAGATCCAGACTAAGCCTAGACCTAGACCTAAATCTAAACCAAGATCCAGACTAAGCCTAGACCTAGATCTAAACAAAGATCCAGACTAAGCCTAGCCCTAAATGTAAACCAAGATCCAGACTAAGCCTAGACCTAAATCTAAACCAAGATCCAGACTAAGCCTAGACCTAGACCTAAATCTAAACCAAGATCCAGACTAAGCCTAGACCTAGATCTAAACAAAGATCCAGACTAAGCCTAGCCCTAAATGTAAACCAAGATCCAGACTAAGCCTAGACCTAAATCTAAACCAAGATCCAGACTAAGCCTAGACCTAGATCTAAACCAAGATCCAGACTAAGCCTAGACCTAGATCTAAACAAAGATCCAGACTAAGCCTAGCCCTAAATGTAAACCAAGATCCAGACTAAGCCTAGACCTAAATCTAAACCAAGATCCAGACTAAGCCTAGACCTAGATCTAAACCAAGATCCAGACTAAGCCTAGACCTAGATCTAAACCAAGATCCAGACTAAGCCTAGACCTAGATCTAAACCAAGATCTAGACTAAGCCTAGACCTAGATCTAAACCAAGATCCAGACTAAGCCTAGACCTAGATCTAAACCAAGATCCAGACTAAGCCTAGTCCTAGACCTAAATCTAAACCAAGATCCAGACTAAGCCTAGACCTAGACCTAAATCTAAACCAAGATCCAGACCTAAACCTAGAATATATCTAGACCTAAGCCTAGACCTACATCCAGACCGAAACCTAGATCTAGATCTAAACGTACACCTAGACCCAGACCTAAACCTAGACCTAGACCCAGAACTAAACCTAGACCCAGACCTAAACCTAGACCTAGACCAGTTTGATCGTCTAAGAGCTGAGCCGAAGGCTCTTCGAGCTCTAAGTTTGAAAAAAAAACCTGTTTGAGCGTTTAACAGTAAAAAAAAACAATAAAACAAAAAACCTGTTTGGAAGAGACCCAAGTCAATGCCTATGTAAAGCATTGCTATTTGGTCTCCGAGCGCATGGGCTAGACATGGCCGAAGGCCGAGTGCAACGGGAACCTCCGCCATTTTCCTATGTGGTTCCAAGCGTAATAAGCGTAATAATCCATAAGCGTAAACAGTCCATTGAGGAACGGCGCATGGATTATCGACAGGGTCTTGAGGGCTCTCTTTCAACTCCGCTTTCTGCAATGGTTAAGCTCTCGCCAACCCGTGGACACCCCCACGGGAGTTTTGTTTTGCTACTCATTTAGCCTAACCACTTCCTCTTATGGTCGTTTTCACGAGCGTCACGTTGAGGCAGAGTAGCATGGTCGCGAGACCTAGACCCAGACCTAAACCTAAACCTAGACCCAAACTTAAACTTAGACCTAGGTTTTGCTAAAGATTGAGAGTTTTATTTTCATGCATCAATTAAAAAAAAAAGAAGTAAAATGTTAAAAAAAAAAACAACAGTGGCGTGGTGGAAGAGGGGGAGAATTTAAACCTCCCGGCCCCCTTTTGAGGTGGGTCCCCAAATGAGTGTTATTTACATTAAAAATTAAATATTACGTAAAATGCAGGAGCCCCCAAAGATGTCCCCCCCCCCCGGGCCTCCAAACGATGGAAACTTCCAAGCTACGCCCCTGTAAAAAACAAATATTATATTAAGTGTAAATGTATCTATAATAACATTAATTAATTTGTGCGATAGGAAATATTTGACCAGTTCTTTGATTTTAGAATAATGTCATGCTTTTAGACAGACAGACAGACATATCTTTGTAAAAAATAAGCATTAGTCATTGTCTTGATCACAACTATCTGAATGAAAATATTTTGAAGTAAAGTTTGAGGCTTTGGTGCTGAAACAAATGATGACTACATGTGACATCGAAACAGTGGTAGATGAAAAAAAGTCTGTGCAAAAGGACAAGGACTTGAACCATGATGTGGGAAACATGTTAAAGTCATTTCGTGTGGGAATTATTTTCAAGTCATGTGGCGTGGGAAACATGTTAACGTCATTTCGTGTGGGAAACATTTTCAAGTCATTTGGTGTGGGAAACATGTTGAAGTCATTTGTTGTCGGGAAACATGCTGGAGACATTTGGTGTGGGAAACATGTTGAAGTCATTTGGTGTGGGAAACATTTTCAAGTCATTTGGTGTGGGAAACATAATGAAGTCATTTCGTGTGGGAAACATTTTCAAGTCATTTGGTGTGGGAAATATGTTAAAGTCATTTCGTGTGGGAAACATTTTCAAGTCATTTGGTGTGGGAAACATGTTGGAGTCATTTCGTGTGGGGAAACATGCTGGAGTCATTTCGTGTGGGGAAACATGCTGAAGTCATTTGATGTGAGAAACATTTTGAAGTCATTTGGTGTGGGAAACATGTTGAAGTAAGTCGGTGTTGGAAATTTCATGACGTGGATTGTGAGAAAATCCTCTGCTGTGACAGTGAGTAAGTTTTCAGCACACATGAAGTCATGGATTCTGTTCAGGTTTAACGGAGTCCCTGCTGCAGCTCAAGAGATTTGACTTATTTGTTAATTCTTCGGCTTACAAAACTTCAAGCTTTAAGTTGGTTCATTTATTATGAATTGAACATAGGTCAAGGTTGCAACTAAGATCTTGTTTCCTGTTTCCTTTCTGACACCACGTCTAGAGGGACACTCGCTTTCGTTTAATGCCAGAAAATATTTGTGTTTTTGGTTTACGTAGCACCAAAAGGAACGTTTGAGTTGAATATTAACTTGAGACTAGAGAAGTAGACTGAGGACAGCTGCCTGACATATTGACGCCGTAAGTCTTACTAGTGAATACATAATTCAGTTACATTTCTTTAGAGTTCGATTGATATGGTATTCAAATGTCAGCCAATATCTTAAGTGGGATTCATACTAGAATCAGGGTAACTTTATCCCAATAGGATAAATATAATCAAAAGTCAGTCAGGTTCTATTTTATAGCAGCATGCATTAGCAACAGATATTGTATCAGGATCCATTGACTTAACTACTGGTTAGTATTTGTATCACTGTACAGTGTTCTAGTTTAGCGTCTTGTTGCTAATGTCATACAGACTTACACATTTGTACATACATTCTTGTCGTAGAAAAACCTACATCTATTCAGATCATTCTCTACTAGGACAAACGACAATTAGCATGTAAACATCCGGTAGTCCACTCTGTGACGGCTATCGACATTCTTGACGTCACGATGTCTGGCGACTAAAGACTAAAGACACATTAATCGGTTAGAGTTGGCCCTGGGAGCCTGAGATAATTGGAGTCAAACCTTCCAATGAGACAGCCAACAATTACGGTGGAAGTGTTGATTGCTCCCTACAAAATGATGGGCCGACATTTAATGCGCTGAAAGAAAAAGAAAAAAAAATACTTTCAAGGGGAGGTCATCCAACTGTTGTGGCCTACAAACGTCAAGTGATAGTAAGGGAGATAATAAGATAAATCCATTAAAAAAACAGACCGTTACTGCTAAGGGGCATAAGTAGCGATCAAAATATTTTAGTTGTAATAGTCCAATTGTTCTCAACTTTTTGGCGTCTGGGGACCCCCGCGAACAGGAAGTGTAGAGTCTTAGCAGAATGGGTGTAAAATAGAAGAGAGGATTTAAAAGACTATAACGATGGAGGATATTTTGTAAAGAATTATTAGAAGTTTGTAGATTGTCTTTATATACCTAAAACATTTCTTTTGGATGAGCGATAACAGAAATACAATTATGTTGTAAATGATTTGCCACACTATGAACTCGGGACCATCTATAAATCTGAAAGACAGTCCTGCGCGCAAACCGCACGACCAGGCAGCCATATGGGAGTCAAATCAAATAAAAGTGACAGATATGAATTTCTTTCGATATATTTATTAGTTTATTTTCAATTGTAAATATCAGAAGGTGATTAAATTCATATTGAAATTGTGGTGATAATAATAATATAGATAAGTATTGCAAAGTTGCCTACATTGCAAAATAGAAATGTGTATTCTCAGACCTGGAAATGTGTATTTTGAGGAGCACATGTGTATGTTCGTAAGTATAAAAAATATACTCAGGATAGACTAAAATCATTCAAGCACGTAACATACACGAAATGCAGAAATCCCTCCCCCCCCCCCCCAAAAAAAAATATTAACATAGCTTTAAGTTAATAAGACATTATTAACTTTTTAAAAATATTTACACATGTAGTCTTTGTCCTAGACTTTTTTTAGACTAGGTTAGACTATGGCCGTTCTAGTCAGTCATTGTTTGGATCGTGATGCCTCAAATGTTTTATTCCTGATGCCATAATAGCACCAACAGACAATTCATTCCAAAGAATGGGACTTGATGCTAGAAGTGACTTTCGACTCACACAAGATGCAATGGTTTGCTTGGCTGGATTGGTGACATCTAGTTTGTAGATGGGCCATTTCTTTACAAGGTATGCAGATTGCAGACACTGGGATTATTTTATAACTTTTTGAAAGAATTCAAATTTTCTTCTTCTTCATTTCCTTGCAGAGTTATCAATGAAAGCTTTGGCATCCTCTACAATCACTAATAATACAATTTAAAGATTGCAGTTTTTATTTTTATTTTTTCCCAATGACCAGTTCGTTGAGGAGGGGTGGGGGGAATGTCACAACTATCTATTTAGTTGTATAGTAAAAACGTTCGCTATCTAATAGCGCCGATTTCATCACTACGTGATGACGTCATTCGCGCTATTTTATTTCTCTTGTGTAGTGTTAGTGCTCTCCCCTTGTCGCTTCGTCATACATTTTCGTATTACGTCAAGATTTTTCTTCTTGATCGTTTGGTAGACTCCCTCCATTGGGCTGTAGAGCCAAGCTGTATCTTTGGAGTTCCTGAATTATACTGGTGCTTATGTTATTGGATAGCCTTAGCGTTGGACTTTGTATATATTCCTGAAGGATTATTTAGGGTGAGTTTTATTTCACATTGTAAAGTTATTCTTTATATGTATTCAGTCGTATTCGTATTTTGTAATTAGATTAGAAGATTAGAGGTTTTGAAGAATCTGTTATTTTTCTTTCTGTAGGGTCTCAGGTTTTCGTCTCAGGTTTCAAGTCTCAGGTTTCAAGTCTCAAGTTTCAAGTCTCAGGTTTCAAGTCTCAGGTTTCAGGACAGAGGTTTTCGTCTTAGATTTCAAGTCGGAGGTTTCAAATTCTAAATTCCAGATTTCAAGTTTCTACATTCAGCCCTGAACTGTGGTTATCTTCATTGTTACCATGAACATTTGGCTATGAAGTGAACTGATTATTTCATAGAGCCTTTGTCTTGAAATGGAATATTGATGAGGTTAAAATTATTTCATTCAAATGCTAATTAAGTATTTATTTGAATCTTATTGTAAGTATTGATTTTTCCTATAATACTATATGTACTTGTATTCATTTATCATTATCATTAGTCATATGTCATTTCTTTGTATACATATCATTATATTATATTTATAGTTTAATTTAAATCATCATACACATTGTTTATTAATTTATGTATAACTGAGTGTCTATAGGGATTCTTGGGGCTTATAAAATTGATAATAGATTATAAATTAATTATATACACATGCACATTACAATTAATATTTCTTTAAATACTTAGACAATTTATTAATTAAATTGTAAGACCTGACAAGGCTATTGTCCTGAATGTGAAATACTGGATCTAGACCTAGATCAATTAGAACCAATGGCGTAACTTTTAATTTACATAAATGATTTACCAAATTGTATTACTTGAGGAACAAAAGTCAGATTATTTGCAGACGATTGCATAATATATAGAACAATTAAAACAACACAAGACACAGATATTTTACAAAGAGAATTAGATGAATTACAGAAATGGGAATCAAATTGGAGCATGTCTTTCCACCCAGAAAAATGTCAGTTGTTAAGAGTAACAAAAAAAAAAACTAAAACAAATTAATTCCACTTATCTTATTCATGGCAAACCAGTAACACAGACTAAAAACGCAAAATACCTAGGTGTTATAATAAATGAAAAACTGTCATGGAATCCACATATTGATGAAACTATAAAAAAAAATCAAACAAAGCATTAGGGTTTATTAAAAGAAATTTCCATAAATCAATTAAGAACATAAAACTAAAATGTTATTTAACCTTGG
Source organism: Biomphalaria pfeifferi (assembly GCA_030265305.1). NCBI lineage: Eukaryota > Metazoa > Mollusca > Gastropoda > Planorbidae > Biomphalaria > Biomphalaria pfeifferi. The sequence continues at coordinate 819,096 of JASAOG010000129.1, read as the reverse complement.
CTAGGCCAATAATAGAATATGCATCCTCCGTTTGAGACCCCTCAACTCAAGAAAACATTAAGAAACTGGAACAGACACAAAATAGAGCAGTGAGATTCATAACAAATAAATATTCATATTTGACTAAAGTAACACCATTAGTAAAATCACTAAATTTAGAAAGCCTTCAGGACAGAAGACTCAAAAGTAAAGTAGCACTTATACATAAAACACTGAACCATAATCTTCAAATACAAAAACAAAATGTAATAAAATACTCAAAAAGACACAAAAATAAAGGCACATTCCTCGTTCCATATGCTAGGACAAACTTGTACAAATGCTCCTTCTTCCCTAGTGCTATTGGAGCATGGAATGGGTTGCCTGAGCCAGCCAGGAAAACCAGTGACTTGGCAGAATTTAAGTCATTGGTTAATATGCATGACTAAATGCATGATGCGTAGGACGTAATCATCTTCTTTTTTGAAGTAACGTCTGTATTATATAAGATAAGATAACTAGGGTAGGGAAATGGGGTCCAAATTAAAAAATTCCCTCGGGCCCCCACTTGAGAAGGACTCTCAAATGAGTGTCCGAAATGTGTTTTTACATTAGATAGGGTTAGGTTTAGGTTAATTTGCAGTCATTTTGAAGACTAGAGCCTAAAAATAAACTGACACATTGACATATTATTTGCATTAGCAAGATCTAGCTCTAGTAATTATTTTCAAAATATTTCTCTCTCGTGGTTGATCTACTAAGAGTAGGTCCTAGTCCTCTGCCAGGCAGTGACGCACTGATCCATAGGGATCTATACGATAAGCAAAAATGTTTTATTTATTAGTGGCCCCCGAAAGGGGAAAAGACACTATTAGTTTTGTGTGGCCTGTCTGTTCGTTCGCCCGTACGTCTGTCCATCCGTCTCGTTTAGATCTTAGAAACTAGAAGAGAAAAGGAAAATCGGATATCATGATATTTTAGATCATTCAAAGTTCTGATGCAACGGCTACTTTTTTTCTTTTCCGAAAGTGAACCAGCTAATTTTTAAAATAAAATATGCAAGCAGATTTTTCAAAAAAATACACCACTTTTAAATAAAAAATTTCAGGGGAGGTACGTTTTTTAAAAAGGTCACAGACTTCTTCATTAATAATCTAGTTAGTTATCTAGTTCTAGATTCAAGATCTAGAACTAGGTTTAGATCTGGCTAGATCAAGATTTAGTTTGTATGACAAATGGCTATGTAGATATTAGTTTTTATTTTGCGAGGGGAATGTCTGCTTTAAGTACTCCAAGTCTTTCACGTCACTTCTAGCTCGCTCACTGGCTAACTAAAATAGTAAAGAATTGTTTTTTTCGTGTTGCCAAATTATCTAATTTTGTTAGAAGAATAAATCTTTTTTTTTTTAGTTTCTCTTTATAACATGCAACATGTTATTAATTTTGAATGTATGGATAAGGTTAATAATAATTATAAAAAAATATAAGTGTACGCTACATGAATATATGGAGATGCTGTGGCTGAGGGATAAAGCACTTGGAACCGAAAGTCCCGTGTTCGAATCCTCATGAAGACTCTAGGAGGACAACTTCGGGGGCCGATTATGAGTTTGTATTTCAACACAAACTGTCTTTCTAACCTTGTTTATTTTTTGCTTTAGCGGAGGAAATGCGTATTTTAGATCGTATTTTCGTGACATTAGCGTACAAAATACGCAAGACGCACACTTGTAGGGATCTCTGAGACATATCAACAGGTTTCCATAAGAAATTTTAAAAATGAAGTAGTGGAACAAACCGAGATAGAAGTGGAGATATACGGTTTACGACATTCGTAGGCCCACTTTATTGAAACAAATATGTTGAATATGTTTATGCAGAGAAAGATTGTGTCAAATCCAATACCTCACACAAGTTAATATTGGTTACATAAAATAAATTTTGCCTCGATGGAATTAAAGGAAACTATTCAACGGGAATCTGAACTACAGGATTGTCAGTTTTTGTTTTACACACACATACACACAAATAATGTATTGTAGAATTGAAGTTAGGTAGTGACTATACGTGAATAGTTTTAATATTTTGAGTTACGTAAAATATTCTAACATAATTCTAGTGTTAATCGTACCATACTCCAATTGAGTACATTTTCTATGGTGTAACCAATCTAGGGGAAGCAACTCAAAGACAGAAAACAAGGGCGCAGTTTAAAGGACAATCCGACTTCGCTGTACAGAACTTCTCGGCTATCGTCCTCCTCTGTGTTAGTCACTTACTTAGTATTGAGACTCACCATGCGTTGACAGACTTGGAAACGCGATTCAAAAAGTGGCTTTTAGTTTGTTTATGTTATTATTAGTCGGTTAGTGTTAGAATTTCAAGGTGATAACATCTTATTACGGACAATGACTCGACTGTGGCCTTTACGTACTACACTTCATCCAAGTGTTTAACAGTCTGGACTTAGTCATTTCAACTTGTTAATGTGTAGGCTTTTAGTCTTTTCAACTTGTTAATGTGTAGGCTTTTAGTCTTTTCAACTTCTTAATGTGTAGGCTTTTAGGTTTTTCAACTTGTTAATGTGTAGGCTTTTAGGCTTTTCAACTTGTTAATGTGTAGGCTTTTAGTCTTTTCAACTTGTTAATGTGTAGGCTTTTAGTCTTTTCAACTTGTTAATGTGTAGGCTTTTAGTCTTTTCAACTTGTTAATGTGTAGGCTTTGTTCCTTACTAGTTCAAAAGGCATGAGATACACCTGTGCGAGAAACTCAGACATCTTTGAAGTAATCTGCCAAAGTCAGACAACCAACTTACAACTACAAGATCACATCAACTATCTTCCTTCTCAGTCACCTAGGCGGAAGTATCTCTAGACATTACATTCATGTTGGGCGCTGAATAGTGAGTTGCTACGCACCATAAGAACCACAACAGGGGCAGAGTTATTACATTATTAACCTATACTGCTATGCGTGTTTCTGGAAAAGCGGGGCGTCAGCAATATAGTTTCGTGCACCGCACTTCAGTTATACTCGCTACGCCTTTGCATGGATCCTTAGGACGTTCCATCAGAACTTAATCCACATTTCCTACATGAGGGCAGGGGATGACGATGGGCAGGGTTCGAACATGGACCACCAGGCAACAGTCTGATGCGCATACCAGTCAGCCAACCTAACTGTCGATATAAGGTTTTCATTTTAACTTGCATTTGTTAGTCAGAGCATATTTCTATCCCAACCCCACCCAACCCTAACCAACATGGTAGTGCCAAGCATAGGAGGAGTTCACCCCTCTAACTTATAGGACACTTTAACAATACACTATGCAATCACATGCTTAAAGAGAACAGTCCTGAAGTTTATTAATTTTATTTTGACTTTTATTTCTGTTTATTTTCTCTCCTGAAATCCAATTTAGTCTGCAAAAAGTTTCCAACTCCTTACTACTCCTCTTTTCAATACTACTGGTCAAATAAACACTTTAATTTCCCAACATCTCTTGACCAGTACCCATCGTAGTTGTGGAGAATAACTCTACAGCACCAGTAAGCCGAGCTACCTTCCTTTCCCCAACATTTGCAATAATTGTACAAAAAACACAAGAGTTATTCCACTTACAACAACCTTTTCAACAGGAACATTTTCTCAGGCATTTTATCTGATTTACAGGGTAAAAAAGCGGAGTTGGATTATTACGTCATATGCATATCCATGAATTTATCTAGTTAATTATGCTAAATAAAGATTTAAACTGATCTAAGTCAGTATTTTCCCGGCCTATTCAAGACTGAATGCATTGCCCAAGAAGTTTGTTTATAGAAGAAGTTTATACGTTTGTTTGTTGTCACAGGGACGATGGTTTATAGTTATCTTTTAAAATGTACAATGGATGTTTTGTAATGGGAAATGACGCATCTGTGCTTTATACTTTGCAACGTTCCTCAAACTGTAGGGCCCCCAGGGATAAGCAACGTTTCTCAAACTGTAGGGCCCCCAGGGATAAGCAACGTTTCTCAAACTGTAGGGCCCCCAGGGATAAGCAACGTTTCTCAAACTGTAGGGCCCCCAGGGATAAGCAACGTTTCTCAAACTGTAGGGCCCCCAGGGATAAGCAACGTTTCTCAAACTGTAGGGCCCCCAGGGATAAGCAACGTTTCTCAAACTGTGGAGCCCCCAGGGCTAAGCAGTGTTTCTCAAATGGTAAGAAAAGGAAAACATAGCCTAAAAGGCTTGTGTAGTAAGCAATGGGTGCAGGCAGGCTGTACAATAAGATGCTGTAGTACTTTGTAGTTTTTGGCTTTCATAAGAACATCAGATACTAACTTTGGCGGAAAAAAAATGAATTTTGCATTTTAAATTCTTATTACTCTTTCAACTATTAGCATCAACTTTCGTCAATACATCTACAAATGTCAAAAACTGAAAACCACAAATAAACAAGGCTACAAAGAAAGTTTGTGTGGAAAGACAAACTCTTAAAATCGACCCCAAAGTGGTCCGCTAAGGGAGTTCAAAGGGCAGGTTTCAATATTTTCAGAAAGAATGTCAGAAACTGAACTACAAACTATCAACAATTTCAACCCTATCTCTGTGGATACAAAAAGACGAGACGTGACCGTGTTGAAAGTGTTGCTGATACTGTTGCAGTGATAGTTCGACTAAAGATTAGATAACACTTTGTTAATATTCATAGGTATTAAATGAACTGATAGTAATGAAGATTTAGTTGAATGTGAACCTGGCCTAACTATTGTTATTGAAGGATTATCTAATTCAATGTTTCAACTTTCTCCTTAACGCAAAATACTTCGCACATTCTGAGTAGAGCATGGAGTTATTTTGTTAGAGTGATTCGTTCACACGGTGGCCTACAAGTCCCTTACTTAATAGTCTTCGTCGGTTTTTCTAGTAATAGTTGTAAAAATGGTGTAAGTTTATTTTAAAAAATCGCTAGCATAGTTGATTTTAAAAATTAAATTTTTCGCTTTTAGAAACAAACAAAAAAAAAAGCTGTTCCATCAAAAATTAGAAAGATTTAGAAAACCACTTAATCTGATTTTTAATATATGTTCTAGTTTATTAGATCTAAACGGGACGGACAGTCGGACGGACGGACAGTCGGTTGGACAAGACAGATCACAGAAAACCTATAGCGGCTATTTCCCTTTCAGGAGCCGCTAAAAATTTGAATAATTTTTTTTCGCACATAGTAATATAGCTGGTAGCTAACTTGTCAGAGTGCAGTGCTCTTTGCGCTAATATCGTGGGATCGACAGTTTGTTCTCTGTATTGCTTGATGAGAAATAAAATATTGACTTGACTATATAATTGGAACATAAAAGTAGGAAACGATTGTTTAAAAATATTACTCGTTTGTTTCTTCAGTATATAAGAGACTTCACAGGCTGTAGAAAAACACGAGTTACTTTCATATAGTCTTGATGTTCTAGACAGTAAATAAAGATGTAGAGTTACTTAGAAATGAGTCGAGAGTATAAACTAGATCCACATCATGTCCAATTTAAAACATTTCGAATAAAAAAAAATTAATAACACATCAAAGCAGTATACACATTCATGGCAGATGCTAGCGTCTTGTAAATATTGAACAATTTGAGCTATCGTTTCTGCAAGTAGCCTACGTTGTGTGTGTCGTGTATGTGTATATGTGTGTTTGTGACTTTGTGTATGTGAGTCGTGCAGTAGCGTAGCAAGGTACATATGGGCCCAGGTTCAAGAACATGATGGTAGGCCCCTCCCCACATTGAGTAAAATAGAACCCCTTAGCGTCATGGATGCTACGGCACCGGTGTCGTGTGTTTGCGCTAAGTTTGTATTATATGCTTGTGTGTGTGTGTGTGTGTGTGTGTGTGTCTAGACGGTATATTGTTTCATTTGAATTTATAAACTTTTTAAATTTGGGTTTCTTAGATGAAGCAGAATTTGTGTTTTGTATGTTTAAGTATGTTAACATCTTGTTCTATGTGTACAAAGAAATGCATCAGTTGGTATGTAGACTAAGTGACAAGTAAATGACTTACCTACGAAGTGAAACAATAAACCAACTGTGATGGCTGCCATGACAACCAGGAACACAAGAAGGAACAGGCTGATCCGTGACCGCTTCCGGTGTGATCGGAACACAATGTCATTGCGAAGAGGCGGCGACACAGGGAGAGAGTGCATATAATCGTTGGCCACGTGACACGAATCCACACGGCAGTTGGTGGCGTAGCCTCGACCTTCCATCCCGTCTTCGAAGGCGTCGGCTCCGTAGTCTCCAGGTTTTCCTGTTCGGCTGGGTCCATTCTGGGTTGCATAGGCTCTAGTGTCCTCTTGGTCAAAGATTGGGTTGTCGTAGCAGGCCTGCAGAAGATTAACACGCTCGTCGCCAACTTTACCGTGTAAAATTCTGAGCGGGATTTCCCGCAAGACTCTAGAATTCATATCTTATAATAAAAGTGAAAGTAGCAGTTAAAAACTCAAGTCAGTATTGTGAGTCATTGTCAACTAAAGTGCATCTAGACGTGAGAACCTCTGAACACAGTTACTTATTAACGTGGTCACACGTCATAGTGCATGTCACACACGCCATAGAAGTTTTCAAATGTGCCAGATTTTGCTTTGGTTTATTACGAACTGTTTGTTTCTTAAGAAATAGACTGCAGTAATAAAAGTTCTATATAGAATATTATATCAAATATATGGCTCTAATGGCCTCAGGGAAGAAATCGTTGACGCATTTCTAGAAAGATGAAGACCTTGCAGAAATCAAGAAAACGTGAAAGTCAGGTGAAGACTGTGATTTTTAATTTTAATTCTGGGTACCTGACATTTGTTGGGGAAAGTCAAGGCGATTGGTCGTTTTGCTGGCTACATGACACCCTCGTTAATAGATAGCAAAAGAAACAGATGACCTTTAAATCATCTACCTATAGATCTATAAGTCTGAAAGGGGTACTTTACTTTTTAAAAAAATCTACTGTCTACAGGTCTAAAAGGGATACTTTACTTTAAAAAAAATCTGCTGTCTACAGGTCTGAAAGGGATACTTTACTTTAAAAAAAAATCTGCTGTCTACAGGTCTGAAAGGGATACTTTACTTTTTTTTTTTTTTAAATCTACTGACTGCAGGTCTGAAAGGGATACTTTACTTTAAAAAAATCTACTGTCTACAGGTCTGAAAGGGATACTTTACTTTTAAAAAAAATCTACTGTCTACAGGTCTGAAAGGGATACTTTACTTTTTAAAAAAATCTACTGTCTACAGGTCTGAAAGGGATACTTTACTTTAAAAAAATTTTCTCTTGCACGTAAACATGATTTAATACACAGTTCGTGTATGTCTTAAAACTCATTGAATCTATACATGTATTCACCATAATGTGTGCTTACGACAGACCCATGAGGGATAACGACGAGTTTGTGTGTATTTTCTATTAAGCTTTTCATTCTTTTAGTGGGTCACAATTCCATTTGTGTAAATATACTGACACACACACACACACACACATACATTTAAACTCTATTTCTTGGAAGCATTGTTCTCTGTGACCTAGTCCTATTTTAGTGTGTGTGTGTGTTCAGGAAATGATGCAATAGTTTGTAACTTGCAGGACGTAACGCAAAGAAAGATAACTCTTGGAGGAAGGTGGAGAAATGAACAGACGATTGCGTGAGCCTAAAAGTTAGCAAGATCTACTTCTGTTTGATTATATTGTGTCGCCCCTTGTTGGAACATTTCTATAACAAGAAAACGTTCATATGCAATTAAAATTATTCAGAAAGAAAATATTGAACTATTTAGAACGCCAGAATGAGAGAGGGCATTATTAAAATAATCACCTACACCTGATGTTTAGCAAGCCACTCTAAATATCACTCACACACTCGTCAAATGACCCCATCCTCTCATCGGTACATGCTCTCCCAGGTTGAGAAACACTGAGTTTAAACTATGAAGTGTCTCCACTATAGTACTGACCAATCAATAGGTATAGACAAGTAATTACTTTAAATACTGTGGCAGAAACTGGAAGATGGGCATGTCAGGTCCTGTTGACCTGTCTCGAGACTTCTTCCCACATGTTCGTCCAGAGTGAGAAACGCTTTCTTAAAAATTGTAAAGTATCCCCACGTTAGTACTGTAAAATTGCTGACTCATTAGGTATTCACCACAGAAACTAGAACATGGTAGTATTAGGGCTTATTTCTTCCCCTATGTTTTTGACCAGGCACTCGGCACCTGTCATGACAGATGACAGGTGTAAGAGCCTGGGAGATTCCAAGCGGCTGTCACATCTCAGAGATGCACAGCTAGACCGTGCTACAAGGGATTACCTCTCTAGGACACACAGACGGATCTAATCATTTCACTGAAAGGCTCGATGCTATTTGTATGCACAGACAGTGATATGGTTACCGGAAGTAAACTCAGAATATTTAAAAAAAAATCATCTCATAGAATGCTCAATTAGGCAGGAGTTATATTTAGCAAAAACCAATCTAAATAAAGAAAGTAATAATTATTAACATGGATACATTCCTAAGATCATGAAGTATTGCCACATCTAACAGGCAGGAAGCCGTTGGCCGACACAAGTTCTTCTTAGATCGTATGTACATTTCTTTGAAAACTTCTCTTTGTTTTAACCATAGGTTTCGTGTCTTTGTAAAATGTCATGAGTCTGATTTGTAACAAAATAACAAGAACTTTGAATAAACAAGCTGAGTATGTGTGTAAGTAAAGCCATCTACAGAGCCAAATTTTTAATGATGAATAGGATAACATTTCTAAAGTAGATAATTCTTCAAGAAAAATGAAGAAAACAAAAGTCCAATATGTTTTTGTGAGCCATTTTTTTTAATGTACAGTTCCATTGCTGTTGATGTTATTTCCACTGTACTGGTCTCACTGTGTACTGTTGACAGTAGTTCATGGTATATCTTCACAATGTCTGAGACAAAACTTGAGTTCTCCTTTTGTCTTACTAAGAAAACACCGCTCACGAGAAAATAAAAAAAAATATTTTGTAACCAAATAAAAGAATATTCTGCTGGAAATTCAAAAGAAAGAAAAGCAGGAGAAAGTTATCTTCTAAATCTTTTTCTCCACAATTTTGCATAAATATTTTATTTATTTATCTCTGTGAAATAGATGGTAACACTGGGTTATTAATATTCATTGCTTGTTATCAAATAGATCAGTTTCCATTCCATGTGTTATGAAGTGTATGTGTGTTGATGCTGTAACCACACATTTCTTTATTTCCCACCCATGGAGAAACGATTCAATGGTTAAAAGGAAAAAAAGTTACAGCTATGACAATAACAGGAGACATCAGATGTATGTGTGACCTGTGTTTGAAATGAGTGGACGTTATAGGTCTTATCATAGTGTAATCTCGACATTAAATAAATAATAAAGAATAAAACCCAAGCAATGGTAGTCATCGACGTAGGAGCTGGTTTTGAACATGTAGTGGTCAGCCTGTATCTTGTATGCTACTTTTTAAGATTGTCAGTGAACTGTAGGATACTTAATAAGATAGCCAGTGGACTATATGATACTAAAAGTGATAGGTAGTGGACTGTAGGATACTACATATGATAGGCAGTGGACTGTATGATACTAAAAGTGATAGGTAGTGGACTGTAGGATACTACATATGATAGGCAGTGGACTGTCTGCTACTTAATGTGATAGTCGGTGGCTTGAATGCTACTTAATGTGATTTTTGGTGTCTTGAATGCTACTTAATATGATAGTTTGTGTCTTGAATGCTACTTAATGTGATAGTCTGTGTCTTGAATGCTACTTAATGTGGTAGTCGGTGGCTTGAATGCTACTTAATGTGGTAGTCTGTGGCTTGAATGCTACTTAATGTGGTAGTCGGTGGCTTGAATGCTACTTAATGTGGTAGTCTGTGGCTTGAATGCTACTTAATGTGGTAGTCGGTGGCTTGAATGCTACTTAATGTGATAGTCGGTGGCTTGAATGCTACTTAATGTGATAGTCGGTGGCTTGAATGCTACTTAATGTGATAGTCGGTGGCTTGAATGCTACTTAATGTGATCTTAGAAATGACAAAACTATTTCAATTGTTTGTTTCTCCACATGCTCCACCTGCTTACAAAAAGAAAAACTATTACACACCAACTTTCTGAAATTATAAAACCTTGAATTCAATAAAACAACTTCTACTTTTCAAAGAATCAAATCTAACATCAATGACTATCTTGAATCAAATCTAGCATCAATGACTATCTTGAATCAAATCTAACATCAAGGACTATCTTGAATCAAATCTAACATCAAGGACTATCTTGAATCAAATCTAGCATCAATGACTATCTTGAATTAAATCTAACATCAAGGACTATCTTGAATCAAATCTAACATCAAGGACTATCTTGAATCAAATCTAACATCAAGGACTATCTTGAATCAAATCTAGCATCAATGACTATCTTGAATTAAATCTAACATCAAGGACTATCTTGAATCAAATCTAACATCAAGGACTATCTTGAATCAAATCTAGCATCAATGACTATCTTGAATTAAATCTAACATCAAGGACTATCTTGAATCAAATCTAACATCAAGGACTATCTTGAATCAAATCTAGCATCAATGACTATCTTGAATTAAATCTAACATCAAGGACTATCTTGAATCAAATCTAACATCAAGGACTATCTTGCCTTTATATTTTCATAATTACAAAAGAAGTTTTGATAGCAACTTTTGTTGAATGCTTGAACCAAAATATAAACAAAATCTTCAGTTTAATTTTTACAAATAAATATTTCAGACAAAAAACGCCTGTCATATCAGATCTGAAAAAATATACGAAGAACAGAAGTCTAGTCAAGTCAGTGATACAGAAATCTAGTCAAGTCAGTGATACAGTCATGTCATTGATACAGATGTCTGGACAAATAAGTGATGTGTTTTCAAAGTTTTCACAAATTTTTATTCATTATGCTATAGTGTCACGTGAAATAAAGCTGACCTGAAAGAGAGTCTGAGTTGAGCTGAGTTAAAAGTTGCTAAGGACTAAACATGACATGGAACATGTACTAGCAGCACAAACGTATCGACAGAAGGAGGTGAAGAAAACAGATCAGCTTAGAAGAGGACTCGAACTCGAACCCCCAAACCGGTCCCATCACCTAGCAGCGAGATCTACCTACAGCATCCAGATCTAAAAAAAGATCTTTCAAATGTGTTACTTATCAAAGTCTAAGTTTTGCCGATCAAGATACAAAAAGAAACAAACCCCTGAGAGTTCTTCATAAATGAGTTTTAATGTGGTCGTCTGCTGGTAGTTTAACTTTGAATGAAGTTCATTTAAAAAGGTCACTCAGTGACGTCATATCCTCCCAAATGAAATGTTGCTGTCAGACAACAGAAACACACCAAGACATAAAGTACATCTGCACCTACAGAGAAAATGATAAAAAAAAAAGAAAACTTACTTTAAACACGGTCAAGTCCAGAAGTTTTTCTCGTTTGATCACTTTTGAGAGTAAGTAGCGTCGTAAGGACGACATCATTCACACCTTTGTTAGCTAGCTTACGTCATTACCAAAACTAAAAAACAACTAT
>JASAOG010000129.1:600000-800000 GCA_030265305.1 Biomphalaria pfeifferi | reverse complement strand
AAACAAAATTAAGTTTAGTTGGAGGCAGGTTCAGGGTGTAGAAGCACTACTTACCATTCCACAGCTGCGCAGGCTTGGACAGCCAACCCGTATAGGGCATGACAGCATGCCAATCTTTTTTGTCGAGTTTAAAAGATGCTCCCACGAAGCGTTCCAAGGATCAACTCAGATACAATTCTGCCTTTACGGAGGAACGCATTTTGCAGTAGATGACCTCTGAAAGAGACACATGAAGAGCTCTCGTAAAGGTCTAGGAATATGCACTTAAGACCAAACGAAAAGCTCTTACCGATGACAGGTGCAGACGACCAAAATAAAACTTAAACAGCTGATATGGGTGCAACAGATGGGACAAAAACTGGGTTTCCATGGTTACTTGAACTACTGTACTTCTTAATTTTCGGAATGAAAGACGATGAGCTTTTATTATTATCTTTACCATTACTTGATACAACAATAAATAGCCTATAAAAATGTTTGGAATTTTATACAAAATAAATAGTGTTAAAAATATGAGCAACGACGATTTGTAGAAACATAGAAACAAAATTCAATTGTACAGTCAAAATTAATTGATCCAACGGAAAGACGATCAAATATAAACTGAAGGGAACTTTATGAAGAATTCAGGGCAATAGAAATTTCTTTAGAACCTGAAATGAGTCACACTGAAGTACTGGGATATATTTGTAGAAATAATTTCTCCTTGTTCAAGTTAAATAATTGTACTCTGAATTTTTAACTAAACCAGTGACAGTGGCTAGTTGGAGAATGGATATTTTTCAAAATAAAGTATTTAAAGTTACCCAAGATTTACAATGTCACAAGAAAGACAATCAGATCTAGCTTTGAGGTCAAGGGTGTTTTAAATTCTTTGTAGCCGTTGCACCTAAACTTTGCAAGCTGCATCGCATGGTGAAATAATATTTTTCATTTCTCTTCTAGTTTTCGAGATTTGAGTGTGACAGACGGACAGACGGGCAGAGGGACATTTTGCACAAACGTAATAGCGTCTTTTCCCCTAAAAAAAACAACAGATTTTTAAAAAAGTAAATGTAACAGAAATGAAATCTTTGTATTTTTGTTTTAACTTGAAATATATCTATGTCATTTCAAAAGAGTTCTATGTTCTGATATAATGATCAACAAATAATTTTTGGCAACAGCCCCCCCCCCCCCCTCCCAATCGTTTATTTGCATAAAACCCAACTCCTCCATCTACCTTCATCTCTATGCACTTTAGGTGGCAGGTCGAACCATCGTTAGTTTTGTTGGAACTTGGACGTAGAGTGCTTGAAGAGCTTATTAATCCTGAGAGTATGTTACGTAGCGTCTAAGTTGTTGTTTCATTTAATAACATTTAGCCGAATATAGTCCCAATCGATCAAAAATCAATCGATAAAATAACGTGCATGTCTCTAAATGTTCTTTGATCTTTGCATCGTAAGAAAATGTCATGTCTCATTCACTTGTGACATCGCAAGACTCGCATACTAAATAAACATGTGGCAAAGACGAAATTCTTCAATTTCTTTCTATACTTTAAGTCTTTCCTAGTTGTCTTTACAGACTCCCAATCCAAGCTCTTATCAGCAACACCTCACCAACACCTCATCAACACCTCATCAACACCTCATCAAAATCTCATCAACATCTCATCAACACTTCATCAACAACTCATTAACATCTCATCAACATCTCATCAACATCTCATTAACACCTCATCAACATCTCATCAACATCTCATCAACACCTCATCAGCATCTCATCAACATCTCATCAACATCTCATCAACACCTCATCAACAACTCATCAACATTTCATCAACACCTCATCAACACCTCATCAACACCTCATTTACATCTCATCATTATCTCATTAACACCTCATTAACAACTCATTAACACCTCATTAACATCTCATCAACATCTCATCAACATCTCATTAACACCTCATCAACATCTCATCAACATCTCATCAACACCTCATCAGCATCTCATCAACATCTCATCAACATCTCATCAACACCTCATCAACAACTCATCAACATTTCATCAACACCTCATCAACACCTCATTTACATCTCATCATTATCTCATTAACACCTCATTAACAACTCATTAACACCTCATCAACATCTCATCAACACCTCACCAACATCTCATCAACACCTCATCAACACCTCATCAACATGTCATCAACACCTCATCAAATCTCATCAACATCTCATCAACACCTCATCAACACCTCATCAACATCTCATCAACACCTCATCAACATCTTATCAACACCTCATCAATATATCAACAACATCTCATCAACATCTCAGAAACACCTCATCAACAACTCATTAACACCACATCATTACCTCATCAACATCTCATGAACACCACATCAACAACTCATCAACATCTCATCAACACCTCATCAACAACTCACCCAGCCCTAGTGATAGACAACATTACTCACGATAATCCAACAAGTGATGTCAAAATTAAATGTCACAAACACATTGCAGAGGATCCATAAAAACACAGGCAGCTTGGGAAATGAAAAGGCAGATAAATGATCAAAGGCGGGATCATCTATGGAACAACCAGATAGACCCTACCAAAACTATCACAAAGAGGAGTGGCTCAACCAATGAGCATCAGGAAACACAGGCATAGCTATATACAAAGAAATGACCATGCCAAAAAAAACTGGACAGTATTAGCTTTCTCCCTCCCCCCCCCCCCCCCCCCCACCAATCTATAATCTCCTTAGAACAGGACACACACCTTTCAATGACTACCTTAACAAAATACATCACACACAAATAATCCTGTGTAGACACTGAGCCCACCCTTATGAAATCCTACTTAGTACTGCCACTACAGCCCACAGTTATAAAATCCTACTTAGTACTTCCTTTCCAGCCCACCTTTATGAAATCCTACTGAGTACTGTCACTACAGCCCACCCTTATGAAACCCTACTTAGTACCCTACTATTACTTCGACTACAGCCCACCCTTATGAAACCCTACTTAGTACTGTCACTACAGCCCACCCTTATGAAACCCTACTTAGTACTGTCACTACATCCCACCCTTATGAAACCCTAATTAGTACTGTCACTACAGCCCACCCTTATGAAACCCTACTATTACTTCCACTACAGCCCACCCTTATGAAATCCTACTTAGTACTGTCACTACAGCCCAACATAACTAACACCCTGTACGGCAGTGCTGAACAACTGTAGAAAACATCACACTATTTTTCCTCGGCACATTCTGCAAAAGAGCTCACAGCTCAGCAGCAAAAAGCTGGCTAGAAGATGAGCTCCTTCCAAGACATAGAGTTCCTATGAACTTTGACCTATGTTGGAAATGAGTTTATGTCTGGTCAATCAATTGAAACTAATTAAGATTTATACAAGAGACCTGATGTCATGATTAAGTTGACCATAGCAATTTTTTTTAATGAAATAACACAAATATGACAATTCTTAAATTCTCAAGATTATCTGAACATCAAATATACAATAAAACATTTTTATTTTGGTTTTACAATGTTCATATAAATAATCTTGTCACATGACTAAAACGTTAAAACTAATACGAAGTTTATATATGAACTTTTAAAATCAACACGCTAGAGACTCATAAGAAGATTATTACAAATAAACCAAATCACTATTTGTCTGCAAGTGACAGTCGTGGTATTGAGCAAGTGAATTGCTCTTGTTTTAGTCCACGCTGAACAGATCCAACACAGAAATTTGTTTTGATTAATAAAGAAATATTTGACTTGCTCGCTTCATCACATTGTCTGCTCCGCTATTGATGACGTCATTTATCTCTCTTTCATTCGGCCACCTAATGTATTAATGTCAGTCAAGACACAATGGATGAGACAGACAGATTGGACGCACACGGAATAACGTCTACAAACCCACAACATAATGGTCAGTGCAGCAAGAGGCGGCATCTCGGGAGAAGCTGTGTGTGTGTGGGTATTTTTCATTTTCAAATAAACATTTTATGTTCAGATTTCTTCTCTCGTGAACATCAACTATTGCACCTATTGTCTCAGGTTAAGTCATGCATGCAAGGTCTGAACATGAAAGTAGTATGTACCTAATGTCTTAGGTTAATTCATGCATGCAAGGTCTGAACATGAAAGTAGTATGTACCTAATGTCTCTGGTTAAGTCATGCATGCAAGGTCTAAACATGAAAGTAGTAGTATGTACCTAATGTCTTAGGTTAAGTCATACATGCAAGGTCTGAACATGAAAGTAGTATGCACCTATTGTCTCAGGTTAAGTCATGCATGCAAGGTCTGAACATGAAAGTAGTATGTACCTAATGTCTAAGGTTAAGTCATGCATGCAAGGTCTAAACATGAAAGTAGTAATATGTACCCAATGTCTTAGGTTAATTCATGCATGTAAGGTATGAACATCAAAGTAGTATGTACCTAATGTCTCAGGTTAAGTCATACATGCAAGGTCTGAACATGAAATTAGTATGTACCTAATGTCTCTGGTTAAGTCATGCATGCAAGGTCTGAACATGAAAGTAGTATGCACCTATTGTCTCAGGTTAAGTCATGCATGCAAGGTCTGAGCATGAAAGTGGTATGTACCTAATGTCTAAGGTTAAGTCGTGCATGCAAGGTCTGAACATGAAAGTGGTATGTACCTAATGTCTCAGGTTAAGTCATACATGCAAGGTCTGAACATGAAAGTAGTATGCACCTATTGTCTCAGGTTAAGTCATGCATGCAAGGTCTGAACATGAAAGTGGTATGTACCTAATGTCTAAGGTTAAGTCGTGCATGCAAGGTCTGAACATGAAAGTAGTATGTACCTAATGTCTCTGGTTAAGTCATGCATGCAAGGTCTAAACATGAAAGTAGTAATATGTACCCAATGTCTTAGGTTAATTCATGCATGTAAGGTATGAACATCAAAGTAGTATGTACCTAATGTCTCAGGTTAAGTCATGCATGCAAGGTCTAAACATGAAAGTAGTAGTATGTACCTAATGTCTTAGGTTAAGTCATACATGCAAGGTCTGAACATGAAAGTAGTATGCACCTATTGTCTCAGGTTAAGTCATGCATGCAAGGTCTGAACATGAAAGTAGTATGTACCTAATGTCTTAGGTTAATTCATGCATGCAAGGTCTGAACATGAAAGTGGTATGTACCTAATGTCTCAGGTTAAGTCATACATGCAAGGTCTGAACATGAAAGTAGTATGCACCTATTGTCTCAGGTTAAGTCATGCATGCAAGGTCTGAACATGAAAGTGGTATGTACCTAATGTCTAAGGTTAAGTCATGCATGCAAGGTCTAAACATGAAAGTAGTAATATGTACCCAATGTCTTAGGTTAATTCATGCATGTAAGGTATGAACATCAAAGTAGTATGTACCTAATGTCTCAGGTTAAGTCATACATGCAAGGTCTGAACATGAAATTAGTATGTACCTAATGTCTCTGGTTAAGTCATGCATGCAAGGTCTGAACATGAAAGTAGTATGCACCTATTGTCTCAGGTTAAGTCATGCATGCAAGGTCTGAGCATGAAAGTGGTATGTACCTAATGTCTAAGGTTAAGTCGTGCATGCAAGGTCTGAACATGAAAGTGGTATGTACCTAATGTCTCAGGTTAAGTCATACATGCAAGGTCTGAACATGAAAGTAGTATGCACCTATTGTCTCAGGTTAAGTCATGCATGCAAGGTCTGAACATGAAAGTGGTATGTACCTAATGTCTAAGGTTAAGTCGTGCATGCAAGGTCTGAACATGAAAGTAGTATGTACCTAATGTCTCTGGTTAAGTCATGCATGCAAGGTCTAAACATGAAAGTAGTAATATGTACCCAATGTCTTAGGTTAATTCATGCATGTAAGGTATGAACATCAAAGTAGTATGTACCTAATGTCTCAGGTTAAGTCATACATGCAAGGTCTGAACATGAAAGTAGTATGTACCTAATGTCTCTGGTTAATTCATGCATGCAAGGCATGAACATCAAAGTAGTATGTACTACTATATTGTCAATATATTAAAAGTATGTTCCATGTCCTTCTTGTTCTACACCTTATAGCCTGACACTTTTCTACATTGTGAAAACTACAAACCAAAGACTCAAAACCACAAGTCAAACAAGCAAGTTACACGAAAATAAAAACCAAACAAACCAAACAAAAACTTATCATTACGTTTGGATCAGTCAGACATGTCATTCAATGTGTAATAGATCTAGACCAACAACAATACATCCGTGCGATTAGAAATATTTTTACCAATTGTTTATTGTTCAACGCTATTTCATGCCTTTAGTTTTCTCACTACACTCTGATCCAATCACTTGTCTGGACCAGGGGGAGAAAGAACAGGCTATTTGGGGGATTGCTTTTTAAAGTTAATTATAAGAAACAAAGTGAACAACCTGAATTTGAAGTCGTTGGCTAAAGCCTTTCCAGGCTCCTCAAGCCAACACGGTAACCACTCTGCTAGCGAAGACCGTATGAACATAGAAGATATTGTTATCTATTGTTTCCCATTCATGTTTGTATTCACTAAGCCTCAGACGACGACCTATAAAGGGGACTAATTTAGCTTATACCATCACTTCAGTCAAGTACAATTTCTTTTCATTGTTCGAGATACGAAACAGAATAATTAATCACTAATAGTTAATGTAACTAATTGGTATTTTTTAAAATTGATTCTTGTGTTGTCAGGTAAAAGAAATAATTTTGAAAAATTTCAGCTAAAAATCCGAGATTGGGCGGGGGAGAAATGTCGTGCACAAACTTGTTTAGAGTGAGTTGATGATATAAGCTTTGTAAAAATGAATTATTCATTTCAAACTGAAATTTCGCACATGGTAGTAGGGCTTGGTAACTAAGTTGCTAAAGCGTCGCGTTTATAATGCGAATGTTGTTGGTTCGATCCTCATACAAGCATTTTTAAAACATTTTTCAATAATTTTTAATGGAGCTGTTAAAATGCCTGCCATAAATCATTTCTTTAATTACTAAATTACAAAAACGTTAATTTACTAATAGAGCATTAAATTCAAACTATGGTACTCAATGGAGCCAACTCTTACAGTACATTTAGTTTAGTATTGAAGTCTTCGTACAACAAGGAATCATTACAAGAGATGGCCAGAATGTGAAATGATAGACCATTATGTGATAGTCATGTCCAAACATGTCAAATACTCGCTTCAAACAAGACAACAGATAGTCATGTCCAAACATGTCCAGTACTCGCTTCAAACAAGAGAACAGATAGTCATGTCCAAACATGTCAAGTACTCGCTTTAAACAAGAGAACAGATAGTCATGTTCAAAAATGTCAAGTACTCGCTTCAAACAAGAGAACAGATAGTCATGTCCAAACCTGTCAAGTACTCGCTTCAAACAAGAGAACAGAGTCCATGTTAAAAACTTACAGGGCTGATGAAAAGCAGATTTCAATATTTTGAGCCCTAAAAACATTACGGTCAAATTAGATGATACTTTTTGTATTTTTGACATGACCGTGTCACCAGTTGTACTGCAGGTAGACAAAACAAATGGTAGAACAGACAAGTCGCCAGTGTGTCTACTTCATCTGTTGTACTGCAGGTAGACAAAACAAATGGTAAAACAGACAAGCCCCCAGTATGTCTACTTCATCTGCATTACGTCATTTGTAGCATTATTAAATGGATACGAGACTTTGACATCTTGATTTTCTGTACAGTGTGCAGTTGTAGATTTTGGAAACAGAAATGAAAGTCTTGGTCAACACACTGTAGCATGTAGACCAGGAAACACAATGAAAGGAATAGAATAGAATAAGAAAACATATTTTGACAAATATGGAAACTTAATCAACCAGTTCTATGTCCGGAAAAGTGCATAAGCTACTTTTTGTATAAAAAAAAAAACAAAAACAGACAGTCAGTGCATAATAAACGAATTAAAATATGCAACTTGTATTTTTTGTTTACAAACACATAAAGTTTTGTTTTTAAATTCAAATTTGTCATACCACTGAAAAATAAGCGCTAGTAACTTTTTTGAAAAGGAAAAGTCAAACTGAACAAATCGAGAATGCATTCAGACATATAGGAAAGCTCCAACTTGTTAAAACCAAATGTGTTTTTGTATGTGTTACAGCTACTCACGGCACCACCTCTTTATGCTTATTTCATTCACTTTTCATTATAGCCAAATTCAACAGACTTTTCATTCGCAGCATGTTATTACAATGATGATTAGGATATAAATAACCCAGTGCGTGAATACCGGCAGGGACCGCCTACAAACATGCGAGCAATCTTTTAGCTTGTTTTTATAGGTTATTCTCAAAAGGCCGTAACGACTTATGATGCTTAGTTTCAATGAGAGTTTTTATTACTAACAATTGTTTTTTAAGGTCAACTTCATTATTTAGTTTAATTGTTGTTATTATATTCAAGGAACAGAAAACGTTTATACTTAAATAGTGCCATATGTACTGAGCTGAAATTATTATTAAAATGCAGTTATAATAGTTGGATATTTTATGTACTTTATGTATTGAATGTCAGTAGAACTAATATATAACTAACTAGACACCAATCCATTACCAATCGATGAACAACTATGACAAATAAATTTTCACTGACTAATTGAATGGTCACTCTCCAAGAATAAAACCTTCATTATAAGAGACACACTAAATGTCAGTCCCGAGAGAAACACCAAATGACACTCTCCAAAAAGACACATCAAATGACAGCACTGAAAGAGACACAACACCAAATGTCTCGAGAGAGACACACAAAATGACAGTCCCCAGTGAGACACAACTATTCTCTGTGTCTACGATCTTTTTTTTTCTATTCAATGGATTTCTGTCAAAGTTGTCTCTCTAGATGTAGACTACGGTGCTCCATGTGTATCAAATGTTTGATTTTCACTAATAGATCTCTAACAGAGCTTTCTGCTGATGTTGCAATCAAAAAGTTAAATCATCACGAGCGTCTTAGAGTTTGTCCTAATTTCTACACATCATTAAAACACTTGAAATAGATAGAGCAATGTTTCCCAGACTTTTTCTTAAAGGCACACTTCGCCCATTCTGAGTGTTTAGCGGAACACTTCGCCCATTCTGAGTATTTAGCGGAACACTTCGCCCATTCTGAGTGTTTAGCGGAACACTTTGCCCATTCTGAGTATTTAGTGGAACACTTTGCTTATTTCTAAGAGAGATTAATTTCACGTGGAGGCCTACTAATCTAACATTACAAGGAAACAAACAACTTTAAAACAAGGAAACAAACAACTTCAAAACAAGTAAACAACTTTAAAACTGTGTACTTGGACACTTGGAAGATGTATCAAGGTATCACTATTCGCTCCCAGCCTAGCTACTTTACAAAGCCGATGTCAACGTTGCACATTTATTTATTGTCTCTCACAAAACATAAATATATAAAAACAAGGTGATAAAGGCATTTGGTGTGGAAACACAAAGACAGTTGGTGTGGAAATACAAAGACAGTTGGTGTGGAAACACAAACAAAAAATCGGCCCCCGAAAAGGTCCCGCTCAGGTAATTAAAAATACAAGTTTCAATATTTTCAGAAAGAATTTCAAAAACTACGAACTATCATAACAACAACTACAAAATGATACAAAGAGACGTGCTCGTGTCGAAAGTATAAGCAATACAGTTGCATTGTTCGACTAACGACTTGATAACACAGGATACGGAGTTTTATTAAAATGTTATTATTATTACATTGTTAATATTCATATGAATTCGATGAGCTGATAGTTAGGAAGATATAGTTAAATCAAAGGTGTCACTCACAATGACCGCATCACGAATGAAGAGATTAGAAACAGAATTAATTCAGCTAATGGACCCCACGATGAACTGCTAACCACTGTAAAAAAAAACGTAAACTTAAACTCTATGACCACATCACAATGTTCTCTGGGCTAGCAAAGACCTTCCTTCAAGGAACAGTACCAGGAAGAAGATGAAGACAGAGAAAGCGATGGGAAGACATCATCAAAGAATGGACCTGCCTGACAGTGAATGAAATTCTATCAAAGGGAAAGGACAGGGGGAAGGAAGAAAGATGGTAGAAAGGTCTTGTGTGGTGCCCCAATGTCCAAAAGACTAAAGGATAGGTGAAGGTGAAGTTAAATGTGAACCTGCCCTAAAGGAGATGTTATTGAATGGTTATCTGATTGATCTCATTGTTTTGTAAAGAGACAATCTCTCCTTTGTAGTATGTAGAAATACAACGTTTCCTTAAGTGAAATGTGTTGCATTATGTGTGTCATTACTACATACATTACGGCTTACACGATCAAAAAATATTCTTGCCCTACTTTATAATTTAATTTAATTTTCGATAGTGAACTAGAAACACTGCTTTGTAATTGTTGTTTTAAATTACTTTCCTTTTATATGCATATTAAATAATAAAATTGTTTCTCTTAAAAATAAAAGTAATCTTTTTTTTTTGTAAATATAGATAATTTGTAGGAATTGAGATTTCTTAACTTAGTAATACAATTTTGAATAAAAAAAAACATTTGACAAAAAATGTGTTTCAAATATGGTTAATTGTTATCTCCCTTACTAAAGAATGGAAGACTAGATGCGAACTTCGTTATAACTGTAAGTTTTAAAAAATCGAACTACTTTTATAGGGCGCCGTTTTGACATATCCTCTTTATACATTTGACATTTCTCTCTCTCTCTCTCTGTATATATATATATATATAAATGTATTAATAATTTGAACAAAATTTGAATTATTAAGGCAATAGCATAATGGGCAATAGCTTATCTTCTGACAACTTTTGTAAACAGTATTATCACATAAACATGTGAATCGGATGCGAACATCATAGTTTACATCATTACTCGGTACCAGAAGGCCTACTAATCCTGATCATAATATTGGCCTAGATCTAGTTATTTTAAGATTAAACGTGTAAAGTCATACGAAGTCTAGTCTAGATCTAGATTCTATATCAATATTCTAGATCTAATCTAAACTCTAGATCTAGTTCTAAATCTAGTTATAGAAATCTAGATCTAGCATCTAGTGTAGATCTAGATCTAGCTAGATTTAGTTAGTTCGATAAAAATTTCAAACTCAAAATACAGTAATAAAACCTATAATGCACTATGGATAAAAAGGACTTAAATTTTTTTACCAACCGTACTAAATTTATCATTGTATGTCAATTTGAAGAGGAGATATTAATTTTTATTTGCAAGGAGAAAAGTCTTGATTGGTGTGACCCAAGTTATTTCTAGTTCACTATCGAAAATTAAATTAAATTGTGAAGTAGGGCAAGAATATTTTTTGTTCGTGTAGCCAATTTATCTAATTTTGTAACAAGAATGAGTCTTAATTATTTATTTTTAGTTTCTCTTTATTATATGGAACTTCTTCTAGTTGTTGAATGTATGGTTTATTACATGTAACATTTCAATAATTCTTATTTAAAGAAATATAAGTATACGCTAAATGAATATACAGGATGCGCGATGGCTGAGCGGTAAAGCCCCGGGTTCGAATCCTGGTGAAGACTGGAATTTTTACTTTCGGGATCTTCAGGTGGCCAAGCTCTAATGGGTACCGGACATGAGTTGGGGAAAAGGTTGTTGGTCGTTCTGCTGGCCACGTGACACCCTGGTCGTTAACCGTGGACCATAGAAACAGATGACCTTTACATCATCTGCCAGAATAGATCATAAGGTCTGAAAAGGGAACTTTACTTAATTAATATTTATAAAAAAAACAACTTGTAATTGAAAAAGTATTTATGTTTGATAAAAGTTCATTTTGAAAGATTTAAACTTTAAAAGAGAAAAATAAATTTTATTTTATTATTCTAGTGCCCAATGATTTTAAAACTTTATTACTTTAAACGATCAAAACAAGACTATGTCTTGAATATTCCTGGTTAATTGATGAATTCGACGGGGCGGCCTCTGAGATTGTGTTATTACACAAGCTCTCTTGTTTTTTTTTATTCCAAAGCTTATAACAACTTACTCTGTCTGCCTGTCTGGTAAAAAGTTTGTACACATTAATTCTCCTACATCCAATCTCGGATCAAGTTGAAATAGTGCACAATTATTTCTCTTACCTGAAAACACAAGAATCAATAAACAATATTGACCAGTTAGTTAATTAACTAAAGGTAATTAATTATTTTGTTTGATATCCCGAACAAGCGAAAGAAATAGTACTTGCATGAGGTCGTGCATTGTCGTGGTATAACCTGAAATAGTTCCCTTTATAGGTAAGTTAAAAAAAACAATAGATAACTAGAAAATCTTCTATTTTCATATGCACATCACAAGCAGAGTGGTTAGTATGTCGTCTTGAGGAGTCGTGAGCGATGAGTTTGATTTCAGGTCGTCCCCCCCCGGTTTTAAAAAACGATTACGGTAAAGTTATCCTTGGCTTTCCCCTCCCCAACTGGTCCAAATATGCTTTGTTTCCATTTTTCGGTAGATTTTTTGATTTGTTAATTTTCAAATTTTCGAAAATTCATCAGTTTCTAATGTATTTTTCTGTAATTTATAAGCTGTATATTCAAATAAAAAGGATGAAATAATATAATTTAATTTATATATTACATGAAATCACCAAACAAAAAATTAACTGGGCTGATTCAATAATAAAATGTCACTATTGGGCATCAATTTACGTTTACTATTCAAACTTGTCAGCTCCTGATGTCCAGTTCGTTTTTTCATGACAAGATTGGAACCTTGCTTGCATTTTTTAAAATAATAACTATGAAGATGGGCAAACAATTAGACACTTGCTTTGAAGAAGTGCTGATATCAGTTTTTAATTGCACTTTAAGCTCTTCATTAGTAGGCGAGCTGTGAGGTTACATTCGTCTTTTCTTAATCATCTTCAGAGGAATTGATTATCAATTGAGGTATTAAACTTTAGCTGAAAATCGGAATACAAGGCATTTTAATGTTTCAAATAAGTCAAAGCTTCCTGACAGTTTGAGAGTTATACATTTGGAAACTGGGTAACTTCTCCCCTGCAATTGATTTTCGGTTATAAAATTGAGTCTTAAGCATCCAAGAACTCCGAAACAATGTTAAGAACAACAAGGTTACAAAGACAGTTTGTGTGGAAACACAAACTCAAAATCGGCCCCCGAAGTGGTCCACCCAGGCAGGTAAAAAGGCAGTTTTCAATATTTTCAGAAAAAATATCAAAAGGAAATTCTATCGAAGGCAAATGACAGAGAAGAATGGAGAAAGAAGTTTGACAGATCTTGTGTGGTGCCCCAAACGGTCCAGCAGACCAAGGGTTAGGTGAAAGGGAATGTGAAGTTAGATGTGAACCTGGATTAACTGATGTCTTATAATGAATATCTAATTGGTCTAATTGTTCTGTAAAGGGTCAATCAAAGCCTCAAGCAAAAACAAAATTTCCGTAAAAAAAATTCCTTTAAGATTTCCGTAGGTAGTGTTCACCTTTGCAGTTCACGCGATAATATGAAAAACTACTTATTAATTGTTATTTTACATAATGTTCCACTTATATATATGTATACTAAATATATTTTTTCTCTTTAAAAATAAAAGTAAACATTTTTTATAGTAGTTAGTATGACAGAACTCAAATCATAATCTTTAGAACAAAATATGGTGTCATTATTTCAAATAGTCTTCCAGCTTAGATAGTTTTATGGCGTCATTACAAAAAAACTTTATTGTATTAAATCTTCTGTTTCCCAGACTTTCCCCTTAATAGAGTATTTAGCGGAACACTTTTATCGCTTTTTAGAGATTAATTCAAGCAGTCGTCAACTCAAGTTAACTATTCCAGTAGTTCGTGGAACACCTCTTCAGGCCTCGTGGAACACAAGGTTCCACAGAACACAGTTTGGTTACCCATGCATTAAAGACACATAGGCAATAAAGGAAGGAATAAAGCCAAATTTAAAATAAGCAACACTCTGCTATCCAGGTTTCTTTTTAGACTCGGCCATGAGACATATAACTTTTACGCAGACACAATTATGATATTTAAATAAGATGTTATTATCTAAAAATAGAAAAAAAAATTGAATAACAGGGTTAAAATTCAAAGGATTAACAAAGGATTAAAACATAGGTGTGTATGAGTTAATTCAATTATAGGGAAATAGAATTAAAAGTTTCGACCTGTTTAATTGGATCCTCTATTGTAGACCCCCATGTTTACATCTCATAGAACCCAAATTTGTTTTATTTTTCACTTTCATAAAGTATTAGAAGTCGTCGGACCCCCCCCCTGGACGTCTATATATACCACTTTGGGAATCACTGATCTAGATCTATTACAAACTTAATTTAATGAGTGCTCAAAACTAACTGATACAACTACACTTCGTATAAGCTTTGTTTTTTTTTTTAAAGTATTTTTTTTTGAGACACAAAAGACAGGAGTATGTTCATGTATTCACTATTGAGTGCTGTCTTTGGATGTACAGAGTTGCAGTAACTATCCAAAGTGTGATACGTTTCTAGAACAACAATTAAAATGTTTGATGTGTAAGACCTAACAAAACAAATAAGACAAATACTTAAGGACTCACTGAGTTCTGTAGTTGACGGTGTATTAGGGTGTAATAAGACCAGTAGAATGCTTTTAACCTACAACAGCTAATTATCAATTCAATTACATAATTTTTTTTATTAACCACCACTTTCTCTAGATTTCTCTAACATTTATTTCAAATGAAAATTAAAGCACTTCGATCTACATCAGTATTGCTTCATAGTGTCCAGCTAATGGGACATTTCGATCCTCCCTTAGACGTTTGGTTAGAACACTGAGTTGATTAAATTGGCTTTATAAATGTTTCCCCGAACTTTGACGATGTCTTAGAAATCACGAGCTGAATAGATTCATTGTCGAGTCGAAGTGAGGCCTCGGACATCTAGCGCTATGGTGTGTGTGTATTTGTGTGTGTGTAAGAGAGGGCTTAAATTCTAAATTCTCTTAAAAAAAAGGTTCTTACAACTAGCGGCAAGTGTGTAGCTCTACTGGGTGCAATTATTTCCACACAACAACGACGTCAAAAAAATTGAAGAATGATTATATCAGATTTACAGATCTCACATTGCTAAGTACATTTTACTCTAGTGACTATCTAGTGACTACAGAAGAAGTATTGATACTAGCTCTAAATATGTTGGAGCTATATCACGTTAGTCAGTTAAAAAAACCCAGTGAACTAAATAATTTATATCTTATTTAATCTACTATCAACTTAAAATAAACATTTATTAATTAATAAATTAATGAAGTTCTTATTTAATCTTTCCAACGATGTATATGTACTTTTGTTTTTAACTGAAAATGTGAAAAAATAAAGAGAAGCACATAATTTGTGTACATACTGATATCATACTTCTGTGTACATGCTGACGTCATACTTCTGTACACATGCTGACGTCATACTTCTATGTACTTGCGGACGTCATTCATTAGTATCGTCCAGGAAAATGAACTAAAGAAACTTTAGCATTTTTTGTTTTGATTTGTAAAGATCAGCTATAAATTCGGAGACTCAAGTTTGGTGACACGCCATCTGGAGGGTGAAACATTGACGCGATTTCTTTATTGTTGAAACTATTGTGCTAGACTTTGATGAGCTGCTTAAAAGAATATTGATATAGTGCACCATTTTGTTCAAACTATCAGGTCTCAGCTTCCTTTGATAAATGAAAAAGAAAAAAAGAAAAAGTATTTAAAAACTTTTCTAAAAAAAGAATGTCAAGAGAGAAGACACTTTACTCTGCATTCTCCAAGTAGACATCAAATGTGATGTCTTTGTGTCTTTTTTCAGCATTGTTTCAGTTGAGAATTAAACTTCAACACCTGCCAACATTTAATGGGACGAACGTAGTTTTAAGGTGACTCAACTCAAGACATTGATCCAATGTGTCTTTCCAGTAATTCTAAGAACAGACTAATTTTCGGAAAAATCTATTTACTAATCATCACGTGTTTTGATAAAATAAGAAAGATGACAATAAAATTTCCCATAATTAGAGCATCAGAAAAAAAAAACGGTTGAAGTTGCTCGGTGTGTTTATGTCTTCATTTGATTCAGTTACGTTTGTAATTAAAA
This sequence comes from Biomphalaria pfeifferi, assembly GCA_030265305.1. Classification (NCBI taxonomy): domain Eukaryota; kingdom Metazoa; phylum Mollusca; class Gastropoda; family Planorbidae; genus Biomphalaria; species Biomphalaria pfeifferi. The sequence goes on along the minus strand of JASAOG010000129.1, from coordinate 783,826 downwards.
ATGCTTTTGAAAAGGCATGACGGAAACCTTTAGCCCACCCTACTTTAACCCTGCTTAGACTTTACAAGGCTCAGTAAAGCGCTTGGCTTTCAAACCGGAGGGTCCCTGCTTTGAATCCTGGTGAAGACTGGGATTTTTTAATTTCGAGATATTTAAGGCGTCTTTGAGGCCATCCAGTTCTAAAGGGTAACTTACATTAGCTAAGAAAGTAAAGGCGATTGGTTGTGCTGGCCACATGACATCCTCGTTAACCGCGGGCAACAAAAAAACAACCGATGACCTATACACCCTCTCCCCTCTAGACCCCGCATGGTCTGAAAGGAGGACTCGACTTGGTTTTATTTGTGTCTATTTCAAAGGTCAAGGGTTATTCCTAAGAAAAAACGATGACAATGACCAAAACTACAGAAGACCAAGTGACCATCAGGTTCAACAACATGGGCTAGTATAGAACTACAGGAGAGGACCAAGTGACCATCCGGTTCAACAACATAGGCTAGTCATGGAAGAAATAAACAAAGTCTAGTATTCGAAAAACCTTCTTTTCCCGCTAAGTAGACTAAACTTGTCTCATAAGAACCTCCATCCCCGAAAACTAGTCTTGTCATATCACACCAACCTCCATTCCCGATAACTAGTCTTGTCATATCACACCAATCTCCATTTCCGAAACTAGTCTTGTCTTATCACACCAATCTCCATTCCTGACAACTAGTCTTGTCATATCACACCAACCTTCATTCCCGAAACTAGTCTTGTCATATCACACAAACCTCCATTCCTGACAACTAGTCTTGTCATATCACACAAACCTCCATTCCTGACAAGTAGTCTTGTCATATCACATAAACCACCTTTTCCCGCCAAGAAATCTCGAATTTTTCATACCACCTCCTTTTCCCGCCAAGTAATCCCAAATTTTTCATACCAACCTCCTTTTCCCGCCAAGTAATCTAGAATTTTTCATACCAACCTTCTTTTCCCGCCAAGTAATTTATACTTTTTTATACCAACCTTCTTTTCCTTCCAAGTAACCTAGAATTTTTCATACCAACCTCCTTTTCCCGCCAAGTAACCTAGAATTTGTCATACCAACCTCCTTTTCCCGCCAAGTAATGTAAAGATGTCTCCCTAAGCCAGCCATGTTATCACGTGTCTAAGATTGAAACAGATGCAAGGAACACAATCCAGACCCTCTTTTTGATGACCGGCTGACAAAAATGTAAATTATTCATTGAAAATACAGGAAGTCATGTGTAGCTAAGGACGCTTACCGCCATGACGTCAAGAAGTCCGCAACTTTCTCTGTTGAACAATTTATATGGAAATTTGGGAGCAAGAGAATCGAGAAGTTTCTGAGACAAGCTTTTTTTTTTTTGTTTGCGTGTTGAGCTTCTCGGACATTGAGACTAGACGATGTGCTTTGATTGATAACATAAATACAAGATAGAATTCATAGAACTAGATCACATTATCTTATTATTGCAGAATAGAAAAACAGCAAAAGATTCTGTATAATATATCTTTATATTCTGTCTGTCTGTCTGTCTCTCTCTGTCTACGCAACACAGAGTGGCTATTGGAGTCCAGGGCAGAACATTTTGTGGTCACGTATCAATCATTAAAACAGTTTAGTATGACAAGATGCTACTTCACTTGTTTTTTGATTACACTACTAGATCATTGCTATGGTGCGTGTGTATGTGTTAATGGTGTACCCATGAGTAAAACTATAGCGGAGAATTGGTTTCTATTTCCTAAATAGATTCTGATGTAACCACGAGGAAGACTCTGACACACTCGCTCTTAGTTAGGGTCCCCCTACTAGTCTTATAGAACCGGATGGAACATCGCTTGAGCCTTCTAGTCGATCACATGACTACATCCCTCGTGACGCTCCTGAGCTTTATGCACAACACCGATCCTTCCCGAACTGTCTTGTCTGACTGTCGTAACTCGTCACGATTGACCGCTCGTCCAGCGCTGGCCTGGGGCGATATATATATATTATCATAAAGACCACATTTAAACTAACATCAATATGAAATTTAAAAAGTTTGTATTCAGTCGATAAGAAGACTCACTCAGTAACGGTAAATTAATGTTTTCGTTTTAAACAAATATATTAAAATCTTAATAACATGCCAACCTTCAATACGGAGAACTGAGTTTATACATAATAGAAGAGAAATTCTATTTGAGAGAACTGAGTTTGTACATGAATGAGAGAACTAGAAGGTGAATTATATTTGAGAGAACTGAGTTTGTACATGAATGAGAGAACTAGAAGGTGAATTATATTTGAGAGAACTGAGTTTGTACATGAATGAGAGAACTAGAAGGTGAATTATATTTGAGAGAACTGAGTTTGTACATGAATGAGAGAACTAGAAGGTGAATTATATTTGAGAGAACTGAGTTTGTACATGAATGAGAGAACTAGAAGGTGAATTATATTTGAGAGAACTGAGTTTGTACATGAATGAGAGAACTAGAAGGTGAATTATATTTGAGAGAACTGAGTTTGTACATGAATGAGAGAACTAGAAGGTGAATTATATTTGAGAGAACTGAGTTTGTACATGAATGAGAGAACAAGAAGGTGAATTATATTTGAGAGAACTGAGTTTGTACATGAATGAGAGAACTAGAAGGTGAATTATATTTGAGAGAACTGAGTTTGTACATGAATGAGAGAACTAGAAGGTGAATTATATTTGAGAGAACTGAGTTTGTACATGAATGAGAGAACTAGAAGGTGAATTATATTTGAGAGAACTGAGTTTGTACATGAATGAGAGAACTAGAAGGTGAATTATATTTGAGAGAACTGAGTTTGTACATGAATGAGAGAACTAGAAGGTGAATTATATTTGAGAGAACTGAGTTTGTACATGAATGAGAGAACTAGAAGAGAAATTCTATTTGAGAGAACTGAGTTTGTACATGAATGAGAGAACTAGAAGAGAAATTCTATTTGAGAGAACTGAGTTTATACATGAATGAGAGAACTAGAAGGTGAATTATATTTGAGAGAACTGAGTTTGTACATGAATGAGAGAACTAGAAGGTGAATTATATTTGAGAGAACTGAGTTTGTACATGAATGAGAGAACTAGAAGGTGAATTATATTTGAGAGAACTGAGTTTGTACATGAATGAGAGAACTAGAAGGTGAATTATATTTGAGAGAACTGAGTTTGTACATGAATGAGAGAACTAGAAGGTGAATTATATTTGAGAGAACTGAGTTTGTACATGAATGAGAGAACTAGAAGGTGAATTATATTTGAGAGAACTGAGTTTGTACATGAATGAGAGAACTAGAAGGTGAATTATATTTGAGAGAACTGAGTTTGTACATGAATGAGAGAACTAGAAGGTGAATTATATTTGAGAGAACTGAGTTTGTACATGAATGAGAGAACTAGAAGGTGAATTATATTTGAGAGAACTGAGTTTGTACATGAATGAGAGAACTAGAAGGTGAATTATATTTGAGAGAACTGAGTTTGTACATGAATGAGAGAACTAGAAGAGAAATTCTATTTGAGAGAACTGAGTTTGTACATGAATGAGAGAACTAGAAGAGAAATTCTATTTGAGAGAACTGAGTTTATACATGAATGAGAGAACTAGAAGGTGAATTATATTTGAGAGAACTGAGTTTATACATGAATGAGAGAACTAGAAGAGAAATTATATTTGAGAGAACTGAGTTTTTACATGAATGAGAGAACTAGAAGAGAAATTCTATTTGAGAGAACTGAGTTTATACATGAATGAGAGAACTAGAATGCTGCGGACTAAATCAAAAGTTAGAAAGAAACAGGATGGAAAAGTCGATCGGGCGCCTTGACGACCTTATAGTGTTCTCAGGACAAAAGGAACTGATTGGATGTTGAAGATCGAATGTGAGTGTAAATAAGAGACAAGATTGGACACACTGCGTCTTTAAAATGTAATCTAACCTGCCCCTTACTCAAACCATGTACCGATCAGGAGGTCCTCGGGTACGTCAGTTTCGGGTGTTGTTGGTCTGCCGTTGACTTTCAGGCTTGATCAGCTAGTACAAATAAACCCCAATTTTACAAAGAGAATTAGATAAATTACAGCAATAGAAATCAAATTTGAGCAAGTCTCTCCACCCAGAAAAATGTCAGTTATTAAGAGTAACAATAAAAACAACAACAAATTAATTCCACTTATCTTATTCATGGTACACCAGTAACACAGACTAAAAACGCAAAATACCTAGATGTTATAATAAATGAAAAACTGTCATCGAATCCCCATTTTGTTGAAACTATCAAAAAAATATTTTTAAAAAAGCATTAGGGTTTATTGAAAGAAATTTCTATAAATCAAATAAGAACATAAAACTAAAATGTTATTTAACCTTGGTTAGGCCAATAATAGAATATGGATCCTCTGTTTGGGACCCCTCAACTCAAGAGAACATTAAGAAACTGGAACAGACACAAAATAGAGCAGTGAGATTTATAACAAAGGAATATTTACATTTGACTAGAGTAACAGCTTTAGTAAAATCACTAAATTTAGAAAGCCTTCAGGACAGAAGAATCAAAAGTAAATTAGCAATTATACATAAAACACTGAACCATAATCTTCAAATACAAAAACTATTACTAACAAAGACAAAAGCGCATTTCTTGTTCCATATGCTAGGACAAATTTGTACAAATACTTCTTCCCAAGTGCTATTAGAGCATGGAATGGGTTGTCTGGGCCAGCCAAGAAAACCAAAGACTTGGCAGAATTTTAAGTCATTGGTTAACATGCATGATTAGATGCATGACTTAATCATCTTTTTTTTTTGAAGTAACGTCTGTATTTTATAAGATAAGATAAGAATATATATTGCATCTTTAGCAGGTCCTCCTCTCCAGGCTTACCTACCCCAGTACCTTCAGTACCTTCTGTAGCTTCCTCCTCCTCTCCAGGTTTACCTACAGTACCTTCTGTAGCTTCCTCCTCCTCTACAGACTTACCTACCCCAGTACCTTCAGTACCTTCTGTAGCTTCCTCCTCCTCCTCCTCCTCTAAGCTGCTATCATTGTCTTTGGACTGGTTCACTTCATTGCATACGTATTTGATCCTTCCTTTAACTGTTTGTCTCTAGTGAGTCAATGTACACCATACAATAAGTGTTGACATTATTTCAGTACAGAATGTTGGCTTACACAGGTTTCCACTTTCACCGAAATTCGGTTTAAGACGCGACTTAGGAACAGATCAACGTAGTACCCCCCCTCCCCGTATCTAGATAGAAATTACAATTTTAATGTAATAAAGAGAAATAACTCATATTTGTTGAAGGTAGAAGGTTCCCTTTCAGACCTGTCCTGGGCAGAAGGTGTAAGGCTCATTTGTTTCTATGGCCGACGGTTAACGAGAGAGTCATGTAGCCAGCACAACGACCAATCGCCTAAACTTCCACAGAGTAAGTCAGGTACCCATTAAAGTTGGTTGGACTTTACTCTAGACCTTTCGGCTCAAAATCCAAGCGACTCACCATTCTGCCACAACACCCAACTAACACATATAAATATATAATAAATTACAATTTTTCTAAATACTCACATGTAATTGTATGTATTCGGCGCTCCCAAAAAATACTTGCGTCTTCAAGTGCTTCAATTGATTAACTAAAGTAGTACCCCCCCCCCCCCCCACCAGAAAAACATTTCTGTTTTGCCAATGACAGCATCAATCTGTTTTGTAATAATTTTAAGTTTGAAATTGTCACTATCAGCTGACACCTAAATGAAAGAAACATGTTCGTGCTAATGGCAGCCATCTACACCAATGATGGTCAGTTTTTGAAATGTAATGGGGGGGGGGGGGAGTAACATTGAAATGAAACGTACAAAACATTTAAGAAACACACTGTAAACTAGAACATACTGTAAACTAGAACATACTGTAAAGTAGAACATACTGTAAACTAGAACATACTGTAAACTAGAACATACTGTAAACTAGAACATACTGTAAACTAGAACATACTGTAAACTAGAATACATTGTAAACTAGAACACACTGTAAACTAGAACATACTGTAAACTAGAACATACTGTAAACTAGAACATACTGTAAACTAGAACATACTGTAAACTAGAACACACTGTAAAGTAGAACAAAAAGTAAACTAGAACAATTCTAAATTCTCAAATCACACAGCCTGCCACCTCTAATCTTTCAAGTCACACAGCCTGCCATCTCTAATCTCTCAAGTCACACAGCCTGCCACCTCTAATCTCTTAAGTCACACAGCCTGCCACCTATAATCTCTCAAGTCACACAGACTGCCACCTCTAATCTCTCAAGTCACACAGCCTGCCACCTCTAATCTCTTAAGTCACACAGCCTGCCACCTCTAATCTCTCAAGTCACACAGACTGTCACCTCTAATCTCTCAAGTCACACAGCCTGCCACCTCTAATCTCTCAAGTCACACAGCCTGCCACCTCTAATCTCTCAAGTCACACAGCCTGCCATCTCTAATCTCTTAAGTCACACAGCCTGCCACCTCTAATCTCTCAAGTCACACAGCCTGCCACCTCTAATCTCTTAAGTCACACAGCCTGCTACCTCTAATCTGTCACGTCACCCAGCCTGCCACCTCTAATCTCTCAAGTCACACAGCCTGCTACCTCTAATCTCTCACGTCACCCAGCCTGCTACCTCTAATCTCTCACGTCACCCAGCCTGCCACCTCTAAACTCTCAAGTCACACAGCCTGCCACCTTGAATCTCTCACGTCACCCAGCCTGCCACATCGAATCTCTCACGTCACCCAGCCTGCTACCTCTAATCTCTCACGTCACCCAGCCTGCCACCTCGAATCTCTCCAGTTACACAGCCTTCCACCTCGAATCTTTCCAGTTACACAGCCTTCCACCTCGAATCTCTCTAGTTACACAGCCTATCACCTCGAATCGCTACAAATCAGTGCAACTTTTGACACGAATTACGTTAGCACAGTTATAAAATAATCAAAGAGGATCTATCTCAACACAAACAGTAACAAATCTACATAACAGTATACGGAATTAACGCTGGATCAAAAGCAATAGCTCGATTTAAAAACTAAAGCTTTGTGGGCTAGAAAATTTACAGAGTTGAAAAGCAAGTTGGAAGTGTTGGATGTTCAGAAATGTAGGTACGTAAAGTAACCAAAATGAACAGCTTTAAAAGAAATTCCGCGAGTTGATTCTGCGCATGGAATAATCTTCCATATTTCTACAAAGTGTGGTGAAGAAGTTGACATTTGGAATGCTGACAATTTTTGGATTGACATATTCGTGCGAGCAAGCAGGAATATAATTAAAACTAAAATAAGAAGAAAACTAGCAAATGAAAATTTAGAGTCGTGTATGGAACTAAAACCAAGTGATGAGCTCCAAATGTCTCCAAACTTTCTAAAACCTTGCAAAGCCATCGCTCCCATTGCATTTCTTTGCTCAAATGTTTGGTATTGAAGAATAAATAGATTGTGTGAGTACTATTTATAGTTGGCAGGCGAGAAAAAACTTTTGTGGCTCTTTAAAAAACTTTTTGTAACTTTATTTTTTGGCTCTTCCGACTAGAAGGTTGCCGACCCCTGGTCTAGATTTAGCTTCTAGACCTAGTCTAGATTCAAATCGAATATCTAGAACTAGTCAAGAAATCTAGATCTTGTCTAGATCTAGATTCTAAATATATTCTGTATTCTGGATCTAGTCAAGACCTATGAAGTAAATAGAGCTATTATGATCAGGATTAGTAGGCCTACTAGTGGTTAATAGTGTATTAGCCTATTCTGTTCGCATGGGAAACCTGTTTAGTTGTGCAGGCTCATTTTTTTTATTTCTTACTACGTCTACTCCAATATATTAATCGAAATTGTTGGGAAGAAGAAGGTATCTTGGAGCAGTGGCGACATTGGTGGTGTGGCGAAGGTGCGGTCCGAACCGGTCGACACCAATTTGGGGTGGCAACCAAGTTGGAAAAATTATATCTTGGCAATAGCAGACACATTGGAAAAAATAATAAAATCTCGAGATATATCTTGAAGCAGTGGCGTCACTAGGGGGAGGGGGTGCAAGGTGTGCGGTCCTCAGCGGTCGACACCATTTTGGGGGTGACAACCAAATTGGAAAAATTATATCTTGGTAATAACAGACATATGGGAAAAATAATAATAAAATCTCTAGATATATGCCCAAATATGCCTAGACACATCTAGATGGTAATTTAAATGTAAATGATACAGCATAACGTTACACCATTTCTGTTTTAAAGTATAACAAAGGAAACCTGTTCATATCATGTTAAGTCTGTTTATATAATTAATTAAATATTATTGTAAACTTCGCAATAACATTTGAATAAATGTAATAAACATTGGGATTTTACATTTGAGTAAAAATCAGTAAAAGTAGGTAATTAGCTTGCTGTATTGGTTCAAAAAACAAAAAAAAAACTAGCAATAGCCACCGCACTAGGTGCCACCAACACTGTATCGGGAGATTTCCATGCTGATCTTATGTGATCACTTAACGCTACTCTACTTATTCCAGAAGAGTTAGAAAGGAAAGTTCTATCAAAGACGACATGTTGCACTGTTTGCTTTTATGTAAAAAATAACTTCAAATTTTTAAATTTCTTGAAATGATCAAAACAAGAATATGGCTTAAATATATTTCTCGTCCTTTGGGAATTCGATGGGGGTCGCCTCTGAGTTTGTGTGATAACACAAACTTTCTTTGTAATCTTTTTTTCAATAGATTCATGTTTTGTTAGATATAATAAACAATTGTTTAAAGTTTCAAATTGATCAGTGAACTGGAATAGGAGAAATAACGTGTTAAAATTTTGTACCAGACAGTGAGTTTATATAAGCTTCGTACAAAGTACTCTGTGCTGTAAGGGAAACAACTACTTTGAAAAGTGTTTACAAAATTGAATTATTTGTATAAAATACTTTGTTGGCTGATCGAAATTCTATACACCGGACGCGCCAAAAGTTTTTAGTATTTATGGATTCGTTACATTTCTGAAAAAAAAAACGTTAAATAAAAACTAACTGGCATGTACGAATTCAATGTCATGTGTCATATGTCGTCTTGGCACGCACACAGAGAATGTTGACTTCAAAATATTGACAATGACAACATAAATGACATTTTCTGAATTGGCTACAACACAAAACCAAGACTGAATATATAAAGATAAAAGCAACACGCTCTCTCTCTCTCTCACAGCTTGTTAGACAATGACAACAATGACATCAGATGACAGCAGCGTCACTTAAGTCCGACGTCAATAATTAATTACAATAAGAAAACGAAAGAAACTAATGTTGGCTTGAAGTGTTGACAAACCCCTGGCCAGCGAGACAGGGTCATTTCTCTGAGATGGCTAATGCCAGATTGTACAAATATTTACTATTTAAATTGTATTATTTTAGTGTCAGTTAAAAAGAAAGAAACAACAAATATGATTTTTCTTCCCAATCTTTTTTATTTATTTCTCATTATCCGACACTATCAATATTAACATTTTGTTGGACATTAGCTTGGTACACGTGAGCTCTTTTAAAACTAAAAACCCTCTGGATGGTGTTTTAACATAAAGCCCTCTCGGCTACGCTGATTGAATCTGGTGACTGATGTATTCTTTAGTCTTATATTGAAGAGGGGTTTTATTATAACAAACATTTCGGATGGTTTTTAAACACAAAATTCCCATTTGCTATGCTTTTGGAATTTGGGGATTTTCCTATGCATTTTTTTGTTTGTTTTATTGAAGAGAGGGGGGGTTAACATCAAACCCCCATGGCTGCGCTGGGGCAAGTGATGGTTTAATATTAGAATCTCACCTAAAAAAACAAAATCAAAGCAAAAATCTGTCACAGAGTTCCACTATCTATCTATCTACTTTGCTACTAATGTTTACTCAGCTTCTATCAAGCCACTCTGTCTGTCTGATGAAAAGTCCGTCCACGTTATTTCCTCTACACCTATTTTCGAATGAAGCTGAAAATTCGCACAATTATTGACAAAGACAAGATATGAATCTTTTTTTTTTTAAGTAACCAATTAGACAATTAATTACTGATAATTCATTAGTTTATTTAATAGCCACAATGGAAGCTAATACTTCAGTGTTCACAGATATGGCTAAATTTGTTTGGTTTAGTCCCCTTAAATAATTGTTAACGCTATTTCTCCCTCACGTATTTTCCGATCAAGTTGATACTTGAACAATTATTAATTGTACCTAACAAAACATAAATCAATTAACGAAAATAATTAGTCCATTGGTAATTAATTATTTTGTTTTAACAACGAATAAGGGAAATAGCTTGTACATAATTGGTAAATTGTTTTTTAGGACGGAGTTATGCTTTGTTTGTTTTTTTAAATAGAATTATAAAAATATTTTGCTTGTTTAAAAATGTATGAAACACAAATCTAGAAGATAGATGACAAATAAAATAAAGATAGAAAGAGAGAGATACTATGGGGGGGGGGGGGGTAGATGACTTTAGATGATAAGGAAAAGACATAGAAAAAAATAAGAGAAAGAGAGAGAGAGAGAGAGTGAGAACAGTTGATAGGAAAGAAATCATGAAATGAAAAGGAAATGACAGATCAATGAAGGCAGAGAGAAGACAAGAATGAGAACTAAAAAAGCTCGATCTACAACGAAACAACAGGAGTGGAAAATAAACAACAAACAAGGTTTGTGTGTGTGTGTCTAATTGTGTGAGAGGGAGAGATGGGGGTGGGGGGAGAGAAGGGGGAGAAAGAAAAAGGAAAACTAAGGGGAATAACCAATGAATAACTAAGCATTGATAATCCTAAATGTTACTTCCCTTTTATTGGCTGCTTTACACCTCGTCATAGCCCACATAGTGATGCAGATTGTGATTTGCCTTACGTAACTAGTAATGTAAGACTCTACATAGATTGGATATGTATTAGTTACATATTCAATAGAAATCTTAAATTGCAAGTTGTAATGTTAATTTTCATTTTACGCTAAAGTTTGCTAAGTATTGTTGTCTAGAAATATTTCTATTCTTTCAATCTAGAAAACAAACAAAAAAAAACGCCCAATCCCACTGCAAGACCAAGACAGAAATCTCATTGTCTGTTAGTTGGATTCCCTTGTAACGTTGTACATATGTTCCTTTTACCTCCTAGACGCCCACTAAGAAAATGTTTTGACAGATCCTTAATATGACCGGTACTATACAAGAAAACCCGCATGTTTCTATCAAAACTTTGTTTTTTATTTTCGGTATTTTCTCAAATGGCAACAATCTATATAAAAAGCATTAAAAATATCACACCAATTCCATATTTTTAATTCATTTTTTTTCTTTCCTAAGTCTACTTATTTTTAATAGGCCTTACGCCATTTCTGCTTCCTTTTAGACGCGGTCTAAATTTAAAGAAAAACTAATCCTAATAAATAAAAATAAATAAATTATGGCTTTTATGTACCTCTACTTTCATGCTCATAAGCATGCTCAGAGCGCTTTGGTCCAACCTCAGGAGGTGGTATCTAGGAGAAGGTTTTCTGTGCTGCCGTTAGGCGATCAGTAAAAAAATACTCTGCCCGAGTCGGGTGTCGAACCTCGCGAGCCCCCTTCATAGGTAGCCAAGCCAAAGTTCTAGCTTACTTGGCCTCTCGACCACGCTTCCCACTAATATCATTACAAAGAAAGGTTTAGAGTCTTTTTCTTATGATTTAAAGATGTAAATAAAAAGTTTACAACTAATCCTAGATGCTATATATAGATTCAAAATCTGAAGAGTTATTTCCAGGCCTGAAACTGATGGAATAAAGAAATGTTTGCGGAGTCTAATAACGCGCATTACTTACTAGAACATTTAAAAAAAATAAAAGAAAAAAGGGGGGGGGGGGCGGTTTAGGCCTTAAAAAAACTATATGCGTAGCCGGTGTATACTGCTTGTCTATAATATAAACGCAAAAATAAAACTAAGCAATTTAGTCATACTAAAACACATACAGCTCTCTAAAAACACCAAAATGGATTCAATTGAACTTTTGATACACACGTTTAAGTGTCTGCTAGGAAACAGTTTTGATACACTTGTAACTATAAAGCAGAAATACAAATAGCAACAAAATTAGACTTCGTATTTTTTAAAGCAAATTTACTTTTTTTTTCCCTAACTCAATTTGAAATGATCGTACGTCCTATTGTATTTTCATGTCCACTTTCTTTTAGACATGGTCAAACTAAAGAACAATACGTAGCACCAAAACTAGAGCTCTATTTTTTTTTCCAAAGAGCAAAGACAATAATTATTTCGTGGATGTGCTGGTGTACATAAGAGTAGCACTATATTTGCTTGAGCTAAATTTCCTATAGACCATAAAAGTAACACTGCCTTTGCTTGAGCTAAATTTCCTATAAACCTAGATCTAGAATTGTGATATTTCCTTTATGTTCTCAGAGAACAGGACGCCGAACTAAATGTTTGTGTAGAACGGGGACATTCAATTCTTGCCTTTTTTCGTCCTCAAGGCCTGCAACAGATGGTCCAAAAAATGTGTGTGTCTGATTGTAACTAATTGATACAATTATTGGCCAGGAGGAGAGAAACAGAGCCAAATGTTATACTATTATAGACAAAAGGTTGATGAAATACAAAGTTCTTATTCCTGGACTTTGCAATAGGCACACTAGAAAAGGTCAAGTGTCTATGTATTTGGATTTGCACATTTGATTGGAAGATCAGTAATAAATTAAACATTGCCTTAAATCTTGTTTAAAAACTGTGTATAGGTATCTACATATAAATATCATTATTTCTTTCTAAATTACAAAAGTACATGCATTCGGTAAATTACTGTAGCTCGTATAACAGAAAACACACACACACTGATACATACTTTTAAAAAAATGGAGGGGAAGAGAAATAACAAAATGTTTGCATGAGTGTTACAAAAATACTCGTACTAGTAGCCTACCTTATTTAATACATCCTCTGCTGTTTTTATACTATTTAGAGTCATTTTCAAAATGGTCTATTTTTATGAACAAAAGCGTTTTACATAATTAATTTAAAAATAAAATAGTTCGCTTTTAGAAAACAAAACAAAAAAAAAGACTTTGCAAGCTGAAAAATATAATGAAATCAGATTTCCAAAATCTTTACCAGGTTTTGAAATCTAAACTTGACAGACAAATGAACAGACAGACCAAACAAAAACCAATAGCGACTTCTTCTCTTTTTTGGGCTGCTAAATCGTAGTCTATGACCTCATATAAAGTGCTAGAATGAGTCAAGACGAATTGGTCCTGGACAGTTTATTACAGCTCAGGACGAGACAGACCTGTACAACAGTACGGTGATCAAGTGTGAAGCATTTGTACAATCACTTAGTGTTTTGTGCTGTCATATGTGCAGTGTTGGCTGTTAATTTATTTCAAACATTATAGAATGACGTCATTAGGACGCCAAAATTGTCAAGTTACAAAATAGGCTCTGTCTGTGAAGTGTGTGGAGCATGGTAGACAAACGTAGAAATACCTTTGCTTTGTATTATCAATTGGAAAAATCTGAGAAAATGGAGTAGTTTTTATATATATTTTATATCTTTTTTTTTTAGCTTTCTTAAGAATGGTGTTTGCCGAGTAGCTGCCCCCGAATGGTGTTTGCCGAGTAGCTGCCCCCGAATGGTGTTTGCCGAGTAGCTGCCCCCCCCGAATGGTGTTTGCCGAGTAGCTGCCCCCCCCCCCCCCCCCCGAATGGAGTTTGCCGAGTAGCTGCCCCCCCCCCCCCACCCCGAATGGAGTTTGCCGAGTAGCTGCCCCCCCCCCCCCCCCCCCCCGAATGGAGTTTGCCGAGTAGCTGCCAATGTTCAGAATTCAAACCCTGCAGTGATGGTAAAGCTTTAAATACTGCGAATATAAAGCAAAGTAAAAGATTGACAAGGCGCTAACAGACGACATTTTCAATGGTAACCTTTAATCTAGACCAGTGACGCCCAACCTAATTCATTCTGCGGGCCATTTTAATTTCCAACGCTAGTGTCGCGGTCCACATGATGGAAAAGATACACAAACTTAATGAAATCGACCTGAAACTATTTTATTTCAAACTCGAGGATCTAGTACATGACACGGAAGTATTGGGATAGTTGAATGTTCTCTTTACACTTCAAACAAATGGCGTATGTTCTGTTTATATTTTGTTGTTCTTGTTTTTAATAAAAACAGCCAGACTTTCTTTATAAACACAAACATGTTGGCTAGCGATGGTATCATGTTATACAAAAAAAGTAAAGATCCGTTTACTTTTCCTAGTAGATTCTATAGTCCTATGTCATGAACGCACAAATGTTAAATGCCTTGGTAGTAATCCATTAGAAAAACGTAAGGGCTCTAACCTAGGTAAAGATACATTTTGAACATTTTCTGGGAAGAATTTTCTATATTTTGCGCTGACGTTTTGGCGGGCCGGATGGTATTTTGTCCGAGGGCTGTATTTTGGGTATCACTGATCTAGACTATATATAAGGTTGAACAATTGTTTAATTATATAAATCATGTTTTTTATGAGGCAGTAAATTTTAACACTGTTTGAGAACCGTTGAGTCCAATTATCACCAGCAAGCTGTTTCAATCAGTGACTAAAGTGTTCCGATTGCAGTCCACTCAAAGCCAGTCCATTCAACGTGATGCCAACTATCGCGTCATATGTATTGATTCCATGGTTTAATGACTGTAAACGTCTTCAATCTATTGACCCGACGGCAAACTGGCAAGACGTACGTGCTAGTCAATGGCTAACAGTTGCTCTACGCTGGCTGAGGCTATTTTCAGTTGGTAAGATTTGGTTGAATTTCTTCTCTGAGCTTGCTTTTTATACTGGCAAAGGATGAGTTTTCCACTAGGCGTTTAACCTTTATTAAGGGTTGGTTAAAGCTATAGCACAAGGGCCACATTGAAGAAAAAGTGGGATTGTTTTTTTTGCATCAGAAATTAAAGAGTATTCTTCCAAATATTTTTTTATTCACTAGCATGACGTCATTTTTGTAAAAAAAAAAAAAAAAAAAAAAAAAGCAAACAAACAGCGCCTGCGGAAATGTGCGAAGTACACAGTACACACCAACACACAGATTCACATCATATTTACTGCAGTTACTTAGATAGTTTATCAAATTCTTATAACAAGAATCCCGAGAGAGAGAGAGAGGGAGAGAGAGAGAGAGGAATATATAAAAAGAGAGAGCGGCTAAATAGAGAGAGAGAGAGATTTCATCCCAACGACGACACTAACACACGGGCTTTTTGTGGGGGTCAAGTCTAAAAGCAAGCAAAAGAAAAAGATTACTTTAAAAAGAAAAGTTTTTTATAACTGATAATTTTTGCCATCTATCTGCACATGTCAGGGTCTAACTCCCTTCTGCTATATAAAACAAAATTAACAAATAGTACTAATTGATTAACTAATTGGTTAATTTTAGGATTGATTCTTGTATTTTCTTCCATTCTTATATTATCTGTCGTGGCGTTTCTTCCATTCTTATATTATCTGACGTGGCATTTCTTGCATTTTTATATTATCTGACGTGTCATTTCTTCCATTCTTATATTATCTGACGTGGCATGTCTTCCATTCTTATATTATCTGACGTGGCATGTCTTCCATTCTTATATTATCTGACGTGGCATGTCTTCCATTCTTATATTATCTGACGTGGCATGTCTTCCATTCTTATATTATCTGACGTGGCATGTCTTCCATTCTTATATTATCTGACGTGGCATGTCTTCCATTCTTATATTATCTGATGTGGCATGTCTTACATTCTTATATTATCTGACGTGTCATTTCTTCCATTCTTATATTATGTGACTAGTCATTTCTTCCATTCTTATATTATCTGATGTGACGTTTCTTCCATTCTTATATTATCTGACGTGGCATGTCTTCCATTCTTATATTATTTGATGTGGCATGTCTTACATTCTTATATTATCTGATGTGGCATGTCTTACATTCTTATATTATCAGACTTATTTCTTCCATTCTTATATTATCTGACATGTCATTTCTTCCATTCTTATATTATCTGACGTGGTATTATCTGACTTGTCATTTCTTCCATTCTTATATTATCTGACGTGGTATTATCTGACTTGTCATTTCTTCCATTCTTATATTATCTGACGTGGTATTATCTGACTTGTCATTTCTTCCATTCTTATATTATCTGACGTGGTATTATCTGACTTGTCATTTCTTCCATTCTTATATTATCTGACGTGGTATTATCTGACTTGTCATTTCTTCCATTCTTATATTATCTGAAGTGGTATGTCTTCCATTCTTATATTATCTGAAGTGGTATGTCTTCCATTCTTATATTATCTGTCATGGCATGTCTTCCATTCTTATATTATCTGACATGTCATTTCTTCCATTCTTATATTATCTGACGTGTCATTTCTTCCATTCTTATATTATCTGATGTGGCATGTCTTCCATTCTTATATTATCTGACGTGTCATTTCTTCCATTCTTATATTATCTGACGTGGCATGTCTTACATTCTTAGATAACATTATCTGACGTGGTATTATCTGACTTGTCATTTCTTCCATTCTTATATTATCTGACGTGGCGTTTCTTCCATTCTCATATAATTGACGTGTCATCTCTTCCATTCTTATATTATCTGACTTAGTGTTTCTTCCAATAAGTAATTTTTTCGAATATCGTATATGCCATAAAATTCTACTTATTTTAGATACTTAAAAAAATGTGGAAGTAAGTCTCCTGAGGTCTGACTTGTTGCTACATACTCCACTGCCCTGTGAACACTAGTCTCATTGAAAAGTCCCTCCAATCTCCTCATGTTATAGTGATATTGACGTGACGTGGCTTTAATGTTGATAATATTGCTGACCTCAAAGAAAGGGAAACAACAACTTATGACTCAAACGTTGTTTCTGGAAAACAAACAAACAAGCCCCAAACTCCCGACACTTTCATTATTTTCTGTATGTTTTACTATTGAAATCATAAATCATTTCTAAAAGTGATCTTATAACAGAATGTTCTCTAAAATTCTAGTCCTGTCCATTCAGGCACTAAGTTCAACAGATTGTTTGTTGTTAAGCACTTAGAAGCCCAAAGCCCTGTGTTGTTCGGACATCACTCAGTGCTACATGTTTCTATTGGAGTGATGTGTAACATTACGGAAGTAAAATAGTGACTCAGCAGAATTGAAACTTGTTTTTTTCTGGGGACGAATCATGTCTACAAAATGAAGCTAATAGTGCCGTAGCGCCCAAACATCTAGCTGAAACCTAATCACAGAATCGACAATACAATCAAATCAGCACAGTTACATCAAATGGCAGGCGACTTGTTTTCTAAGAAATTAAAAGTATGATAACTTTCAAAGTCCTTATTTTAAAAAAAAGCTGCCGCTATTGCTATGCGCCGTCTGTCAGTCAATCACTAAAACGCGTTATACATAATTCCATATGACTTTATTGAGTAGTTATTGTTTGATACTTTTGACTTTCTGAAATCATTTTGTATTTCAAAAAAAAAATTAAACATGCCTATTGTATGCACGGAGAGGGATGGCTGAGTGGTTAAGCGCTTGGCTTCCAAACCGAGAATTTCGTGTTCGAATCCTGGTGAAGACTGGGATTTTAAATTTCGGGATTTCCACCCATCTCTAATGCGTACCTGATTTTAGTTGGGGAAAGTAAAAGCGGTTGGTCATTGTGCTGGCCACAAGACACCTTGCTCGTTAACCGTTGGCCCAAGAAACAGATGACCTTTACATCCTCTGACCTACAGCCCGCATGGTCTGAAATGGGAACTTAACTTTTTACTTTGATATCGTTTGCACATATATCAAACAAGTTCAAAAGGTTCGTGTTTGCCCATGCTCTTATCTTGACAATGAAAGTAGCCATAGAAAATCTGATTTCACTGACACTTCAGTGTACAGCTACAGCGTAATAAACTTGGAAAGAAACATTAACTTTGATGGTTGAAGGGGATTTAAAGCGACTTTAATAAAAACAAATTACAAATTGACAAAGAAACTTTTCTTCTAGTACATTTTTTTAAAATGGTCTCAATGTGGTACATGTGAGGTGACTGTGTGGATGAGATTTAGGTCTAAGTTTGTGTGTAATGTTATAAATGATTACGTCAGACCTGCAGGGGCTGACGACAAGTTTGTGTAAGACAAACTTCCAATTTTGCTTTTATTGAAATGAAATATAAGTTTATGAGACAAAGTGTGTAACAAAATATTTGCCGGGGAGGGGGGGGGCGAAAAAAAGAAAGTAAAATGGCAAGAAAAGAATTAAATACTTGGTGAAAAATAAATATGCACATACATAAAAACCTATTTGTGTGCAAGCAAACAATATTTAATGTATATGTGAAAAGATGTCATGTATACAATATGATGACACATGATGTCATGTATACAATATGATTTCATATGATGTCATGTATACAATGTATTCCAATCATGATGATCTCTAAATGGCAGTACTTATGGTTGTTTTTTTTTTTGTTTTGTTTTGTATGAGAACCAGGTATAGACCATTTTGAATTTTCCATTACCTAGGCTCTCTTGGTATCCTACAAGTTATGTAAGTACTTGACTTGAGTCATTCTTTTCATAAAGACACAGTCAAATCAAATCAGTGAATACCTGACTTGACCAGTTTATAGATTCAGTGCTATGTTTATCTTTAAACCAAACGTTGACAGCTCATGACACAATTGAAATCAAGACGTGTTTGTAAGATTGTATTTCCCAAAAGAAATAGAAGTCTAATGTTATTTTATTACAAAATAACGAGGTGTCTGTCTCTCCCTCTGGCTACTTCCCAGACTTCATAGTGCTATCTTTCCTAGACAGTTCTAGTGTACTCCAGACTATCACCTTACATTCAATAGCAGCGCACTAATAACTCGAGGTTATTCTTTCAATTAATTAAACAAACTAACAATAAAAAAACAGCGGCCTATCGTTAACTCAATTAGTGCGCATGTCAGCCGGCTGACTTGTGGCAGGCATTGAGTTCAGCCAGTTTTGTTTCGGCACCTGGCCTTAGCTGAAAACAATAAAGAGGCTGGTCCTTGCTGTATCCACAAATTGTTTTTAATAAATCTCATGCTCAATAAACCTGAACGTCTGACTCGACTCATTGACGTTTGAATTTTACTAAAGAGAATATTTTATTTCTGAGATTGTTAATGGGGAATATAATGTCAGTTTCTTGTTGTGTTGGTCCCACAATATCATCGTAAACCACAGACTAGACTAATAATACAGACTTTCTTCGTGTCTGAAGATAAAGGAGAAAACAGTATACCACGAGGCTACGCATTCACAGCTGCGACCATGGGCGGACTGTGTGTCAAATTTGCATTACAGCATGACATTTCTTGTAATTCATTAATTTATTAAGGATAAAATAATTATTCATCAATAAACTTTATAAACAGACTTAAAGAAAACGCTTCAGGGACCCTGAAAGATTCTTTGAAAACTTTCAGCATTGACCCAACCACCTACGATACAGAAGCACATGACAGAGCATCATGGCATCGCGCTGTGAAAACTGGCAAACAAATTGCAGAGGACAAGAGAACAGCGCTGGCAGCAGCAAAAAAAAAAACAAGGCCGATGACACTAGCTCCAGCTGGAATAACCTGCCCAGTGTGCAGTCGAACATTCCTGGCTCACATAGGTCTCACCAGCCACACGAGGAGGCCCAAAACCCCAATGCAAAGCTCCCAGTGGTCGAACCATGATGGACAAACTAGAAACATTTAAACTCGTCGAAACTTCTTTCACAAGTTACTTGCGTACGTGCTAACTCAAACATCAAGTATGTTCTTACCCCATGTCAATAAATTAATTAATTATAATTCTTTTAAAATTCAACCATTTGAAGAGTTCTTACAAGATAACTCTCTTTGCTGTGACTTCCATCTCTCTCACTCCAGTCATCGGCCCGTTTCATGACCGTAGTCTTGCCTTGTACTATTTATAATGGGGCTCAGATATCTTGGATGAAAGCGTTCAAGAAGTCTTAGCTACTTTCTGTAAAATACACATGTCTTAGATCCATATTGAAGCGTTCAGAGGACCACTGCCCGGTAGACACAGTTGTTTTATGCAGTAGGAATGATTTCTAGCGCCAAACTCTCGCTTGGAGGCGTCCAAAAGCACAACTGGCCTTAGCTAGTTGGGAACTTCTTTAAAAGTGATGCGTTGCTTGATACTATGCTTCCCAGATATCTAAAGTGGTCCACCACGTTATTTGATACTATGCTTCCCAGATATCTAAAGTGGTCCACCACGTTATTTGATACTATGCTTCCCAGATATCTAAAGTGGTCCACCACGTTATTTGATACTATGCTTCCCAAATATCTTTGGGGCTAAGCAGATTTTATTGGTGACTTCTTGACTTCTGAACCATGACTTCTGTTTTTTTGAGGTTTAAACCAAAACGAGTGACAGCGAGCGCATATTCGTTGACCGCAAACAGGAACTCATGTTTAGTGTGACCAAGTAGGGAGCAATCATCGTCATAGAGAAGCTGTGTTACGATCATTTCTTCTGTTTTGGTAAGGGACAGTAGGCGCCGAAGATTGAACTCATTGTCTGAGCGGAACCTGATGTAGATGCCATGTGCTAATACTGTCTCATTTGATCCAACATTACCCCAAATACAGTAGCGAACAGAGTAGAGACAAATACACAGCCCTGTTTACGTAATTCCCAAAGGGGGAGCGATCAGATAGGTCACCATTGTATTTAGTTTAGCCTATCTGTCCCACACGAAGCTGCTAGAGAATGTTCAAGCTCGGAAAATCCACAATAAGCTATCGCGACAGACCGTGTTGAAAGCCTTGGATTCACAATGGCAAAGTCGAAGTACTTCTCTCTTCATCTTTCTTGTAATTATGGCTACATTGGCTCTAAGCGACTCCTTTCACAATAGAGTTGGTCAGTCGATCAAACAGGACTTGTGCAAAGATATTTCTTGCTACTGACAGAAGTGTGACACCCGGATAGTTGGAGAAGTCTGACTTGTCACCCTTTTTGTATAGGGATATTAGAACGGCATTTCATGTGGAACAAAGCATTTTTCCCACCATAGAGTAAACAGGTATGGTAGTCTTTTCGTTTAGGAGATAAAGAAATTACTGCCCAAAGACAATCAGAGCCAGGGACTTTTTTTTTAGTTTATCGATTGCAATTACACCATCCACGTGGGAAGCGTGGTCGAGAGGCTAAGTGCGCTTGAACTTGGCTTGTCTTGGCTACTCGAGGCTCGACACCCGACTCGGGCAGAGTTGCGTTTACTGGTAAAGCAGCACGGAAAACCAACTCCTAGATACCCCTCTCCCCCCACTGGTCCTCAAATGAGATTGGACCAAAGCGCTCTGAGCATGCTATAAGCATGAAAGTAGCGCTATATAAAAGCTATTATAATAATATAATAATAATCCTAATAATAATAAAATGTAGGCGCGTAAGTTCTGCTGTCACAATTTTCTGAAGAATATTTGCCAGGGATTTCTCAGTTACAGATCTTTTGTTACTAAATAATGCTCTATCCATCGATTTAGTTTATGCGCCGTGCTAAAGTAGAACCATCGAGTTGTGCTGTAATCTGGTAAGTTGAGCCTTAGGCACAGCGAAGCGACTGACAGAGAAAGCATGCGTCTCAAGCTCCATCGTATGCTTTTAATAAGATCCCGTAAACCTTTAATTAGCCCCCGTAAACCTTTAAACAATTTTTTAAAGAGAATTTCTAGTTTTCTTTTTCATTTGGGGCCCATCTATTCACTTCGCCTAGGGCCTCCACTTATCTAAGGCCAGCCCTGCCAGTGTAAATATCTACTTAGACCCAATAAACGTTTAAATATACCTCATAAACCGTTGATTAGGCCTGTTAAACCTATTAACACATTAACCCATTCGTCATTTAATGCGAAGAACTATGATCATACTGTGTTCCTGTGATCATACTGTGTTCCTGTGATCATACTGTGTTCCTGTGATCATACTGTGTTCCTGTGATCATACTGTGTTACTGTGGTCATATTGTATTCCTGTGATCATACTGTGTTCCTGTGATCATACTGTGTTCCTGTGATCATACTGTGTTCCTGTGATCATACTGTGTTCCTGTATTCATTCTGTGTTCCTTTGATCACAATGTGTTCATGTGATCATACTGTGTTCCTGTGATCATACTGTGATCACAATGTGTTATTGTGATCAAACTGTGTTCCGGTGATCATACTATGTTCCTATAATCATAATGTGTTCCTGTGATCACAATGTGTTCTTGTGATCATACTGTGTTTCTTTGATAATAATAAGTTCCTGTGATCATACTGTGTTAGTGTGTCCATACTGTATTCCAATAATCATACTGTGTTTCTTTGATCATAATAAGTTCCTGTGATCATACTATGTCCTTGTGTCCATACTGTATTCCTATGATCATACTGTGTACTTGTGATCATACTGTGTTCCTATGATCATACTGTGTTACTGTGATCACAATGTGTTCCTATGATCATACTGTGTTCCTGTGATCATACTGTGTACTTGTGATCATACTGTGTTCCTATGATCATACTGTGTTACTGTGATCATACTATGTCCTTGTGTCCATACTGTATTCCTATGATCATACTGTGTACTTGTGATCATACTGTGTTCCTATGATCATACTGTGTTACTGTGATCACAATGTGTTCCTATGATCATACTGTGTTCCTGTGATCATACTGTGCACTTGTGATCATACTGTGTTCCTATGATCATACTGTGTTACTGTGATCATACTTTGTTCCTATGATCATACTGTGTTCCTGTGATCATACTGTGTTCCTGTGATCAAACTGTGTTCCTATCATCATACTGTGTTACTGTAATCACAATGTGTTCCTGTGATCATACTGAGTTCATGTGATCATACTGTGATTCCTGTGATCACAACGTGTTCCTGTGAATATACTGTGTTCCGTTAATCACAATGTGTTGCTGTGATCATACTGTGTTACTGTGATCATACTGTGTTGCTGTAAACACAATGTGTTCCTGTGATCATACTAAGTTCATGTGATCATACTGTGTTCCTGTGATCATACTGTGTTCCAGTGATCAAACTGTGTTCCTATGATCATACTGTGTTCATGTGATCATACAGTGTTCCTGAGATCAAACTGTATTCCTGTGATCATACTGTGTTCATGTAATCTTACTCTGTCCCTGTGATCATACAGTGTTCCTGTCATCATACTGTGTTCTTGTGATCATACTGTGTTCCTGTGATCATACAGTGTTCCTGTGTCCATACTGTATTTCTATGATCATACTGAGTTCCTGAGATTATACTGAGTTACTGTGATCACAATGTATTCATGTGATCATACTGTGTTTTTGTGATCATAGTGTGTTCCTGTGATCATACTGTGTTCCTGTGATCATAATTTGTTTTTGTGATCATAGTGTTCCTGTTATAATACTGTGTTCCTGTGATCATACTGTATTACTATAATCATAAAGTGATCCTGTGATCACAATGTGTTCATGTAATCATACTGTGTTCCTTTGATCATACTGTGATCACAATGTGTTCATGTGATCATACTGTGTTCCTGTGATCACAATGTGTTTTTGGGATTATACTGTGTTCCGGTGATCATACTGTGTTCCTATAATCATAATGTGTTCCTGTGATCACAATGTGTTCCTGTGATCATACTGTGTTTCTATGATCATAATAAGTTCCTGTGATCATACTGTGTTCCCGTGATCATACAGTGTTCCTGTCATCATTCTGTGTTCCTGTAATCATACTGTGTTCCTGTAATCATACAGTGTTCCTGTGATCATACTGTTTTTCTGTGATCATAAGGTATTCCTATAATAATATTGTGTTCCTGTGATTATACAGTTTTCCTGTGATCATACTGTGTACTTGCGATCATACTGTGTTCCTGTGATCATACTGTGTTACTGTGATCACAATGCGTTCCTGTGATCATACTGTGTTCTTGTGATCATACTGAGTTACTGTGATCACAATGTGTTCATGTGATCATACTGTGTTCCTGAGATTATACTGTGTTGCGGTGATCAAACTGTGTTCCTGTGATCATACTGTGTTCCTATGATCATAATAAGTTCCTGTGACCACAATGTGTTCCTGTGATCACACTGTGTTCCTATGATTATAATAAGTTCCTGTGATTAAAATGTGTTCATCTGATAATACTGTGTTCCTGTGATAATACTGTGATCACAATGTGTTATTGTGATCATACTGTGATCACGATGTGTTATTGTGATCATACTGTTTTCCGGTGATCATACTGTGTTCCTATAATCACAATGTGTTCCTGTGATCACAATGTGTTCCTGTGATCATACTGTGTTTCAATGATCATAATAAGTTTCTGTGATCATACTGTGTTAGTGTGTCCATACTGTATTCCAATGATCATTCTGTGTTCCTGTGATCATACTGTGTTCCTGTGATCATACTGTGTCCTTGTGTCCATACTGTATTCCTATGATCATACTGTGTACTTGTGATCATACTGTGTTCCTATGATCATACTGTGTTACTGTGATCATACTGTGTTCATGTGATCATACTGTGTTCCTATGATCATACTGTGTTACTGTGATCATAATGTTTTCCTGTGATCATACTATGTTCCTGTGATCATACTGTGTTCTTGTGATCATTCTGAGTTACTGTGATCACAATGTGTTCATGTGATCATACTGTGTTCCTGTGATTATACTGTGTTCCGGTGATCATGCTATGTTCCTGTGATCATACTGTGTTCCTGTATTCATTCTGTGTTCCTTTGATCATAATAAGTTCCTGTGATCACAATGTGTTCATGTGATCATACTGTGATCACAATGTGTTATTGTGATCAAACTGTTTTCCGGTGATCATACTATGTTCCTATAATCATAATGTGTTCCTGTGATCACAATGTGTTCCTGTGATCATACTGTGTTTCTTTGATCATAATAAGTTCCTGTGACCATACTGTGTTAGTGTGTCCATACTGTATTCCAATAATCATACTGTGTTTCTTTGATCATAATAAGTTCCTGTGATCATACTATGTCCTTGTGTCCATACTGTATTCCTATGATCATACTGTGTACTTGTGATCATACTGTGTTCCTATGATCATACTGTGTTCCTATGATCATACTGTGTTACTGTGATCACAATGTGTTCCTGTGATCATACTATGTTCCTGTGATCATACTGTGTTTTTGTGATCATACTGGGTTACTGTGATCACAATGTTCATGTGATCATACTGTGTTCCTGTGATTATACTGTGTTCCGGTGATCATACTGTGTTCCTGTGATCATTCTGTGTTCCTATGATCATAATAAGTTCCTGTTATCACAATGTGTTCCTGCGATCACACTGTTTTCTTATGATCATAATAAGTTCCTGTGATTACAATGTGTTCCTGTGATCATATTGTTTTCTTGTAATCATACTGTGTTTCTGTGATCATACTGTGTTCCTTTGATCATAATAAGTTATTGCGATCAAACTGTGTTCCTGTGATCATACTGTGTTCCTGTGATCATACTGTGTTCCTGTCATCATACTGTGTTAGATTGTTTCATTTTAGTCTCGTTAAAATTTCAAAGACATACAAAAAATGCTTTCTCTAAGCAATGTTTTTATCAAGACTTCATTTCTTTTTTTGTTTCAAAAAGCCATTGAAAAAAAGTCAATGACATGAAGGATAAAAATCCTAATTGTTAAAAAATACAAGAAGGCAGGATTAAAACAACACAATTGTCCAGTCATTAATTGTTTTTCTACAAGCTCGTCTTTCTCTGCCCTGACACTTGTAAGATATGACTTGCAAGTGAAGTTAGACATAAGGTCAGGGACAAAGTTAAGTATGTCAGTTCATTGACACGATACGGTAAGACAAAAAAGGAAAAACATAGAAAAATAGCTGTGAGTACATGTCATACACGTCATCAAGTTCATTACAGCCGTGAGTACATGTCATACACGTCATCAAGTTCATTACAGCCGTGAGTACATGTCATACACGTCATCAAGTTCATTATCAAGCTCTGTTATGAACAATAAAGATGAGATAGTCGAGAACCATGTCTGTATAGTATGGCTTTAATACACTGAATGACTACACAACACACATTTCGTGAACACATTCTCACGGACGAGTTACTAGCACATGTAAACATAAGAACGACAACCGATACAGAGTATAATTTTCATAACATTCACCCCCGGTTCAAATAATGCTAACTAGTATTATAAACAATAGAAGAATTAAGTAAGTGCAGAATAATAATAGAGATTCAAGTAAACAAACAATGTAGAATAGCATGACATAATGTTACATGTTGATATAAGTAAGTGTAAATCAAATAGCTTAGATATTGCTGATAGATCAAATAGATCAAATATCTCATTAAACGCAAGTCAACAAAACCAAATGAAAGTAGTAAAATAAACAAAAATCATTTTGGAGACAAAACTGAATGTCAAAGTAAGAGTTCTAGTAAGCTGATGAGCTTTTACACTTTGTAGTTGGGCCTAGTTCTCCTTACTCTTAAGATTGTATGTATGTGTAGTTTCATCTGCTTGAGTTTCGGACGGTCTGGCTATGTCTTCAGTGGGGCTGGTGGTTTCTTCAGACATGATAGAATCAGTAGGTTGATTCCTGGGAGGTAAGCTTTGGATAGGGCAGCCAATATCAAGCTCTGTTCTACTCTGATTCTCATTTTCTATAACTTTTTGTTCCTCCCTAGGGGCTAACATTCGTAATGAGACAGTTTCCTCTCGACCGGTTCGTGTTCGGATTACAGCGTACTGAGGGTTGCATGTTACCAAATCAACTTCCTCTGTTATGGGATCGTATTTAGATGATCTAACGTTCTTCTTCAGCAGGACAGGACCAGGACTGGTCAACCATGTTGGCAAGGATGTCTCAGAACCACTTCTTCGGTTGAACCCAAGAAATCGTTCATGTGGTGTCCTGTTAGTTGCAGTGCATAGTAATGACCGGATGGATTGCAGAGCATCATTTAGTACTAGTTCCCATTTAGCTATGTCCAATTCCTTAGAATGTAGAGCCAAGGTGATGGCTTTCCATAAAGTCCCGTTAAACTTCTCTATTTGTCCGTTTCCTCTCGGACTGTAAGGGGTCGTTCTACTGGTTGCAATTCCTCTCTCGTGGAGGAAATGCTGCACCTCTGTAGACATAAACGAAGTTCCCCTGTCAGTGTGGACGTACGCTGGAAATCCAGATATTGCGAATAAATCATTGAGACATTTAACAACCGTAGAGGAAGACATATCGGGACATGCGAATGCAAATGGGAATCTAGAGAATTCATCTATAATGGTAAGTAGATATCTATTTCTTGAAACAGTAGGGAGAGGTCCCTTGAAATCCATACTAATTCTCTCAAAAGGTTGAGTTGCTTTAATCAGTTCTCCGGTCGGCTGTCGAAAAAAACGGGGTTTTAGTTCTGCACAAGCTTGACATTGTTCTATTACAGTTCTGACGTCATCACAGGAAAATGGAAGATTTTGAGTCCTTACGTAGTGCAATAGTCGAGTAACGCCCGGGTGGCAAAGACTAGTGTGCAGCAATTTAAGGTCATTGCGAGTGATGGCAGATAGATAGTTTCTGGTAAGTGTATCAGCTACAGTGTTCTGCTTGCCAGGGCGATAGATGACGTCATAGTGGAAACACGAGAGTTCTAGTTTCCACCTCTGGATTTTTTCATTTTTAATTTTTCCTTTGTTTGACCTGTTATACATGAAAGAGACAGATCGCTGATCCGTAACAAGTGTGAACGCTTTACCAACTAAGAAATGTTTCCATTTTCTCAGCGACTCAACAATGGCATATGCTTCTTTCTCAACTGAAGAATGTTTTCTTTCACTTTTTGTTAATGAGCGAGAGAAGAAAGCAACGGGTCGGCCATCTTGGTTGAGGGTAGCCGCAATGGCTATATCAGAAGCATCCGTCTCAACGGTTAAAGGGCGATTCGGATCAATAGTATATACGGCGGCTTTTTCAAGCTCATTTTTCAAACTTTCAAATGTTCTTTTGACTTCTTCTGAGATAGGAAATTGTTGATTTCTTGTTAACAGGCTAATTTTTGTTGAGAAGTTAGGTATCCACTGTGAGTAGTAAGCCAGAAGACCCACTACTCGTTTCTGTTCATGCATGTTCACTGGTACGGGTAATTCCCTTAGAGCGCGAAATCTCTCAGGATCCGGCTTAAGTTGTCCTTTGGAAATCTCGTATCCTAACAGTTTCACTTTAGCAGTGCTAATTTCACTTTTTGTTTCATTAAGAGTGATTCCATACTTTTGAGCACTATCAAGAAATCGCTGTAGGTTTCGGTCGTGTGATTCAGAGTCCATACCGCAGATGGTCACATTGTCCACATAAGCAAAAGTGTCAGTGAGTCGTTCGTCTTCGATGATTTTGTCAATCGTACGCTGAAAACAGGCGACTCCATTCGTAACGCCAAACGGAATCCGACGGAATTGATACAGTTTCCCACATGCTTCGAAGGCTGTGAACGGCCTTTCCTCTTCTTTTATAGGAATCTGATGGTATGCACTTTTCAGGTCTAAAGTGCTATATACAGAGTATTGCGAAATCTTCTCTGCCAGTTCGTCAATTCTGGGCATAGGGTAGGCGTCTAGTAGAGTGAACCGGTTTATGGTTTGGCTGTAGTCTATAATCATTCTTTTCTTATGTCTGTCATTTGTTGTGACTAGGACTTGTGCACGCCAGGGAGATTTAGATGGTTCAATAATTTCATCCTTTATTAGTTGTTGAATTTCCTTCTCTATAAACTTTCTATCTGGAACTGAGTATCTGCGAGACCATGTAGCCACTGGGGTACAGTTTGGTGACAGATTACTAAATAGGCTAGGAGCCTCTACCTTCGCTGGCTGGAGAGTACTCAGGCATAATGATGGTTTCTGACCATCGAAAGGAATAAACAAGTTTTGGTGCAAACTTATAAAGTCAAGTCCAAGTATTACGTCAGAGCATAAATTGTCTAGTAGAGAAAGTCTAACTCCCTCGTATCGTTCATTTTTGAGACGTATGTTAGCGTAGATATGCCCTTGAGTGATCCGAGATAGATGGGTGGAAGCCATAAAGATTCTTTTGCCTGAGGAACATGTGTGCCATTTGTGCTTCTTAGCGATGTGCGTCAAAATATAGCTTTCACAGCTCCCAGTGTCTACTAGGGCTTTCAATGGCACGTTGTTGATGCAAATTGGTATTGTAGATTTGTTTAAATTCAAAGGCTGCACAGTAGCGATAGCCGAAACTGTTGAAGATCTAGATTTGCAAACTCTTTGAAAGTGACCCTTTTTGAAGCACTGATTGCATGTCACTTCCCTTGCAGGGCATTGAGATCGGGGATGCTTAACCCTGCCGCAAAAATAACACTTCCTAGCTAATGCATTTATTTCATGTGTGTGTGAATTGCTAGCACTTTGAGGAATCGTTACGTTTGGCAAGGGTGAGGCCGAAGAATTGGTGAGAGTAGTTGCCGCGCAATTAGTTTCCGGCTGTGATGATTCATACTGTAATGAGTGCTGATAAGCATGTTCTAGTAAGCGAGCCTCCTCGAAGGCGTCCTTTAAACTCAAAACAGTCTTTTCGAGTAGACGTTTTCGAATGCTGTTGGACACTAGTCCATTGATAAACGAGTCTCTAATAGCCTCTTCTCGGTGTTGTTCAGCAGTCACCGCTTTGAAGTTGCAATCTTTGGAAAGAATTCTTAATTTCTGCATGTAGGTGTCTATCGTTTGACCTTGCTCTTGTTTGCAAGTAGCTAACCTGTGCCTAGCAAACACCTCATTCTTTGGTTGAATGTAGATGCCATTTAGAGTCTGGATAGCTTCATCAAATGTCTCTTTATCAAGTATCATTTGATATACACCAGGAGAGAGATAGTTTATCAGTAGTTTCTTAGTATCAAGATTGTCTACTGATACTACCGATATAAAATTTTTAAACGTTTCATACCAGTGCTGCCAATGCTCTGCTGCTTGAGGTGCTGTGGGCTCGATGTCAAACTTCTCTGGGCGAAATATCCTATGCCAGTTCGTATTAAATTGTTATAAACATAAAGATAAGAGAGTCGAGAACCATGTCTGTATAGTATGGCTTTAATACACTGAATGACTACACAACACACATTTCGTGAACACATTCTCACGGACGAGTTACAAGCACATGTAAACATAAGAACGACAACCGATACAGAGTATAATTTTCATAACACAGCCGTGAGTACATGTCATACAAGTCATCAAGTTCATTACCGCCGTGAGTACATGTCACACAAGTCATCAAGCTCTTCATAGCCGTGAGTACATGTCTTACATTTCAAATGGAATAATTTATTTAGAATAAGCGGACTTGGGGGTTTCAAAAATATGATTGTATAATGTAAACTGTAAATAAGCTGAGGATATTGATAAGGACATCCGAACAAAATGTGGGAAAGTTTTGATAAAAAAAATATTTATACCAGTGTTGTAAAGCTAGAGTATACGATTGTAGAAATGTGTATAGAAAGAACGTGTGTAACATATGTATAAATGTGTAAAAATGTGTATAAGTGTGTGAAAATGTGTTTAAGAGTGTGAAAATGTGTATAAGTGTGTGACAATGTGTAAAAGTGTGTGAAAATGTGTATAAAAGTGTGAACATGTGTATAAGTGTGTGTATAATGTGTATAAGAATGAGAACATGTGTATAAGTGTGTGAAAATGTGTATAAATGTGTGAAAATGTGTATAATGTCTGAAAATATGTGCAAGTGTTTATGGACATGTATGAGTGTGTGGGAAATGTTTTACATGCTAAATTCACGTCCGAGTTCGCGTTGTCTTGAAATGTCAAACAACATTTTTAGTTTGAATATGAAGTTTTAACAATTTATTAAGGAACATTAACTCCATTCTTTACTGACGGTTTCTCATGTACTGATTAAACAACCTCGATACATTTTCATTGTGAATATTTCTTCAGGGCCCTGAACCATTCTAATTGGACAAAGTACTATTGTTTGCAACACTGACCAAGTATCATAAATCTCATTTTTGACATAAATAAAGCTGTTGCATAACAAAGTAAATAACAATTATATATCACCGCCTTTGGGCCTCAAAAACCCAAAAATGTAGACTGGTTTGAGGCGAATCTAGCACATATGGAACCTTGCCTCGAGAAAAAGCAATCTGCACACCTCGCTCACAAGACAAAGCCAAGTCCAAGATCTTTGGAGGCCTTCAAAAGTGCTAATAAAGAGGCGAAACAAATGGCTAGAAAATGTGCTAACAACTTTTGGAGGGATACCTGCAACAGAATCCAAGACAGTCTCCACTCAGGAAATAGCAAAGCTCTATTTGATGGCATTAAAGCGGCCCTGGGCCCAACGGTGTCTAAGCCTGCCCCCCTTCTATCCAAATCAGGAGAAAAAATTACAGATCAAACCAAGCAGCTAAAACGATGGACAGAACACTACCTTGAAGTCTATGCCACACAGAATACAGTAGACGATGTCGCCCTGGCTTCTCTACCAGATATTCCAGTATTGGAATGCCTAGATGAGCTTCCTAGACTTAGTGACCTCAAAAAAGCAATTAACTGCATAAAAATTAGAAAATCTCCTGGGAGTGATGGTATCCCAGTGGAAGTAGTGAAAGTCAACGAATCACTCCTGCTCCCTGAACTCTATATTCTCCTCTGCCGCTGTTGGGAAACAGGTCATGTCCCACAGGACATGCGTGACGCAACTATAGTCACAATATACAAGAACAAAGGGGATCGGAGTGACTGCAACAATTACAAGGGTATCTCTCTCCTCAGTAAAGTGGGAAAGATCTTTGCTAGAGTGGCACTATCCAGGCTGCAAGTGATAGCTTCTAGAGTCTACCCAGAGTCTCAGTGTGGATTCAGAAGTGGTAGATCCACTATAGACATGATATCTTCTCTACGACTACTGCAGGAGAAATTCAGAGAGAGAGACAGACCCCTTTACATCGTTTTTGTTGATCTGACTAAAGCTTTTGACATGGTCAGCAGAAGTGGCCTTTTCAAACTCCTGAGGAAAATAGGTTGCCCTCCCACGAGGAAACTTCTAATTCAATGGAGCCCAATCAGCACCTTTTGAGGTTTGCAGTGGTGTCAAGCAGGGATGTGTGCAGGGGTTCTGTTTGGCATATTCTTCTCCTGTCTACTGCATTATGCGTACAACGACATAAACAAAGGTGTGTTTCTCCATACAAGATCCTCTGGAAAACTATTTAATGTATCAAGGCTGCGGGCAAAAACCAAGGTTAGGAAGCTAATCGTCAGGGAACTCCTGTATGCTGATGATGCAGCTATTGTGGCTGATTCTGATACTCAGCTACAGTCCCTGGTTGACAAACTATCTGCTGCTTGCCAGAAGTTCGGCTTAAACATCAGTCAAAGCAAGACTAAGATACTTGTCCAAAACACAAACCCTGCACCGCAAGTAAGCATTAATGGCCAACCACTAGAAATTGTTGATCACTTTTGTTACCTTGGCTACATCATATCCAACAACACTCTACTGGATAAAGACATAAACAACCGGATAGCCAAGGCAATGGCCACCATGTCACGGCTGCAGAAAAGTGTCTGGGACAACATATTGCTGACTAGCAGTACTAAAGCCCTAGTCTACCGGACCTGTGTGTTGAGCACCTTGCTGAACGGAAGTGAAACATGGTCAACCTACTCATGGCAGGAAAAAAAGCTGAATGTTTTCCACCTTCGATGCCTAAGGCGGATCTTTAAAATAAGGTGGCAAGATAAGATAACCAATGAGGAAGTGCTACAAAGAACAGGGTGCCAGGACATCCGCTCTGTTATCAGCAGCAGACACCTTGGCTGGCTTGGCCACGTTCGTAGAATGCCAGTAGGTCGACTTCCACAGGACATCCTATATGGCGATCTAATAGAAGGCAGGAGAGCCGCTGGTCGCCCACTTTTACATTATACGGATGTATGCAAACGCGACATGAAGCTCTTCAAAATCGACACTGGCAACTGGGAAGAGGTGGCACTGGACAGATCCTCATGGAGAGAAGGCATAAAGGAAGGGTCAAAGATTGCAGATGTCATACACAACAGAAGCAGAAAGAAGGGTGAAAATGCAACGGCGCCTGGTGATTATATATGCCCTACCTGCGATCGCAGCTGTGTATCAAGGATTGGCCTCTTTAGTCACACAAGAAGTTGCAACGGGAAAAGATCGTCTCTCGAGACGTAAAATGCCACAGAATATATATATATATATATATATATATATATATAAATAAAATTTGTTGCTAAAATGTCCAGACAACCCTGGGGGGGGGGGGGGGGGAGGTACGCGAGACAAACTTCCAGGCAGACGTAATCTAATAAATGAGACAAATAATTAAGAAATGATAGACCTAATATGTATGGCCCCAGGACACGTCATTTTGTTTGAATCCTTTGATTTTAGTTGTTTTTTTTAGTTTTGTGTCCGTTACGAAATGTCTCATTGCAACTTGGTTTGGGGAGACTGTAATGTTAGACTTCAGTGTCCTCTTGTTATTGACATATCTCTGGCTCATTTGTGACTTAGTTTTACTCTAATTGTAATCTTCTTACATGGGTAATTAGGGTATTGACGGTCGGTCGTTGGTTTATAGCTCCAGATAGCTAGTACAACTGAACCGGCGTAGATCTATTCAATTCTTAGTTTAGAACTTTAAATATATTTGTATACAGTCTTTTTTTAAACTAAAATTAATATAAATTATAAATATAACGTGTTCATCTTGAAACGAGAAACACATCTAGTAGTAACAGAATGAAATGAGAAACACATCTAGTAGTAACAGAATGAAATGAGAAACACATCTAGTAGTAACAGAATGAAATGAGAAACACATCTAGTAGTAACAGAATGAAATGATATGTAAACAAAATCGAACTCATTACAAATTCTAATGCATACATTTAGACGTCTCTAATCTATCTCCCCTTCAAATATCACCCACTGACGTCTTAACATAAATTATGACAGACCAGCTCATGGTTTCATCATTCAGCACCGATAAAAAACTAACTTTCCCGTTTAGTGTCGCTAATTTGGAAACACACACATATGTCGGGTTCCTTTTTATTACTTTCCTCGTTAGGGGTTGCGTAAATAAGAACACTTAATACTCAATATACTTCAACTCTAACTCCAGCTATCCATGAACAACAAACACTCTTTAATATCAAATAAAGCACACAATTATATCACTCTCAAGGAATAATACAAAACACCAGTCCAGGAAGCGACCGTCCTACCTTTCTTTACAGGGAACAAGACCTCACTGACTAACACACTCTCTAGCACATTCAAAGAAGACTAAATCATTCAGTTCATAACACGTGCAGGACAATTCACATTCATAATCTGGGAGTACATAAACAAGGGGATATAATTATCATACCAAAATATCAATGTAACATATTCACTGTCGCCATACATCCCCCTGACAACATACACACCACAACATGCAGTTTTCTGAGTTGTTAATAACGTTTTTTTACAAAGTCTTAGAAGTGCTCTAGCAAATGACAGATCTAGTTTTAGAAGTGCTCTTGTAGATGACAGTAACATCTAGTTTTAGAAGTATCCAAGCAGGAGAGAGTAAGGTCATGTTTTAGAAGTGCCCTAGCACATGACAATAAGATCTAATTGTAGAAGTGCCCTAGCAGTTGACAGTAAAATCTAGTTTTAGAAGTGCCCTAGCAGAAGAGAGTAAGATCTAGTTTTAGAAGTGCACTAGCAAATGGCAGATCTAATTTTAGAAGTGCCCTAGCAGTTGATAGTAAGATCTAGTTTTAGAAGTGCCCTAGCAAATGGTGCCCTATCAGTTGATAGTAAGATCTAATTTTAGAAGTGCCCTATCAGTTGATAGTAAGATCTACTTTTAGAAGTGCCCTAGCAAATGGCAGATTTAATTTTAGAAGTGCCCTAGCAGTTGATAGTAAGATCTAGTTTTAGAAGTGCCCTAGCAGTTGATAGTAAGATCTAGTTTTAGAAGTGCCCTAGCAGAAGAGAGTAAGATCTAGTTTTAGAAGTGCACTAGCAAATGGCAGATCTAATTTTAGAAGTGCCCTAGCAGTTGATAGTAAGATCTAGTTTTAGAAGTGCCCTAGCAAATGGGATATCTAATTTTAGAAGTGCCCTATAAGTTGATATTAAGATCTAATTTTAGAAGTGCCCTATCAGTTGATAGTAAGATCTAATTTTAGAAGTGCCCTATCAGTTGATATTAAGATCTAATTTTAGAAGTGCCCTATCAGTTGATAGTAAGATCTAATTTTAGTAGTGCCCTAGCAGAAGAGAGTAATATCTAATTTTAGAAGTGCCCTAGCAGAAGAGAGTAATATCTAGTTTTAGAAGTGCCCTAGCAGAAGAGAGTAATATCTAATTTTAGAAGTACCCTAGCAGTTGATAGTAAGATCTAATTTTAGAACTGCCCTAGCAGTTGATAGTAAGATCTAATTTTAGAAATGGGGACATAAAAAAAAACTAATTTGAAAAATCCCTTTTAAACATTTTCTGGTACAGTTATTCCCCCTTCCGCTAGATTGCATGACAATCATTCTACATCGCTAGACTTTAAGGGTAGAGTCCAACAGTAAGTACCACATCAATGACGTCATTATGATATTTTCGTTTCATTAAATATAAGTGTGAACAATAGCTATCTTGTACACCAATAGGGCAGAGAAAGTTACTGACTGCAAGTCACTCAATCGTTGGTTGCTACTGTAGGCAAGAACACAGTGCAAATTAAACTATAAGTCTCTCCCGCAAATCATTTTGACAGCATTAATTTGAGTATACAGGGGCGGAGGCACCAACAGAAAGATAAAGGGGAACACACTTGTTGTCATTATAAAATAAAGTCGGCTATCTATTTAGTATACATTTGTATTAATTATATTTTTATTTTGAAATATTTAAAATCTCTACAGAAGATATAGGCCAGCAATTATCTTGAGACCAACTCAGTTAAAGGGTGCGCCGCCTATGCAATGAGATATTTTATTTTTGAGATTATCTGATGAAAGATTGGGTTTGTTTCTGTGCACGCACAGTGTCAGTAGAAAATAGTTTGGCTCATTGACGACTTACATGGTCACTATAATAAATCAGGGATTAAGAAAGAAGTCATTTAATACAAGAATACCATGAAATGTAATATACTCTTTGTGGCCTGATTTAATGATATATCAAATTTATCTCATCGACACGAGCTGTTTTGGTAGTTTGGACTTTGATCTCTGACTTGTCCTAACTCCTTGTGCTCTCTGACTTGTCCTAACTCTTTGTACTCTCTGACTTGTTCTAACTTTATGTACTCTCTGACGTGTTCTAGCTTTGTGTACTCACTCACTTAAATAAAAGATCAGAACACAATATCTCCCTATATTATCGTTGCTTCAAATGAAATAGGTCAACCCTGTGGTATTTTAGTGACGCTACAATGAATACCAAGCCATCTTGATGCGATCACAATTACTTTTGCGACTCTAGCCGCCTGTAGTACTGACACAAGGCTCGCTACCTAGCAGATTGAATGATCAACATTGGAGCCATGGACCAGGTTATAGGACACACAATTAGCTAGACAGTGGAGCCATGGAGCAGGTTATAGACACATGATCAGCTAAACGTCGGAGCCATGGACACGGTAATAGGAAACATGATCAGCTAAACGTCAAAGCCATGGACACGGTAATAGGACACATGATCAGCTAAACATCGGAGCCTTGGACCACATTAGTTAGACAATGGAGCCATGAGCTAGGGTATAGGACACATGATCAATTAAACGTTGGAGCCATGGACCAGGTAATAGGACACATAATCGGCTAAACTTTGGAGCCATGGACCAGGCTAGCTAGACAATGGAACCATGGACCAAGTTATAGGACACATCATTTATTGCTCACGTTGAAACGACTTTTATCTAAAACTTGTGCAGACGTTAGTGAAGTTAGTCACCAGTAAAATTATCACTACAGTTCAGATGTAGAAAGTAATGGAGTGATACAGGTAGCTGGATTTATTTCAGTACATTGTACAGAGATATAACTAAATCTAGAGTCAGGCATTGGTGGCGGGTAAAAAGTCTCTTATAGGTCATAATCATCAAGATTTACGTCACAAGCCCACTGAATGCTTACATCCAGGCTCAATGCAATGATGTGAACATCCATACTCAATGATGCGAACATCCAGATATAATGATGTCAACTTTCAGACTCAATGATTTGAGCCTCCAGACAAATGATTTCTTTATAGATCCCATGTTTCCTGAAGACTGTTCAATGATTGATGTTTGTAAGCTGAACAGTAGAACTGACAATATCTCGGCTTCAACTTACTTCTTGACATCTCCCCCATTCCTCATAATTTGTCCAGACTGTCTGAAGGCGTAAAATATACACCAGTTGTCTTCCCTGAAGATTCTCTCCCATTAAAGTTTTAGGTTATCGACAGTGAGATGTCTTACAGATAAATTGATCATCTTGTTTCGTTAACAAATCATTTATCTTGACATATTGTTAGTGAGCTATTGGGGAGTTACATTTCTAAGAGCTAAAGGACGTTTGTACTACAGAAACCTATTAAGTCTAGTCATACTCAAACCTTACAATACTTGACATTTGCATAGCAGAGGAGACTGGAGATAGAATTTCCGATTAACATAAATTATTTATTTAATCTTATTTTAAAAACGTTTGTAAATATACACGATAACAGACACCCTTATTTTGTTTGTAAATATGTACAATAACATCCACCCTTCCCTTTTTGAATGCTAAGCGCGCTGTCATAGGAAACAAAGCTAACATTTGAATAGCGCTAATTCTGAGGCTTCCAATTAAAACAAAAACAACAACTGTTTCACATAACAAAAAAAAAACGGTTTCACTTAGGGACATAATCTTTAATAATTACACTTGTATTTAATTAATTTGTCAAAAAAATATGCATATATGTCAGTAATAATATAACAGTGTGATTATTCCTTTTTGATTGAATGCCACAGACTAATACGCGAAATATATAATTCTTTTAGTCTTGTTTCAAATTGAGTATTTGTAAAATATTTCAATGTTTCATTTTACAAACAACACAATTCCCACTTCAGATTGAAAGTAGCCGTCACACACAT
Organism: Biomphalaria pfeifferi; assembly: GCA_030265305.1. Classification (NCBI taxonomy): domain Eukaryota; kingdom Metazoa; phylum Mollusca; class Gastropoda; family Planorbidae; genus Biomphalaria; species Biomphalaria pfeifferi. The sequence continues at coordinate 745,419 of JASAOG010000129.1, read as the reverse complement.
TATTTTGACAAATACAATCTTTTTTTTTTTACGTAGCCATTTTTTGGTTTGTTTTTGAGTCAGGTTGAGGAACAAACGGACAGAGCCAATACAAAAATAGGGCCAAGAAGAGAGTAAAATTAAGAGCACTAGACCTCACATTTAGGAACAGATCGTTTACTTCATACAGCGAATAGAGTCGTAAGTAAACGATAATACCAATTCAGTCATAAGAATATTTATATGTGATTAATAGTTCTACATTTATTTCAGAAAGGAAAGAGATAGAGGGGAGAGAGAGAGAGAGAGAGAAGAGATAGAGAGAGAGAGAGAAGAGATAGAGAGTAGAGAGAGAAGAGATAGAGAGTAGAGAGAGAGAAGAGATAGAGAGTAGAGAGAGAAGAGATAGAGAGTAGAGAGAGAAGAGATAGAGAGTAGAGAGAAGAGATAGAGAGTAGAGAGAGAAGAGATAGAGAGTAGAGAGAGAAGAGATAGAGAGTAGAGAGAGAAGAGATAGAGAGTAGAGAGAGAAGAGATAGAGAGTAGAGAGAGAAGAGATAGAGAGTAGAGAGAGAAGAGATAGAGAGTAGAGAGAGAAGAGATAGAGAGTAGAGAGAGAAGAGATAGAGAGTAGAGAGAGAAGAGATAGAGAGTAGAGAGAGAAGAGATAGAGAGTAGAGAGAGAAGAGATAGAGAGTAGAGAGAGAAGAGATAGAGAGTAGAGAGAGAAGAGATAGAGAGTAGAGAGAGAAGAGATAGAGAGTAGAGAGTGAAGAGATAGAGAGTAGAGAGAGAAGAGATAGAGAGTAGAGAGAGAAGAGATAGAGAGTAGAGAGAGAAGAGATAGAGAGTAGAGAGAAGAGATAGAGAGTAGAGAGAGAAGAGATAGAGAGTAGAGAGTGAAGAGATAGAGAGTAGAGAGAGAAGAGATAGAGAGTAGAGAGAGAAGAGATAGAGAGTAGAGAGAGAAGAGATAGAGAGTAGAGAGAGAAGAGATAGAGAGTAGAGAGAGAAGAGATAGAGAGTAGAGAGAGAAGAGATAGAGAGTAGAAAGAGAAGAGATAGAGAGTAGAGAGAGAAGAGATAGAGAGTAGAGAGAGAAGAGATAGAGAGTAGAGAGAGAAGAGATAGAGAGTAGAGAGAGAAGAGATAGAGAGTAGAGAGAAGAGATAGAGAGTAGAGAGAGAAGAGATAGAGAGTAGAGAGTGAAGAGATAGAGAGTAGAGAGAGAAGAGTTAGATTAGAGAGAGTAGAGATAGAGAGTAGGAGAGAGAAGAGAGAGAGAGTAGAGAGAGAAGAGTTAGAGTAGAGAGAGAAGAGAGAGAGAAGAGATAGAGAGTAGGAGAGAGAAGAGAGAGAGAGTAGAGAGAGAAGAGTTAGAGAATAGAGAGAGAAGAGAGTGGGAGAGAGAGAGAAGAGTTAGAGAGTATAGAGAGAGGGGACACAAGAAGGATGGGGAGTGAGAATGATAAATCTATTCGTCAGGGGACAGAATCTCGGATGGAGTAATTACCAAGGTAGTTAATGCCTTGGTACAGATCAATAACGGAGGCTACGAAGAGCGCATTCAAAGGGAAGAAAACATCGCCGCTAGACTGATTAGAATTTATTGTGTTCTGGTCCCGATGTCCTGTGCTTTATCGGCGATATCAACATATTAACTTCCTTTCTTTTTAGAGTCTTACAATTAATATTCCAGACCTGTATTCTACTGTCTGTGTCTTGTCATCTTGTCGGAGTCAAAGAAATAGACTCCAGAAAAATGTTTCAGAAATGGGACACACACAAGTTCAAGCATTGGAACCAGACAAAGATTGACGTGACGACTGAGTATGGAACCAGACAAAGATTGACGTGACGACTGAGTATGGAACAAGACAAAGATTGACGTGACTACTGAGTATGGAACCAGACAAAGATTGACGTGCCTACTGAGCATGGAACCAGACAAAGATTGAAGTGCCTACTGAGTATGGAACCAGACAAAGATTGACGTGCCTACTGAGTATGGAACAAGACAAAGATTGACGTTTCAAATCACATGTTTTACTTTGTAAACATAAACATCAATAATGGTAGCCTGACACTTACCCTGCAACAATAACCAATCACTTCCAGCGGTCTGCTACTTCTCATGTTCGCAAGTGGCATTGGTACACTTGTCGATGCAGCCAATCACATCCTAGTCACGTGATAATGGCCAGCCGCAGACGAAACAAAATTATTGTTCAGAAACAACTCCTAAGCGTTTTATTTTCTTCCCTTCCGCTTGGTTCACAACTTCCGGTTAGCTTGCAGAAAAAAAAAATGCAAAGAAAGAAACCAAAACGCTAAAACATAGTTTATCATTGTCTCACTAGATTCACTTTGTTCTGGGCTGCTGGTTCATTGTCGCACTATATTCACTTATTCTGGGCTGTTGGTTCATTGTCCAACTAGATTCTTTGTTCTAGGCTGTTGGTTCTTTGTCCTAGTGCTTAAACATCGACATTGATTTATCCCTGCAAAGAAAATAAAATATAAAGTATAAATATAAAGTAAACAAATAGTCAGATGCTGTATAAATGACAGTATAAATAGCAATATCATCAATATCTATGTAGCCTAACTATTAATTGTAGTCGTAAAATGCCACTGACTGATTGATACATTTACGAATTAAGCGTTCTCAGCAACTGCCGAACAAATTCGCATGAAAATTCGTACACATGTCTCATTAAAGTCTTAGGTGCTTGCTAAGGAACTGTTTTCACACATGCCTAGCCTGAACGTCGAATTAACCGAAAAACACAAGCTTTCTGTAATCCTTTTTTTATTTTATTTTCGGTATTTCTCCAAACGGCCGCATTCTTTATCTAAAGCATAAATATAAGTAGCACCAAAAATAAGACCTCCATATTTGTTTGAAGCCAATTTTCTTTCTTGTCCATCATTAAACTCACTTTGAATTTGCTGGAAGTCATATTCTAGTTTCATTTCCGCCTTCTTAGACACATGCCAACCTCATCAACACTTTCATAGCATTACAAATAGAGATTGATGTTTGTCTTTGAAATAATGATTCCGGCTATGTGCATATGTTGATACAAATAGCACTGGTGTTTTTTTTCCAGATCTAGATCTTAACTTCCTCTAAACCTAGATCTAGAACCAAAAGAATTGGCCGAATGAATGTGAGTAATTATTCAAAGATTGACCTAGCAGATACCTACACACCAAAAGGAGGGTAAAAAAAAAAGAGGACAAAGCCTTACAAAGAAGGACTAAAATATTTCTCAGAAGAACTTCCCGCCTGATGTTTTCTTCCCATTGTACACTGTGAGCAGAAGAGCTGTGACTGGGTCAAGGCAGACGTATTTCTCTTTCTTATCCACTGAGCAAAGGCAAAGCTTATTACAAAGTTTATATCAAGTCACTCTGTCTGGTACACGTTAGTTGTTGTTTTTTCCATACCCAATCTAGAATCTAGGTTAAAATTTTACACAATTACTTTTCGTACCTGATAAAACATAAATCAATTTTTTTTTAAAGTAACAATTATTTAATTAATATTAATTAATTTAATTATTTTGTAAAGTGTCCAACAAGGGAAAGACATCGTACTTGAAAGATGCGGTGGTCTAAGTTGAATTAGTCCCCTTGAAAAGGCTTGAGCCTTTAGTCCTCATTCAAGTCGTACAACTTTTTATTATGCGTTAAAAAGCGATCGCAGTAACATTCACATGGTTATCACCTTCTTCCCCCTTCGTGTTTCCCCTTTTGAAAAAAAAAAAAGACAATATTTTCTTTAGGCAAACGTGTCAACAAATAAATTAATAATCTCAATATTGTATCGTAGTGTAATTAGATCTTTCTTTTTCTTATCAGTACTTTTGTCTAGAAATGATTTGAATCAAAGCTAGAGAGGAGATTGTAGGGAAATAAAAGATGTTTTACATTTCAAAGAATTTACTAAAGTCATGCACTAATTTATAATTGTACGTAAAGTGAATGTATACAATTATAAATTACTGCATGACTATAAACCATAGACTTATATATATATTATAGCTAGACTGGACATGGAGATCTTTTCAAACTACACAAAATGTCTTTACATTTTGTTTAAAACGTTGAACCAGGGCGTTGTTTTGTAAAGTAGTTCTAAGAAGTAAAGTTGTGGTTTTTAACCCTAACATATGTAACATATAAGTAAATTTTTAGCGGCCCCCGAAAGGGGAAAAGACACTATTAGTTTTGTGTGACCTGTCTGTCCGTCTGTCCGTCCCGTTATCAGATCTCAGAAACTAGAAGAGGAAATGAAAATCTGACATCATGATATTTTAGATCATTCAAAGTTCTGATGCAACGGCTAAAAGCGAAAGCGAAAAATCTATTTTTTTAAATCAATTATGCAATCATTTTTTTTTTCACTAAAATACACCATTTTTACAACTATTCAATATTAATAGTAACAAACACTGTAGGCTGCTTAGTAAGGGCAATAGTCATTGACCATTTTGTAACACACTTGTGCAAATGGTTTTAGATTTTTGATAAAAAAAATAATTTTTCTTTGAACAATTGCAAAGTTATGTAAGTTCTGTCATACTAAATACTACGATTACAAAAAAGTTAACTTTTTTAAAGAGAAAAAAATCAATTTACTATGCAAATAAGTTGACTATAATTTAAAATAACAATTAATTAGTAGTTTTTTATATACCCACGCAATGCCACACTTCAGCGATTATATGAAATTTTTTACTTTTATTTACGCAAATGTTATTTTTTTCTTGAGGCTTTGAATAAGAGATTGACCCTTTACAAAACAATAAGATCAATTAGATACTCATTATAAGACATCAGTTAGGCCAGGTTCACATGTAACTTCACATTCACTTGGACCTGGACCTTTGGGGCTCCACACATGATCTGTCAACCTTCTTTCTCCATTCTTCTCCTTTGATAGAATTTCATTATGACATTGTTTCTGAAAATATTCAAACCTGCCTTTATACCTGCCTGGCTGGACCACTTCGGGGGCCGATTTTGAGTTTGTGTTTGTACACAAACTGTCTTTGTAACCTTGTTAGATCTAGATCTAGTAATTGAACATCAAAAATAAGAGTACTCTCGTCTCATAATTATTATTTTGCAATGTTTAGATACATAATCTAGAAAGATCTAGGTAATCAATCTATTTAAATGTACATAAGATGATTAAAATCAACAAACATGAACTATTTCGATCTAGGATTTTTGAAACAAATCTCAATGGAAACTAACAGGAAATGGCTTAGTTTCATTTATTAGCGTAAAATATATATATTTCTGTGATTAATAGCCCATTCTAAAGAAAAATCGAGAAATGATTTTGCATTATTTCTAAACTTTGAAAACTAAAGATCATTACAAGACAGAAAAAGAGTTTACGTACATAAAAATCTCTCTCTCTATATATATATATAGGTAGGTCAGTGAATCGATCAATCGCGGATGAGAATTTGTTTCCGGTTTCCAGTCTAGTCTACTCTATAAGTCTATGCTAGGAACCAAGGGAAATCATAAAGAATGACAGCGCATTATTGTTTTTCTTCTTTTTCTTCGCCCTATGACGGCTTCAAGTGAGAGATACTTTAAGATTCAGGAAGTTGTCGAGAGTAATTTGTTAGGCATTTCAATCTAGGTCAAAGTGCAGAAATATAGAAACACATTTCAGAAAAAAAAAAAAAAAAAAAAAGAGAATTGAAAAACAGCTCAACACTTTGACCTCAGCTCTGGTTCTAACCACAGAACAATGACGTACAACACAAAGAAATACCATGAGAAGTAAAATGTTGTGCACAAAAAAAATGTGTTTTGCTAATCCTGTCTAATTCTATGAACATTATGTCAAGCATCTTGAAAGAAAATGTGTTTTGTGTAATCCACAGCGGGATGAAGGTGTCAATCAGACCTTGGAAGAAATCCAAATAAAACCAAAAAGAAGTTATAATCATATCATATTTCAAAACGTATGAATAACAGACATTCCTATGAAAATCCATATAGGTGAATATGTGAATAGAAAATCTGATTTCAACTCTTAAATAGTCGCTAGAAGAGAGGCTTCGTCCTGGCCCAAGTAGAATGAGTCGCTAATTTCTAAAAGTTGATGACTCCATTCAAATTTAAATTGTGAACAACATGTTATAAGCCACTAGATATAGAGTGTGTGTATGTTTCCTAAATGATATGGAAAGGGAGTATCTATTGTTTGTAGACAGAGAGCGTTATTTAATGTTAGTCTTATTTTTTAAAAACATTCACTAGAACGAATATGGATGCAATATGTGATAGTCAGTGCTAGGGTGGTTTGTCAATGTAGGAGAGGAAGGTCAGTGCAAAGAGCTGAAGGTCAGTGCAAAGAATTGAAGGTCAGTGCAAAGTGTGGGTGATCATTGCAAAGAATGAGTGGTCAGTGCATAGGGTGGGTGTTCAGAACAAAGGTAGTAGGTTGTTGTAAAGAGTAGAAGGTGTTACAAAATTTCTGAAATGTTTACTTATGAAACCAAATTATGTCTCCAGTTCATACACTGGCAGATACATTCCATTTGTTCATTATTTGGGTATGAACATGAACTGTTCCGTCTAGTATTTTAGTCAAGGAATAACACTATAGAATTGAAATGTTTGTGTTGACTGTATGCTTGTATTATTGTAGTCTACGCTCTCCAGACAAATGTATCTTCCAGACGTAGGGTGTTACCCTTGCAGCATTGGAAGACAGACGTTTTTAGACTCAAGGCACCAAGAAATAAGCATAAGAAAAAAAGAATACTTTTTAAAAAACAAAAGCTTATCTAAGGGGAAATAACCGCTAATTACTACCATTTATCTGAAAATACAGGGTTTAGCTCCCTTTTTGTGCTATATAAAACAAAATTGATTAATTATTAGTAATTGGTAAACTAAATTGTTAATTTTCGGATCGATTCGTGTATTGCTATCGACTATGAATAATGATACAAAATTTCAACTTGATCCGAGAATGGGAAGAGGGAGAGTAAAAACTTGTCAAAAAGTAATAAGGGGACTAAGCCCATATCTAAGCATATACTTACATCGCTCATTAAGTAGCATTTATTCCCCTTATTTCGAAATCAAACAAAATAATTTACCACCAACAATTAACAAATTGGTTACTTTTTAAAAATTGATTCATGTCTTGTCAGGTTCATTAAATAATTGTGCAAAGTTTTAACTTGATCCGAGAATGGAAAAAAGTATGTTCAATTCTTTTAACCAGGCAGACTTTGTAACAAAAAAAAAGCCAGTTTACAACAAGGTAAGAGAACCTCTGAGAGACTCCAGTACATAAGGAAATAATGGGCGGGCTAGCTTGAAGATAGTAGATAGAGCAACAGATAGAACTAGAGCTATAACTGACTGCAGTGTCTAGTTGAACATTGATTGGTTCCCTCTGCCCTCACCACTAGCACATTCTGAAGTCCGCGGTTAGGAGGACAGGAATAAAGGTGAAATTCTTACACGAAACAAGAGAAACATTAAAAATACTTCTTAAAAAGACATTTCCTCCTTTATAGAAACCAACTGTTCTTAATAACTAATGAATGTTTAGATTAAAAAGCAATGGAACATTTTTTTAACCTGCCTCTTCTTCCCCTTTACCCGATATGCGAAGCTACAGATCTCCCTAAACTTGATATGATTCCAATGATAGTCCTTAGAAAACGATATGCAAAAGTTTCCTGACAATGAATTTATTAAACTCTTTTATGTATGCGGGAATACGTTCCAAATAAATATTTTAACATTCTCTCTAAGCCAAATTAAAAATTCTTTTCTAGTTTACATTGACAAATTACAACGGCCAACAAACTAGGCATTCTTTTCTCAGCGCTATACATCAACTGTTCATACATCAACTGTTCATACATCAACTGTTCATACACCAACTGTCATCAACTGTTCATACATCAACTGTTCATACATCAACTTTTCATACATCAACTGTTCATACATCAACTGTTCATACATCAACTGTTCATACATCAACTGTTCATACATCAACTGTTCATACATCAACTGTTCATACATCAACTGTTCATACATCAACTGTTCATACATCAACTTTTCATACATCAACTGTTCATACATCAACTGTTCATACATCAACTGTTCATACATCAACTGTTCATACATCAACTGTTCATACATCAACTGTTCATACATCAACTGGGGTCCATTCCTAAGGAAATCGTTATAGTAGTTTTCAATATCAAGGTTCCAATGAAAAGTGAAAAGTTTACACTCAGAAGGTTTTTGCTTCCAAGAAGTTACGAGTTGAATAGAGGCATTGTAAAAAGGATTCTTCATTTATTTCACATATTATTTAAAATTAATACTCTTTTTTTTTCATTTTGATTTGAAAGATCCGACGTAATTCTAATTCAATATAAGCATTATGTTTGCTGAATGGTAATGTGTTTACAAACATATAATGTGCTTACAAACATATAATGTGCTTACAAACAAGTATTGTGTTTGGTGACAAGGATTGCTTATACATTCCTAATAGTCCTACAAGACTTACACTTCTTTAAAACTTGGGGAAGGATAGTTTTTTTAGAATATCAATAATTGAGTCTCTCAAACTTATAAGATGATGATATCTTATTGTACACCGGATGATCGAATAGCGAGCACATTAACAAACCTTCTCATTTTTGTCTGACGCCAAATAAATCAATTACTACAAATTTTAAAAGTCTGAACCCCACCCCCCAGCCTTTGAATCTTACCTTTTTTTTTAAAGAGGACGTTTACAAGTAATTTTTTTTTTGTTCTATGGCTAGTATACAAATTTAATGAAACATATCCATATAAAAACAGGCTGACACAAACTCGTTAGAGCCCCCTGCTCGCCAGTTACACATTAATTATGCACGAACTCCTAAGGGCCCCTGCAGGTCAGTTACACATTAATTATGCACGAACTCGTAAGGGCCCCTGCAAGGTCCGTTACACATTAATTATGCATGAATTATGCATGAATTATGTTTTTCAAAAACTTTTGTTAATAAAACACTACAGTTCACTATTAAAATATCTGACATAGTGACTGAAGGTATTTCACTTACATAAGACCATAGGTAGCACAAGCAGGTATGTCCATCACAAATAACAACGAAATTGGTATTTCAATCGCATTTTAGTTTTTAGCTCTTTATGTGACACAGAAGGGGACAGCCAGAAAAAATAATGGCGTCTCCCTTCGAATACATTTCAAATAGTTTTTTATATGGGGGGGGGGGAGGGGTAAAGACATTTTATAAAAGACTTTGAACACTAACGTCACTGACCAGCAGACTGACAGACGATTTACTATTGCTCCCTTTAGAAACTTGAAAAAGTGACACCTGAAACAAAGACCAACTACACCCGCACAGACTTTCTTTTATAAAGTGCGCCTATTTGTATCTAATGAATTTAAAACTATCAACTTCAAGATTATATTTCAAATGAAAGGCTTTAAAAAGAGTTAAATCAATCAATGGATTGAAAACCAGTATCGACTTTTTAAAGACATATACTAGAGGATTTAGGAACAGATTTCCGTGTTGTGTCTAGTCGCTGCCAACCTAGGAATGAAACCTTTAGATTTGGTGATTAAAACAACAACAACCTAGATCAGTAGTCACGTGACTAGCTAGATTGAAACACTAGGTAACAAAAGTTTTATTATGTAGGTCAGTTTCCTAGTCAAACTTAAAAGTTACCTGTGAATATCAAGCATACTTGATGAAACTAAACAGCATAACAGCCTAGCAACATTGCAATATGCACACTCAGCTGGTCATGTTACGTCATAGATAGGTGCAGTTAAATAAAAATAAGACCTTTAGAGGAAGAGGTGAAGAGTTACTTGCATACTTTAATTATTGTTAAAAATTAAATTAGGAGTCTATAAATGTTTGCTCATTCAGTTTGAACAATTTAAATTAATGATTAAGAATACACGGGACAAATAGTTTCCAGTTCTTTTCACCACCCAATGTCGTAGTCTTTGAAATAGGCACGTGACTTCCTTGGACAACTAAAGTCAATATCGTTGTGTATATTTCTAAAATCCGCGTAGACGAGTCAAGACTAACTGCGCTTGTATGGGTTTCGGTTAGTTAAAAATGTCTAAAACTTGTTGATTGCCTAGAAAAAGTAAACAATTATGATGAGGTTCTGGTGAATGAAACCCGAGACGTGAAGTCGAGCTTGTGGATATTAATAAGGAAGTAAAAAAAAAAAGAATTACCAGATTGGACAAATACTTTTCGTAGTTTCAAATAGTTACATCAGTATAACATAGAGGGGTTCATTGCAACCGGGCACATCACCATTAGCACTAGGAAACCATAGGGGCCCTTGAAACATAGTTGATCGTAAGAATGTAAATGTAATTAATTAATATCGTGAAAAGCTAATTATAATTCGTTACTGAATTGACTTAACTGACACCAGTAGCTTGTAAATGACAATGAATCTCATCAATTGAAATACGTTTTTGTGAGATTGTAGTAATACATACGACTAAACGATTTTTCCATTACCCTTATATCACACTAACTTGACTAAGTCTACACAAGATAGAGCACACCATAGTTTATGTTCACCTAAGCTGATGAGTACCTTGTCGCGCTACTGGCTAGTACTGCCATCATTTCATTGCACGAGTTCCAGTTTTCCTGTCTATCCCTTGGCGCATTGCAACGGGAGACAATACAAAATGTGACTTTATTGTTTGTGACATCTACATTAAAAAAGCATCAAAAGTTTATACTTTACATGTTATTTATAGCGAGTTTGTTGAAACTCTGAAACTCCGTACACAACACTGGAAGCTTGCAGTTAGTTTCTGTAACTTTTTAAAGTTTATACATTACCTTTTCACACTGCTAAAAGTAAAATCCCACAATTCTCTATTTTTAAATCAATGATTTCTATAGTTCTTATGTTATGATGCTATGATGTAATTTTAATTTTAGCCGGAAGCTAACCTGGCCAGATCTCTGCTGGGCATGAGAAGCGGGTCACTTTCTTCCTTTGACCAATCAGGAGTGAACTCTATTAAAAATCAGTCCAAAATCTAAAAAAGTCTTCAGCTTGAAGAAAAAACCATGCGCTTTCTAGTGGCACTAGCCAATTGAACGATTTAATTATACTAAATATTCGAGTAAAGTCATCAAAAGTTGATCTCAATATTAAAATAAAAATTGAACCACGACATTTAAACGATTATGGAACGTAGAACTAAATATTTAATAGCTAGATCTCGGAGAGTGATCATGAACAGAGTCAATGTAGCTACGAACTGGAGCCATTCATCAATCAAGACATAGAAGCAGACGATTCAATCTAAATCTCCCCAAGCAGGTCACGGAAGAGTGAACTGAAATCCTCCCAGAGTAGATCACTCTCTAATTCTGACTTCTACATGCTCCACCATTAAGCCACCAGGCCAAAAATAATCGCTTAGTAAAAGCCTTGGTTAACTAGAATCCGTAGAGGTCTCCTTGTGGATTACAGCACCTCTAGAGACTGCCTAGGCCTAAGAGAACTTCCCACAATTTAGCGAAACGAAACTTACTTATCGCAATTTTATATTCCTTGTTTTATAGTTGCAAGCTCCAGGGTTGGAATATGACGTCGAAACAAAAGTTTTATTGACATTTTACTGCTCTTGGAAGGGAAAGAAAAAAAAAGGAGGAAAAATAAAAGAAAGAAAGAAAGCAAAAAGATTAAAAGTTGTGAAAGTAAATAAAAACAAAAACAAAAAAAAAAGAATTAAAAAAAACATTGGAACAAAATTAATAAAAAGAAAAAAGAAACAAAATCATTAAATGAACAAAGCCTAGAAAAAAGTAAATAAAAAATACATTATTATACAATTACAAGCTAACAATATTGGATAGATAGATACATTACCCAATGAAATGTACATATACATACCGAAACAGACAGACAAACAGACGAAAAATAAAGGCATAGATAACAGATAATTTAGATACATACATAGATCTAGATATTTTCATCCATAGTCAAGTGTAACTTTTTTTTTGTTGCAAAGTTGTAAAAGTGTAATCATAATGCAAATTAGCATTGTCAAAGCTGTTTGTTTAAGCATAAAACGATATATATGTATATTTATATATTTATAGTTGTAGTATTTTATATTTGTAGACATAATTATATCAGTTTACGTTATTTATCGCACACAAACAACTGATCAATAGTTGAATCAAACGAAGGATGCAGACGTATTTGAAGCCCCAAACATCCCAGGCAAATGAAAACATCCACAACTCATTGGGAAATGTTTAGGACTGACGTCATGATGGGTATAAATAATCATACAAACAAAATACTTTTATCAAATACTAACTGGATCTACTGCGTTTAGTCAAGTCTGACTTGACGTGTTGGAACATGTGTTGAATGAAATCACACCTTTGAACAGCGACAGAGAGAGAGGGACAGAGAGAGAGAGACAGAGAGAGAGAGAGAGAGAGAGAGAAAGAGAGAGGTCAACGAAACAGAAGATCTGTATTACGTAGAGATAGTAGCCAGTAGGAGTTGCCTACAACTTTATGCTCTTAATATAAACTCTTTTTGTTTTACATGTTGTTTTTTCATATTATACCTTGCAAATATTGTATCCTGTCAAATGGCTGTTTCAGTTATTTGTAAACATGTCCTTAGCAAGTCCATCAAGTGAACTGATTACTCCATTATGTTCCTCAAAGCCTGCGATCCATGCAAATCTTCTAGTTGTGGCGGGCTTTTTCCAGCAAAAGTAACGGTTTGCCCCCCCCCCCCTCAGTTTGCGGGTAACTTTTAGCATTTGGACCAAAGGTTTGGAATCCGCAACCCAACATCTCACAGTACATGCCTGACTTTCAAAAAGAACATAAAATCCTATTGAAAAGTTACTGTCTCTTATGCTTTACTAACAGCTTCAGCCTACACTAGGCTATTGTTCCTGACATTCAATGATTAGTATTTCAATCTTAAACTTCTTCATTGAAAGTTCAGTTTTGCTGATGGCAGCCACTTGAAGTTTATCTGCTGTCTTTATCTGATGCCAATGGCAGCCTACTAAAATTTCTAGTCTCTAGAAAGATTTCCGGCTAGCGACAGATAATTTCTGGTGGTGGAAGTCGGCTGGCTCCTGGTGAGCGGCTCACTGGCGAACTATTGGCTTTAAATGAATGCGTTTTCACATGGTAATTACTGGAAGAAAATCTCTGGGAACAAGTTTGTAAGTTTGTAACATTTGACGTTTTGTTTCTCAAGGACAATGTTTTGATAGACAATGTGCTGTATAGTGAGTATCAAATCGCTTGTGGGTTATTTTTGGGTTGTGAATTATTGATCGGAAACGAACAACTTTTCTTGTCAGTATAAATACATCACTTTCGATACAGGAGTCAAACTAAGACACTAACTCTGTTATATAGTTAGCGGCTTTGTAATGCCATCACAATTAGACCAAGCTAACTCATTCAAATGTACGTCCTATCACGTTAGATGAGCGTCTTATCACGTCAGGTGTACGTCATATCAGGTTGGATGTACGTCTTATCACGTTAGATGTACGTCTTATCACGTCAGATGTACATCTTATCACGTCAGATGTACGTCTTATCACGTTAGATGTACGTCTTATCACGTTAGATGTACGTCTTATCACGTCAGATGTACGTCTTATCACGTTAGATGTACGTCATATCACGTCAGATGTACGTCTTATCACGTTAGATGTACGTCATATCACGTCAGATGTACGACTTATCACGTTAGATGTACGTCTGATCACGTTAGGTGTACGTCTTATCACATTAGATCTACGTCTTATCACGTTAGGTGTACGTCTTATCACGTTAGAATACATTTTACAATTAACTGACAAAATGGAGCTTTGTGAGGCCCAAGTCTTCATGAGATTGTGTGTTAAGTATGTTTGTTTTCATGCAAATCAAGAAAAGTGACTCCTGGCAAGTTGAGGACATATTTGCATCATAACATAAAAAAAAGAACTTACATTTAACTTCCATGTCAACTGAAGCAGTAACGGCGTACCTAATCCACTCTAGCTGATTGATATAGTATCCTATATAAGTATCCCAGAAATTCTACTTTATATCTTCACAACAAAAAATGCATGACTTGGTAACCCTAAATCAGTCACCATCCAAATCTCCCTCTAGACAACGTATCCTCCTTTCCACTCGTACATGTCAAAGTTTTACTCAAGGCTATTCAAACAATATAACATTCAATGAAGACGATGTATCCATAGAGTACACAGTGGAACGCATCGTAAATCACTTAGATCTAGATACAACACAATATTCGAAGAGACTGGCGCGCGCTTCATTCTGTCTATAAACGCTATTATGATACCGTACGATTGGTGCTGCTGGAAAAGTATGGAGATACAAACTGGTCAGGTTTTCAAAAAAAAATGCAGGCATTTGCTGAAAATGATATTTATGATATTTTAGAGACAAGAGAATAAAATTTTGTAGAAACTAGTCTATTCAGATAGATTCTAGTCTAGTCTATTCAGATAGATTCAGTTCTCTCAACTAATTGAATGTATAGAAAAGTGTACATATTTTGCAATTTTGCTAAACAAAAACAACACATTTGGGAACATGTGGATCCAGAACTTTTGAGTGGGGAACTTTTTTTCAAACCCTAATCCTAACCCTATGTGTAAACGCGCACACACATTAGAAATAAAAAAGTGGTCTATATTACAATTAGAGAAGTGCTCTCACTCAATCTTCAGCAAACAGTCACGTTGCTGGCCCTTCACTTGACAGCTCCTGGGGGAGTTCGTGGTGGAGCCCTGACGCAAAACGTTTTATTTCATTCTTTACCGCAGAAACCCATTCTCCTAGTATCTACGGCTCATTATTCATCCTATTTAAAAAAAGCAGGTCTAATTAAGTAAAAGAAAGCAGCGTGGCACAAGTAGCGTAAGTTGATCTTCATATGGTGTATTTATCGTAATAATATAGTCATGTTAAGAGAGAACTCTTGTTGTAAGCCTGCTTTGGTCAGAACTATGGTTAAATGCTCTTTGGATATTCGACCGTTTTGACGCGTGCAAAATGTCGAATTTTTAAGAATCTTTTGAACAATGTTTAATTTTTTTTTTAATTTAAAATGAATTTATAGGCCCTAGCTACATTGCAAATACAACCAATTTGATTAAGATCAAGGCTTTGAGGGTCACCGCCAAAAAATAAAATTGATTCGAATAATAATATCTGAATAAGTCTTTCATTTATAACTGATTAATTTTGATCAGTACACATGTTTGTAACTTCGTGTTGTTACAGAAAAATAATTGAAAACTCTGAACAAAAAAATATGTCATAGTTTTCAAATTAAATTGAAAATGTGAGTTATTGTCCCAAAGTGATATATATATATATATATATAACATAATATATATATATATATAACAGAAAAATATCGAATCTAGTAAAAGTAAAAGGCGACTAGGAAAAAATATATTTGGGTTCGGATTCGGATCTCATTTCTTTGGTTATTCTGATACTGAAAAGTTTCTCATGAATTCTAAATTTTCCAAAGCAATCTCTTTCTTAAAATAATTATGACAAATTCATGCGCAATTCTAACTTTGTATAGGTCTAGATCTAGAGTAGTATTTCACAATAGAGCTATTCTAGATCTAGATTCAATTTTTGTAAATCCCCAAATTCAGGAGAGAGTTCTTTTCAGATAAAAGTGAGAAGGGCAGAGGTTTTAGTTGAAGAAATATTGGTTGAGTTTAATCTCTCTCTTAGCATGCTAAAGGGAATCAAACGGATGTTCCCTGACTTGCAGAACGTATCTAAAGCTACTGTTATAGTCACTAGCGACTAGGTTACATTACTTATGAAGGCTTAAATTCAAAGAATGAAATCAGGGGCATTCAAGGCTGAGTGCGTTTGCAAAAGAAAAGCTTTAATTATGCTGACAAAAATTATTAATATCTTGATTACTTACGCCCTCCTACAACACATCCGTTTTATAAAAAACTTCGAACATCCGAAACCAGAATAAATGGCTCTATCTTCCAGCAGCTATTCAGCAGCCCAGCTTTTATATTCATGACTAATTAGTATTATCTGCCTGTAAAAAAATGTTTAAAATGTTTGTTGTTAGTGATTGTAGAGCATGCTAAAGCTTTCATTGCTGCAGAAGTAGTCTGGAAGAAGAGAATCTGATTTTTTTTTCAAAATGTGAGAAAATATTTTCAGTTTCTGGATAACTTCTAAAGAAATTAAATATAAACAAAACACATTTTTATAGAAATTGATGTTACTGATCCAGCTAAGCAAACCATTACATCTGGTTTAAGTCTAATTTCAATTGTAACAAAAATTTCCATTCTTTTGAATGAAGTTTCTTTGAATGTAGAAAACACTACAGGCATTATGATCATAAAATCATTCCCAAGTGACAAGAACGGCATCATTCTAACATGGTCTACAAAGATTAAATGTGTAAATATTTTGACAAATGTACAAAATATCTTGTGTAACTTTTATGCTGTGTTAGCTAGAGTAGCATTGCTACATTTTGTGTATGTCACGTGCCTGAATGAGTATATTTCTTCATATTTAGGAAAATACACATTTGCCCCTCAAAATACAGATTTCCAGGTCTTGGAATACACATTTCCCTTTTGGCATGTGGGCATCTCTGGTGACAGAATTTTTCGGTAAAAAAAAAGAAAAATTAATCTCTTTACTAAAATAGAAAAGAAAAACTATTGGTTTCTCCGATGGAGGGGGGGGGGAGCGCTACCACCTGGTACCACCCTCTTTCATTTTATATTTACTAATTATTTAATTTGAGATTACAGCGTGGTGCGACATAATATACACATGGGTTCACATATCAATCACACTGTACATCTCTGTACATCTCGTGTAATGCTTTACTTTTAGTACATCCAGACATGATAAAACACAGAAACCTTTAGATACCTGAAGACCACTGAGGACATTATATGTCTAGAAAACTTTTGTGCTAATGGAATTCTGCCTGGCGAACTGGTTATACGTCATATGCCTGGAACACATAATACAACTTGAATACATATATATAATAAGGATGGGTGTAGTGATTCACGCGACCAAGTTGCCGCCTTCATTTTATGTTAATCTATCATGTGCACTCAATACACACTGAACAACTTGGCCAGTATTGCACATAGTCACAGAGTCTACACTGGTACCTAGATCGTGTAGGAATACATTACATAAATATGATTCATGTAAAACACATAATTCATCTGAGACATATGATTCATCTGAAATATATGATTCATCTGTTCAAATAATAATCGCAGTAACATTTTGACCTGTTGGTTTGTTTGTTATACAGAAATATAGAAAATAGTTTCGTTTGTTTATTATAAATTTTTGTTTTGACAAATGATCAAACGCGACACCAGGGCTGAATGGTTTGTTGAGTGTCATGTCCAATGGCACATGTCAGGAATCGTAGCTCATGCAAGTTGACATTTTTTTTTTCTGGATTGCTTTCCTTTCAAAATAATCTCAGCGTAATTGTCTACCTTAGGATCAGCAGACGACCAGGCCTCATAAAACTATGGGCAAACATGGGGGTTTTGTGGCCTTCATTTATCAGTTGCGTAGAGTAGTTTCCCTTGTTTCATTATTCTTTATCAGCGGCCCCCCACCCCGAGTGGGGAAAAGATGCTTTTAGTTTTGTGTGGAATGTCTGTCCGTCCGTCCCGTTTATATCTCGTAAACTAGAAAAGAAAGTGAAAATCTGACACCATAATATTTTAGACCATTCAAAGTTCTGATGCAACGGCTACTTTTTTTTATAAGGGGAGACCATAACAACCAATATTTAGAACATATTTATGCAAATGTTTTTAGATTTTGTAAAAAAAAAAAAATTTGCTAAGTTTTGTAAGTTCTGTCATACT
This sequence comes from Biomphalaria pfeifferi, assembly GCA_030265305.1. Lineage (NCBI taxonomy): Eukaryota > Metazoa > Mollusca > Gastropoda > Planorbidae > Biomphalaria > Biomphalaria pfeifferi. The sequence continues at coordinate 727,418 of JASAOG010000129.1, read as the reverse complement.
ATTTACTATATTTACACACAAAAAATGTTTATTATTTTTTTTAAAGAGAAAAAATTTATTTAGTATGCATATTGTTGGACATAATTTAAAACAATTAATAAGTAGTTTTTTATTTTATAGTTGAACAATACTCTATTAGCAACAGGACAATACATGTAACTAACAAAACAATTAGATCTTCACTATAAGACATCAGTTAGGCCAGGTTCACATCTTACTTCACATTCCCTTTCACCTAACCCTTGGTCTGCTGGACTGTTTGGGGCACCACACAAGATCTGTCAACTTTCTTTCTCCATTCTTCTCTGTCATTTGCCTTCGATAGAATTTCATTCTGATGTTCTTTCTGAAAAATATTGAAAACTTCCTTTTTACCTGCCTGGGTGGACCACTTCGGGGGCAGATTTTGAGTTTGGGTTTCCACACAAACTGTCTTTGTAACCTTGTTTTTTAAAGGTAGGGCTTTTCCCCACTTCAATCAGGTTGTTTGTTTTCAAACTTGTGTCTATTTGTCAGTTTGTGGTTTTATGGATATCTAAGCCAAGTTAAACTAATCACAACTAATGGATATCTAAGCCAAGTTAAACTAATCACAACTAATGTATATCTATGCCAAGTTAAACTAATCACAACTAATGTATATCTATGCCAAGTTAAACTAATCACAACTAATGGAGACATTGAAGGAAATGTATCAGTGAGAGATTTCCTGCTGAAGTTACACACACACACACACATTACACTTTCAGCACAAGGGAAGACCCGAACTAAGGTTCCTGCACCTACTTCAAATGAGGCTCCTTGAGATCAAGAACTATAGACCAGGTATTTCTGATCAATATCTAATACATTTTTTCTTTGAGAGATTTGATTTTAATTTTTTTGTTAGATCAGTGAGCGCTTGTTCATAAATTGAATATAAAACAACAACAGTCACAAAAGGGAAAAAAAAAAATCTTTGCAAGAAATGTTTTAAAATTTGTGTCCTTGACTATTAGCCCAGGTCTGTATGTCCTCAAACATTTAAGGCTCTGGTTTAGTCATTACAGAATCCCTTGTCCGAATATATTAAAAACATTACAAAAAAATAGGATCAAAATATTTTCAAAATGTGAGTGTGTTAAAAACCTTTCTTAGTACTCTCAATCAAATGAAAACAGCTATGTATCTCCTCATTCTGTTTGAGTTTCTAATGAAAGTACTTAATCATTCAAACAACAACTAAAAGTCAACAAAATTTATCTAAAAAACTCAACAAAACTCGATTTGTAACACTAAAACCCAGAAACCTAGACCTAGATGAACTAATAAAAGAGAAAAATAACAAAAAAACAAAACAAAACGGTCTCTTGGACGTTCATTGTACACGCTTGAGAATACAAAGTCTGACTGTTCTTAAGTTTTTAAACCCAGGAAAAAAATATCCAGGTTAATGCTTCCAGTCTCATTCTCTAGTTCTGAGTTTGGAGATTAGATCGATCCCGAATTAAGCTTTTGAGATTGTGTTGGACTGGTCCAAAGAAAAGGAAATTATAGCATTGTTCCAATGTCCAAGCAAATATTCAAAAGGCCTTTGGACGTCCACGCAAATGTAAATAATTGTGTAATGAAGAAAAATGGTCGGAATAGGTGGACACTAATTGCGAATGTTGGCATATGCCATTGATTGGAGTTTTAGCACATGTCATTGAAGTTAGGCCCATGTCATTGAAATCAAGAAAATGTTATTGCAGTTTTGGTTGGCTTTAATCTTTGAATAATTAATGTTTGTGTGTGTGTGTGAGTGTTTGTTAGTAGTACAACTTTTGACTTGCGAGTGCATGTCTTGTTTTTTTTTTTTAGAAGTATTTCTATCATTAAATATCTTCATTAAACTTGATTATGTCAAGCAACTAGTAAACAAGAATTTATAAAGAATACAAATATAAAAAAAAAACTAAGCTTATATGAAGTGTAGTTGTTTCAATTCGTTTGGAGTCAGCCTTGCAATTACGTTGGTAATAGATCTAAACGAACAATAATAAATCTGTGCGATTACAAATATTTTTACCAATTTAATTTTGTTTAGAGCAATTTCATGCTAAAGAATTCAGCTCAACACTTCAGCTCTCCACTTCAGCTCAACACTTCAGCTCTTCTTCAAAGATGAATTACCTGCAACAGTGACTTCTCAAACCATTCAATGTTGTAACTAAGGGTGCAACGGATAGTACTTTTTGATATTCGGCCGGAGCCGGATACCTACATGTCTTGTAAAAAGCTTGTGTTGCTGAACATTTTGTAAAATTGTTATATACTATACATATATTCGCATTTTTTATTTTATTTACCTTATTGTTTTAAACTCTGTTACTAATTGATTGATTCATTAAAGCTTAAAGACAAAGTTAGCCATGTGAAATGAAAATTTAAATACAAAGTGTGCCTGATTAGTTTTTAGTGTCGTGTACAAAACGTGTCTGACTAGTTTGTAGTGTCACGTACAAAGTGTGTCTGGCTTGTGTGTAGTGTACTATACTAAATGTATCTAACTAGTTTTTAGTGTCGAGTACAATGTAGGTTTGACTAGTGTGTAGTGTCGAGTACAAAGTGTGTCTGACTAGTGTGAAGTGTCGTGTACAAAATGTGTCTGACTAGTGTGTAGTGTCGTGTACAACATATGTCTGACTAATATGTAGTGTTGTGTACAACATGCGTTTGACTAGTGAGTAGTGTTTGTACAGCATGTGTCTGACTAGTGAGTAGTGTCTTGTAGAAAATGTGTCTGACTAGAGTGTAGTGTGGAATGCAAAGTGTGTCTGACTAGTGAGTAGTGTTGTCGTGTACAAAATGTGTCTAACTAGTGAGTAGTGTCGTGTACAAAATGTGTCTGACTAGTGTGTAGTGTGGAATGCAAAGTGTGTCTGACTAATATGTAGTGTTGTGTACAACATGTGTCTGACTAGTGAGTAGTGTCGTGTACAAAATGTGTCTGACTAGTGTGTAGTGTGGAATACAAAGTGTGTCTGACTAGTGAGTAGTGTCGTGTACAAAATGTGTCTAACTAGTGAGTAGTGTCGTGTACAAAATGTGTCTGACTAGTGTGTAGTGTGGAATGCAAAGTGTGTCTGACTAATGTGTAGTGTTGTGTACAACATGTGTCTGACTAGTGAGTAGTGTCGTGTACAAAATGTGTCTGACTAGTGTGTAGTGTGGAATACAAAGTGTGTCTGACTAGTGAGTAGTGTCGTGTACAAAATGTGTCTAACTAGTGAGTAGTGTCGTGTACAAAATGTGTCTGACTAGTGTGTAGTGTGGAATGCAAAGTGTGTCTGACTAATGTGTAGTGTCGTGTACAACATGTATCTGACTAGTGAGTAGTGTTGTGTACAACATGTGTCTGACTAGTAAGTAGTATCGTGTACAAGATGTGTTTGACTAGTGAGTAGTGTCGTGTAGAAAATGTGTCTGACTAGTGAGTAGTGTCGTGTACAAAGTGTGTCTGACTAGTGTGTAGTGTCGTGACTTGTTGAAGGAAATGTTAGGCTCTATTTTCCCCTGCTTGTCATTGAACCAAGTTAATTTGCTTCTAATTAGAAATAATGACAATTCCCTAAAGTTGTGACCGCACTTGGCTCTACAATTATTAAGAGATGACATAAAAATTCTGTTTGCTGCTCAACTGATGTAGTAACCTTGACCTTTAAATAACACTGAGATTTTAAAAAATCTGGAATGACAACGTTCATTTGGAAAACAATAGTTCGAGAAAAGAAAAACCTTGAAGAACAAAGTATTGATTAAATCAAACAGCTTGTTGGTCTGGCACAACATCCGGTAGTGACACCGGAAGTAAGATGATTGTTAATGTCACATGACCGCCAGAGGTTGATATTCTGGACCAGAGAGGGAGACAACTCTTTTAAAAAGTCTTTCTTTTGTTTCGCGGAACTGACAATAATAGAACTAACCCCTAACCCTAACCCTAACCGTTATATTATTATTATTATTTGTAGTAATACTTAACAAATCTTGTTTTATTTAGGTATTAAAAAATCCCAAGATCACTATATCTTCTTACTCATTCTGTAGTAGAAAAAAAAAGACAATTTAATATACAACAAACTTGTTATTTAATTTTAAAAATACAGTTCGGCGAAAACCGACAGCATAAAGTGAACACGCGCTTGGTGATTAAAAGAAAACTTTTGTATTTACAAAAGAACTGCAGATCTGATAAACAGATTTAGAAAGAGCCTGAATCAGTTTTGTTATAAAAACATCTGGAATAAATGTCCTTCGAGGCATAAAATCAAATACTTCTTTGTCTTTTTAATTTTTTTTATTTTACGTAGCAGTATGCGCAGAATACATGCGCAAAAGCACATTTTTTCGCATAGTTGGTATTCATGACAATGTGTTTAATAGAACTATATCATATTTATAGTAATTGATGCATAATGTATTTTTATACAACACATGACGATATTATTTATATCTCGCGTTATGTTCAATTCATGGATGTAAAGTATACTGTCTTCCTTGTTACACAATAACAACAGATTGGCGTATTGATGAAAACTTACAACAATCAAAAACACGGTCACCTTAGTTCAAGACTTTGCTTAAAGACCAGGCTGTATCAATCGATGACCTTCTGTGTCCATCATTAGAGCCTTGCTTGACACTTTTTTGTTGGTCTTGACTTAATTTGAATTGTAAGATTTTGGTTCAGTGATTTCTAGTCAAGTTCAAGTGCAAACTTTAGAGCTGTTTCTGCTCTATTTCTGGTGTTGGTCTAGGATCACAAATCAATGTCTTAATAATAGTCATAAGATTTGTAGTGAGTTGATAATTATGTAGATTTTTGTTTTTAGTAGACGATGAGGGAATTGTTTTTGTAATGCGTAGAGCTTTTAACATATAGACAGAGTTCTAGTCAGTTCTAGAACTAAGAGTCAATATCTAAGAATTTCTTCCTTAGTGCTTGTATTGTACACTTATATAAATGTGTACAAGGTGTCAGATTGTGAAGCCTTGCCGTGTTTAACTTAAAATAGCAAACAGAGAATTAGTGAAACAGAAGGAGGCATTAGTGGACACAGTGAAACAATATGACACACAGTGAGGCAATATGAAACACAGTTATATAATATGGGGCACAGTGAAAACATTTTAGACACACTGAGACAGTAAGAAACACAGTGAGACTATATGAGACACAGTAAGAAAGTATGAGATTAATTGTGACAAAGAGACAAACACAGAAGGAAAGTATGACACACATTGAGGCAAAGAGAAACACAGTGAGGCAATATGGCACACAGTGAGACAAAGAGAAACACAGTGAGACAAAGAGAGACTGTACATTAGAGACAATAAGAGACACAGTGAGACTGTATGGCATGCATTGAGACAGTAACATACACTGTGAGACAGTAGGACACACAGTAAGACTATTAGAGACACAGTGAGTTAGTATGACACACATCGAGACTATAAGAGACACAGTGAGACATTATGGCACACAGTGAGAATATTAGAGAAACAGTGAGTTAGTATGACACACATTGAGGTCTAGGTCTATTTCATGTACGTATAATGGCGTCTCCTAAGCTTCAATTCACTTCGTTAAGACGTGCAAGTTTAGATCATTGTCAATGGCGGAGATATCTTTCTGAGATTGTATCTAGGAGACTACGGCTCTCCAAAATCAGACCAAGATCCCCCGTGTTAGATTAGACAGTCTAGGCTAGACTCTAAAAACCACAAGTTACACTCATGACTTCTTAACCCTATGTTTACGACTGAGTGACCTGAATAAATAGAGCATTAAGAGAAACAGACACATCTGTGACACTAAATTGTGCTATTTCGGGTCTCTTCAAGTTACCGACAGATCAACTCTGATCATGCAATACCTCACTAGTGTCAATGTTAAAGTTTCTTACTTTAAAGAGGGGGTGACACCCAAATGGAGATTTGCACTTTTGAAAGAGACCTTGAAACAGTTTAATGTCTTACTCAGAAAGTTTTTTTAAGCTTGGAGTTAAAGCAGTTTCTTGTCATGTCCAGGACAGTTTTTGTTTTTTAAGAAGTTTTCCTGTTCTCTGAATTGTTTTGTTCCATTGTTTAAAAGACTTACTGGACGTCAGAGAAAGTAAAATACTACAAGATGTACTTCAATTACATTCCTAAATCGATGCCAAATAAAAATATGAAACATTTCGAAAAACAAGATTACAAAGAGAGTTTGTGTTGCCACACAAACTCAGAGGCGGCCCCCGTGGGATATGTACAATATGTCAGAAGAGCGATCTTAGATAATCTTTTGGTATTGAGCATTTTCATTTAGACCTAAATGGAACTAGAATGAGGATGTAGATCTACCTAAATTAAACTACTAATTTAGCACTCTCAATATCTATATCTACTAGATCTAGATTTAAAATATAAATTTGGGATAATGTAGATGTAATTTACATAAGATTTATATAAAAAAACACTAGATAATCAATTAATAGACTAATTGCAAAATCTAAATATTAAAATAGTAAATTAGTTAAAGTATTTTATAACATTGCAATATTGACAATCTAGACTTTAGAAAAAAAAATCTACACTTTAAGCCTAGAAATTAAAATTATAGATCTTGATCTAGTCTAAATCATGGCTGTCTGGTAGTGCGGTTTGCGCGCTGGACTGTCGTTTGGATTCATCGATGGTCCCAGGTTCAAACCCTGACCGCTCCCATCCCCCGTCGTCCTATGGGAGGTTTGGACTACAACTCTGAAGGAACATCCGAAACATGTAAAACAACAAACATTCTAAACTAGACCAAGAAATTCTAGATCTAGATTCTATAATGATTTTAATTAGAACTTAAATCTAAATCTAGTTTTAAAAATCTAGCTCTAGAGTAAGAAAAGAAATCTAGATCTAGTGTAAACAAATCTAGCTCTAGTGTTTAAAAAAATCTAGATCTAGTGTAAAAAAATCTAGATTAGATCTAAATCTATTATGTTTTTTAAAATGCGTCACATTACGAGGTTTAATAAACATTACTATACCGAGTTGTTTTAGCATTTAAAGAATTTATTCCATATGACGTCAAAGGAAAAAAATCCAATACGTTACACGGCCTAGTTAGACTAAAACATATCATCTATACGAGCAGTTTCTCGAGGGTTCATAGACATTGATGCACCGAGTGAGTTCTTTTAGCATTTTATTTAAAAAATTAACTCCATATGACAGTGACGTAGCTACCAATGTGCGGGTGGTGCGGGCCGCACAGGGCACCAAGTGAAGAGGGGCACCAAAAGTCCCTCAGTGTGTATTAATTTCCTATTTCCCTGAGCTTTTCAGTAAAAACGACTAATTGTATGGACACGAACAAACATAAACAACTGTATTTTAAACATGAACTAACGATTTATAAACTAGTCATGTCGCTATTTTGTTTCATCTCCTTGACTATTTCTTCCATATAATGTAAGCTATAGAACAGTTTGAATCTAATTTATTAGATTTATTTCGGACACGCGGTACATCTTGTTACTACACCGATCAATGCTCTGTAATATAAAGAAGAAGAAGAAGATAGGCCAACCTTTTTTTACTTCATTGTTTAGTCCATTGGTTTAATCTAGATATTGAGCTTACAAATATATTTCTAAATTCTAGCTCTAAACAATTGTCTTAGTTTATTCATTTCTTTATGATTCTTTATAGTTTAATTTTGGAAATAATTCTATTGTAATGTCAATATTTTTAAATAAGCTAACCTTTGTTTTCTACGAGGTTTTTTACTTACTAGTTAATTGTAATACTGTAACGTAAACAAAATGATGAACAGTGCTCAAGACTGACTAGTCTGGCTGGCGCCTCAAAACCCTTTTAAGCTCAGACGGAGAAATCGGCCTCTCTGGTTCTCTCCGGTCTGGGTAGACTATAAGGGCCCCATACCCAGATCTATCGGGGTCCCTCACTACCGACCCATCGGTATAGCAGAAAATGGCATCTGATGGGTAGGACTTTAGTGTAGTTGATGCCAAGTTTTGGAGTATGGCAGGTGTTAATCGCCTCTTGGTGGCTCCCTCTTGCCCTATAAGGGACATGCTTATTTGTGGGGCCGGCATTCTCCTCCACGGAGGGCAAGTACTAATTCTTCTAATAGGAATTCTATCAGTGATGAGCCCAATGTGGAGGAACGATCGCATTTTTATCTCTCTCCACTGTTGCATTAAGATTGTGGTGGGTAGCCTAGAGTCGCCCCTTTAGCGCTCGTAGGCCGCAAGTACTGCCCTTTCCCTCCTAAGATTTAAGGGGGCCACGTTTGTTAAGATTTCAGCGGCGTTTGTTGGGCTTGTCCGAAAGGTACAACAAATGAACCTTAGTGCCTGTGATTGTACTCGGTCTAGTGATTCGAGGGCAGTTTTACTAGCATATACTTGAACTGTATAGCTGTACTCAATTTGTGATCTGACTGCCCCTAAGTACAATGTGCTTAGCATGTCAGCTTTGGCACCCCACCTTGTGCTGGCCAGCTTTCTTAGTAACGCTAATTTCTCCGAGGCTTTTCTTTCAACTTCCTGGACGTGCTGGAACATTGATCACGTTGGAGTCGCATCCCACCGAGTCCAACCTCGAATGGAACCTTAAGAATGTCGATCTCTAGGCTGAACAGGGACCAGGTCGTTTTGGCAACGTTTATCTAAATCTGTCATTTGTCGCTATACGAGGAGATGGTTTGGAGGTCTGCTTGCAATGCCGTCTGTATTAGGTCGGCTTTCTTTCCGGTTGACCAGAGGATAATGTCATCCTCATAAAGCAGTTTCTTTGACCGCAGTGAGGTGCGTTTCTTAAATTTCTTAAGTCTAAAGAAGCATCGAGACAATTTCAAGTCACATCATTGTCAGAGTCCACCGACTATAGGCGAGCTGTTATTGGGTAAGAATTAACTGAACAATTAAAAGCAACAAAGCAAAATGAGAAGGAGATAATTGAATCCAGAAAAAAAATTGATGAGGTCGAATTCCTGAATGATGAAAAAGAAGAAAATACTTCAATACCGCAAGTTCTAGAGACTAAAGGACAGCACACAAGCATGTCTTTAGTACACTCCTCAAAAATTCATACTGAAGAAGCTGAACCATCAGACAGTGTAAACAATACAGAAAGCAGGATAATAAACTCTAGAATGAACGACATTGGAGATTGGCCTGATGTCATCACATATAATATTCGCATACACCTTGTCACTCAAGGATCTGAGACAGTTCAGCGTATGGACAGTCAATTATGAGAGGCGTAGAGACACCAAGAATCAGCAAAAGGAAAGGCTACAAAGCTTTTAAAGGCTTAGTTTTTCCGGCAAATGTCAAACGGCGAGAAAGTTCTTAGAAAGTGGATGTGTTATTCGCCAAAAAAAAAAAAGAATCCTTATTTTGCTTCCTCTGCATACTCTTCTCAACAAGATCAAGTACCAAATCTTCATTTAAATCCAAACATGGATTCAATGAGTGGTGGAGGTTATCCCCGAAGCATGAGACTAGCAGAGCTCACATTCAGTCATCGCTTGCTTGGAGGGAACTTGAAGTTCGCCTGATAGTAGGGAACAATATTGACAACAAGGCCAAAGATTTGATTATACAAGAGACGAAAACCTGGATAGTTAGTAAAAGTACGATCCACTCTTGAGGGAACATGTGCTTCGAACTAAGCTTTGTTCCAGACCGAATACATTCATGTCTCTACAAATACAAAATGAATTTATTACAATATTGGGGGATCACGCTAAAAAACAAATCATACAGCAAGTAAAACAAGCCAAATATTTCTCTATTATTTTTGACAGTACACCTGACATCTCAAAGCTGGATCAAACTTCCCAAACTTTACGGTAAGTTGTCATGGATAATGATGGGGTGCAGGTTCGTGAGTCTTTTGTTGACTTCATCGACACAAAGGACAAGCATGCTGCTGGAATCGCTGAGATGGTTCTAGAGAAACTGCGTTCGGATGGCTTAGACATAATGGGCTGCAGGGGGCCAAGGCTATGATGCTGAGGTCCAAAAACGTATTCTAGAAGTCACTATTCATTGCCTGCTCAAACATTCTCTTAATTTAGCAGAAATTCGAGCTGCTGAAGCTGATGTCAATTCGGTAACATTTTTTGGTACACTGGACCGTTCACATTCCTTTTTCTCAACTTTAACACACCGTTGGATTATCCTCATCAAAGTAACCAGAACTAGCCTTAAACGTTTAGTTGAGACCCGCTGGAGAGCCAGAGGAGAAGCCGTCAAGATGGTTAGGGATAAATTTTCTAAAATTATAGAAACTCTGAAGACATTAACTAGCAGAGATGAAAATTCATCGACTAGATCTGAAGCAGGTGAATTATTGGTCGCTATTCAGTCTTTTAATTATTTTCTCACCTATCTTTGATTTTGGGCTCCTGTATTAACTGAAATTAATGATGCGCAATTCTACGTTCAAAAACAAGGATTGTCTATTCGAGACTGCTTACTCAAACTAAAAACATTAGATAATTTTTTAAGTAGTAATCGAGAGGACATCGCTGAATTCAGCATTACCTTTGCCGAAAGCGTGTGCTCAGATCTGAGAAACAGTACAGAACCTCAAAAACGTATTGGCCATAAGAAAAAATTGCCTGGTGAGAAAAGTGACTACTCTGTACTTACACACAAAGAAGAGCTACGAAGGGAAATTTATTCTACCTTGGACAGGATTGTTCAAGAAATGATTACCTGATTCGAGCAACTTCATGATGTAGCAGATAGATATGAATTTTAGTCGCCTTCCCAGCTAATAAATCATCAGGTCGAAATCTATCTCGATAGTTCACCTATCGACATTGAGAAAAACGAATTTCTGCTGGAGCGAAAGAGGCTTCAAGTTCAACGGTTTGTCACAGTTTCATTAGAAGCCTCCAAACTTCCAAAACAAGGACCTGTTGAGCTCTTGAAATTTATTTTTAAAAAAAATCAGCTAAATGATTTAGTCCCGAATATCGTCATTATGGTTCGCATATTTTTGACTATTGCGGTAAACGTCGCTACATGCGAGAGAAGTTTTTCCAAACTTAAACTGATCAAGAATTACTTTTTTTTGGGGGGGGGATGCATCAAGATGAGGTACCGCACCAGGCATCATATACTCTAGCTAGGCCACTGCCATATGACGTAAAAGGAAAAAAAGTCCATTACGTCACAAGTCCTAGTTAGACTAAAAAATGTCATCTATACGAGCAGCTTCTCGAGGGATCATAGACATTGGTGCACCGAGTTTGTTCTTTTAGCATTTCATTTGATGGGTTAGTTAGACTAAATAAATATATATAAGGATTAAAGACGCTTTTTTTTGTTTTGTCAGTCAGTTTGTCTGTCCGTTATGTTAATAGCGAGAAAAAAAAAAGACTAAAAGCTATTGAAAATCTGATTAAAATTAATTTCCCTTCCGAAACATCGCATTAGTTTTAAGTTTCGGATGTTTATATATTTATAGTGAGAAAAAATAAGAATTCCAGATTAATCAAATGCCGTTAATTAAATTTCTGGGATGGTCTGTTATGAAAATTAGATGTACCATACCCTTATGGAGATTTTATCAAACCATACTTTGGTGTTAGGAAGTTGTTTTCCTTAAAAATCAGAGAATAATATTAACGATAATTAGATTTTTTAACGTTTTAGATAGAAAGTTAAATGTAGTGTAAGAGAGAAGTGCGATTTTACATAACTAGAGTTAAATTATTTTTCATAAAAAATCGGGAACAACCAATTTTCGTAAATGAGAAAATTATTTGTTTTATTTATTAGAAGAGGGATTTCAAACAAATTTATTAGCGTTAATAGATTTTTCATAGAAAATTCGGATCATTTTAGTCGATGATTTGTAAGAAAATTAAGGTAATGTAGGTCGATTTTTTTTTTGAAACAAAATCCGGAACATTCTTTACCGATTAAACTACTTTTATTATGTTTCGGCAAGAAAATTAACTGTAAAATAAGTCTAAAAATTGATTTTCAATAATCGTTTCTAGAAAATTACTTTCTTATTTTAAAATCCCTAATAACCTATTGTCAATATTTTTGAAAAAAAAAATAATTATTTGACATAAATTTGTTTTTTATAAAACAATATCCGGAACAATTTTATAGTTAATGAAATATAAATCAGTATAGATATTTTTATTTACCATTTATATGCTATTTACATTAAAAAACCGGAACAATATATTAAAGATCATGTGTTTCTTGCAACGTTTAAGCATGGAAATAAAATCTACTATAACTTAGAAGAGCAAACAAATATTCATTGGCATTGATTTGTTTTTCACAAAACATCCGGAACAATCTTTTATAGATACTTTAAACTATTGCAATATTTCTGAAAGAAAAATTAAACGTTGAATCAGATTTACAATAGCCTCTAGTGTTATTTGTTAATCTAATCGTGACGGACAGACCGACCAACAGACAAAACGCACAAAAATAAGCTTCTTTTATTCGGATAGGGGGCACTAAACAAAAAATAAATAAAATCTGATTTTTTAAAAAAGTTTAAGGAATTGGTTTAGCACCATAGCATGTTGCGAGGTTACGCTACTGCACGAAAGTCGCTGCTTAAAAAGTCCATTTTAAAAAATGTGCATGGTATTGACATACAAAGTGCATTATTAGTCTTTATAAACAAACAGAAATGTTTTCTTTCAATTGTAGCACCTAGTTAACCAGAAAAAACATCTTTAAGCATCCCTTAATTTACGTAATTGTTTTAGAATTGGTGTATTTTTATGAAAAAATCGATTGCATAATTAAATTAAACGGTTTGCTTTTAGAAAACCAAAAGTAGCCGTTGCACCTAAACTTTTCAAGCCGGATTTAATGATGAAATAATCTTTTTCATATCTCTTCTAGTTTTTGAGATCTGAGTTTGACAGACGATCAGACGGACATTTTGCACAAACCTAATAGAGGCTTTTTCCCCTTAAGGGGGGCCGCTAAAAAATGGAACAATACGGTTTTATTTCTAGCACATTAAAAAAAAAACTTAAAAGGTTTTAAAATTTTAAAATCGTATTTATTTAGATTCTCTGGATATGAGACTATTTATAGAGTCCTCTTGGCTAACGTCTAGCATCAACTAAAATGTCTAAATGATCATTTAGTCATATTTCCGACTCCTTGGGCTACTATTGCCCAGTAACACTTTCCCTGACGACGCTATAGTTCGAATTTCACACGAGAGTCATGTATATTCCTACAATGCACTGCCACTATCCGTATGAAGGCAGCCACCACAGCTAGTGACAAATGTGAGGTACCGGGGCGGTTAGTGAGCATTTCTTTCTTTCTTACTTCGTGTTCGTACAGCGACAGGCCTATGGACGGTTATGTCTAAATTTAAATTCGTTTAGTTTTGAAAGTAAGAAATGTTTAAAATTAATGTGCACTGTTTGACTGTGTGTAGAGTAGGTAAACATTGTTGAAGAGACAATATATATTGTAATAGAATAACAGGTCTATCAATTATAGTGCTTCAGAGAGGTATCCAAAAGGAGATTACATAGGAATGCATTATGTCCCATGACCTCGCAAACAGAGTCGTGACCCTCATATTTTGCCATATCTAGTACAGACAAAGCCGTTGTCCGCCGAGTGTCAAAGTGTTTATTTCGACGTCTGCGCCTGCCATCGGCAAAGTCCCTTCTCTCTGGTGCCACAACCCTAGAAGGGCTTTAAAGATGAGCGCAGGGCCATTGTCTCCACACTGGCATAGAGGAAAGCAGCAAGCTACAGACTGTGTATGCTAGGGACAGATGAAGAGTTGTCACATTTATCTTATCTTATTTATTACAGACGTGTTACTTCAATAGATAATTACGTCCTACAAATTTCCTGTGTCAATCTAGTCACGTATGTTAATAAGTGACAAATAATAATAAGGCGGCTTATCTTCGAGTCCGAAGATTAGTGAGGAATGCAGTATTTCCCGTGGCTGCGTAGCCAAGTGAGGCGTCATTTGGTACTATACTACCCAGATATGTGAAGTGGTCTACCACGTTAAGGGGCTGCCCGTTTACTGTGATCCTTGGGGCTGAGTAGGTTTTATTGGGTGACTTCTGAAACATGACTTCTGTTTTCCCAAGGTTTATAGATAAACCGAAAGAAGTGGCAGCGTATGCAAACTCGTTCTTGAGATCATGTTCATTGTGAGCTAGCAGGGCGCAATCATCGGCATAGAGAAGCCCCATCATGACCATCTCCTTTTTTTTGTATGGGATAGTAGACGTCGAAGATTGAGCACATTGGCGTCTGAACGAAACCTGATTTAGATCAGTGACTAACTCTCTGTTAAGTCGTTTTTTTTCCTGGCGGATTCAACAACCAATTTTATTCTTCAATGGTACTAGGGAAGAAGGAGCACTTGATTGAATTTGCTCTATCGTACAGAATATGAAATGTGCCTCTGTCTATGTGTCTTTCTGAGTATTTCACTAGGTTTTGGTTAATTTTTTTTACTTGTAAGTAATGATTCAGTGTTTTATGTATTATAGCTACTTGAAATTTAATCTTCTGTTCTGAAGTGTATCTAAGTTAAGTGATTTTACTCATGGTGTTACTCCAAATTGGAATATTCATTTTGTATAAATCTCACTGCTCTATTTTGTACTTTGTACTTCTTTATGTTTTCTAGAGTTGAGGAATCCCAAAGAAAGGATGCATATTCTAATCTTTCTCACCCTAACTCTAACTAAAGTTAAATAGCATTTTAGTTTTATGTTCTTGTTTGATTTGTAAAAAATTCTTGTAATAATCCCTAATGTTGCACCAATGAGCCAAATGTAAAGGTCAAGACTGTACTAATGAGCCAAATGTAAAGGTCAAGGCTGTACTGATGAGACAATGTAAAGGTCAAGGCTGTAATAATGCGCGAACGTAAAGGTCAATGCTGTTGTAATAGGCCAATGTAAAGGTCAATGTTGTACTAATGGGCCAATGTAAAGGTCAAGGCTGTAATAATGAGCCAATGTAAAGGTCAAGTTAAAGAACTTCACCACCCTGGCCATTGAGGGTATAACGTATTACTTGAATAGCACTACTCATTCTTATCACTACTCTACCAAAGCAAGTAGTTTTGCTTAGCCGACATAGTGGTCAAATGTTTGACTTTTCACTCAGTACTATTCCTCTATTCGGCTTGCAAGTTTCTCATCGACAAAACAGGAGCAGATCCTAGAACCTGGACAAGGATCTCGAAGATGTCTCATATTTATAACGACTTATATTTTTTTATATAATGATCTAATAAGTAAATTTGGAGTTCAAGACATTCTACATCTCCATGAGTCAGTGGGTATTCCCGCATGTAACATCTCCATGAGTCAGTGGGTATTCCCGCATCTAACATTTCCATGAGTCAGTGTTTATTCCCGCATCTAACATCTCCATGAGTCAGTGGGTATTACCGCATCTAAAATCTCATGAGTCAGTGGGTATTCCCTCATTTAACATCTCCATGAGTAAGTGGGTATTCCCGCATCTAACATCTCCATGAGTAAGTGGGTATTCCCGCATCTAACATCTCCATGAGTCAGTGGGTATTCCCGCATCTAACATCTCCATGAGTAAGTGGGTATTCCCGCATCTAAAATCTCCATGAGTAAGTGGGTATTCCCGCATCTAACTTCTCCATGAGTGAGTGGGTATTCCCGCATCTAACATCTCCATGAGTCAGTGGGTATTACCGCATCTAAAATCTCATGAGTCAGTGGGTATTCCCTCATTTAACATCTCCATGAGTAAGTGGGTATTCCCGCATCTAACATCTCCATGAGTCAGTGGGTATTCCCTCATTTAACATCTCCATGAGTAAGTGGGTATTCCCGCATCTAACTTCTCCATGAGTCAGTGGATATTCCCGCATTTAACATCTCCATGAGTAAGTGGGTATTCCCGCATCTAGCATCTCCGTGAGTCAGTGGATATTCCCTCATCTTTTCCAGATCAAAGAGATAATAAACAGATGTTCATTTTGTTAAGTCTGTTTTTATTACGTATGTTTCTTCTAAGTCTGTTTTTTCTAAGTCTTCTAAGTCTGGATCTATAGGCCTATCTTTTCAATTTTATTTACACTGAGAAAATAATACATTCCCTAACATTCAATTTTTGGGGGGAAGGGGAGGGGGCACACGGGCCATTAGGGTATTTAAAATAGTTCCTTTGTAAAAAAATCTTTCAATCATCAATTATTATTAATATACGGAGGGGGGGGGATTAAAAAAGAATGCACCCAAACCATTGAGCAATATTTTAAAAAAGCGATTGATATCTAGCTAGACACAAGTGTTGTACATAACTTCAAGCGTTTTTTTTTTTTTTCATGTTTTACAAGTGTTGAAATACCCAACAAACTGACAAGACTTATACATATGACATTAAACAACAGGAAAAGTAAAGTCATAAAACAGGGGAATTCACAGGAATTAAACGAGGACTAAGACAAGGAGACTCACTTTCATGCTTTTCAATCGGACTCTCGAAAAAATTATAAGGAGTATACAAATAAAGAGAAGGGGAACAATTTCATAAGAGAAAACAGAGTTCCCCCCCCCCCCCCCCCCCCCCATAGACTACAGCCACAACCTCTACAATAGCTCACATATGCAGATAACATTGCCTTATTGGGTAAAGAAACCTCGGACATTGCTGGACCTTTCACACAACTGGAAGAAGGATCTCGACCAGCAGGACTTGAAATAAATGACAACAAAACCTCATATATTATAATGACCAGAGAAAATCAGGAAGACGAACAATATAGTACAAGAAGGACATGGCAAATTCGTTACAAAATACAAAGTTTATACATAGTGTAATTGTATCACTGAGTTTGGAGTCACTCAACATGCTATTCAATTTGTAATAGACCTAGGCCAACAACAATACATCTTGAAAATGTGTGTACATACTCATAGACAGATACAGTTAGTTGATTTAAACTTTGTCAAAATTACTTACCACAAGTCTGAAAACCTAGAGACGTTTAAATATTTAGGAATCCTAATCTCCCAGTTGCGCTACTCCCCATAAAGTGCCCTAGAAAGTATGACACATTCCAACAATGACCAAATGTCAGAAATTAAGGAACGACTAGCGGCAGGCAGAAGAGTTTCTAGAACACACAACATATACTTAAAAGCAAATTTATATTTAAAAGAGCAAAGAAAACCTTTTACATAACCATCACCAGACCTGTAGTCTTATATGCAAGTGAAACTGGGACGCTGAAAATAACAGTAAATCTTCTAAATTCTTAGGAAAGGAAAACCTTCTGAAAAATGTATGGCACCATACATGAGGAAACTAGATGGAGGATTCGCACCAACAAAGAATTACTTTTTGTATATAGTTCCTCCTTCGTCGTTGAAGATGAGCATATTTCTCATTCCCCTATGAACTGTAAAGTTGACTGTAAAGTCCAATCCTCATTTTAAAAAGCCGGCTGCATGTATAGCATAAGGTAAGTTGGTCTCCTACAGATAGGTCTGCTTATTCTCTCAGCTTTTTGTTGCCCTGCGTTCTTTCTTGCTGGCCACTCTCCTGCCTCGTATCTTCAGACTCCGGCTTTCAAGGCTTCATGTCATGAGAAGCTATGGAAAGCTATTTTTTCTTTCAGCAGTGAATGTCAATATCACACTCCTTGAGGGAGTTCTTAAGCTGCACACAACTTCATATAAAGAAATACATAGTCATAGAAATATAAAGGAACAGATTACGTTGGGCAAGTCATCTCGAAAGAATTCCAGAGAACAGAGAATCGAAAATTGTTCACCGGCAAAAACCTAAAGGCAGGCGCACCAAAGGCAGATCACGAGTATCGTGGCTTAATGACGTAGAGGCAGATCTACAATAAGTCTGGGCATGGAGACGTAAAGCACAGGATAGATCAGAATGAAGAGACGTGCTAAAGGAGTCCCGGGCCCTCCACTAGAAAGATCAGAATGGAGAGACGTGCTAAAGGAGGCCCGGGCCCTCCACTAGAAAGATCAGAATGGAGAGATGTGCTAAAAAAGGCCCGGGCCCTCCACTAGAAAGATCAGAATGGAGAGACGTGCTAAAGGAGGCCCGGGCCCTCCACTAGAAAGATCAGAATGGAGAGACGTACTAAAGCTGGCCAGAGGCCTCCACTAGAAAGTTCAGAATGGAGAGACGTACTAAAGCTGGCCAGGGCCCTCCACTAGAAAGTTCAGAATGGAGAGACGTGCTAAAGCTGGCTAGGGCCCTCCACAAGAAAGATCAGAATGGAGAGACGTGCTAAAGCTGGCTAGGGCCCTCCACTAGAAAGATCAGAATGGAGAGACGTGCTAAAGCTGGCCAGGGCCTCCACTAGAAAGATCAGAATGGTGAGACGTGCTAAAGATGACCAGGGCCTTTAACTAGAAAGATCAGAATGGAGAGACGTACTAAAGCTGACCAGGGCCCTCAACTAGAAAGATCAGAACGGAGAGACGTACTAAAGCTGGCCGGGCCCTCCACTAGAAAGTTCAGAATGGAGAGACGTACTAAAGGAGGCCAGGGCCCTCCACTAGAAAGTTCAGAATGGAGAGACGTGCTAAAGCTGACCAGGGCCCTCCACTAGAAAGATCAGAATGGAAAGACGTGCAAAAGCTGGCCAGGGCCCTCCACTAGAAAGTTCAGAATGGAGAGACGTACTTAAGCTGGCCAGGGCCCTCCACTAGAAAGTTCAGAATGGAGAGACGTACTAAAGCTGGCCAGGGCTCTCCACTAGAAAGTTCAGAATGGAGAGACGTGCTAAAGCTGGCCAGGGCCCTCCACTACAAAGTTCAGAATGGAGAGACGTGCTAAAGCTGGCCAGGGCCCTCCACTAGAAAGATCAGAATGGAGAGATGTGCTAAACCTTTCTGTTCCCTCCACTAGAAAAATCAGAATGGAAAGATGTGCTAAAGGAGACCCGGGCCCTTCAAAAGAAAGTTCAGAATGGAAAGATGTGCTAAAGCAGGCCAAGGCCCTCCACTAGAAAGATCAGAATGGAAAAATGTGCTAAAGCAGGCCCGGGTCCTCCACTAAAAAAGATCAGAATGGAAAGATGTGCTAAAGCAGGTCAGGGCCCTCCACAAGAAAGATCAGAATGGAGAGATGTGCAGGTCAGGGGGGCCCTCGATGCGCTGTAACACCACTGGGTTGGATGGAAGGTGAAATTGACACCCATTTTAACAGGAATAACTTCATTATCAAATGACCACTAATTCATGCCGTGAATGTATGTATGTGTGTGCAGGGCCGGCCTTAACCCATATCCTACTTTGTACACTGGCGGTGTACGTTTTTCAAAAACTTATATAAAAAAAACTATTAAAGTTTTTTACTATTTTTAGGGGCCTCCGTAAGGGGAAAAACCGGCTATTAGGTTTGTGCAAAATGTTATTTCACCATTAAATACGGCTTGAAAAGTTTAGGTGCAACGGCTTCTTTTGGTTCTCTAAAAGCAAACCGTTTAATTTATAAACTTAATTATGCAAGCGATTTTTACATAAAAATACACCAATTCTAAAACAATTACGTAAATGTAAGGGAGGCAATGTTACAATATGCTAACAAAGATAAACAATATTAATGTATTTACAGTATCACTAAATCAAATATATTTAAAAATGTACAAGAAATGTCTGCAATAAATATAAATAATAGTTAAAGGTGTTTTTTTCTGGTCAACTAGCTGCTAAAATTAATGCACTTTGTATGTAAATGTTACGCACATTTTTTAAAATGGATTTAATGCAGCGACTTTCGTGCAGTAGCGTAACGTCGCAACATGTGTAAATGTCATATAAATTCCCTAAACTTTATTAAAAAATTAGATTTTATTTATTTTTTGTTTAGTGCTTCTCATCCAAATAAATGGAGCTTATTTTTGTGCGTTTTGTCTGTTGGTCGGTCTGTCCGTCATGATTAGATTAACAAATAACATTAAAGGAAGGCTATTGTAAATCTGATTTAACCTTTAATTTTTTCATTCAGGAATATTGCAATAGTTTTAAGTATCTATAATAGATTGTTCCGGATGTTTTGTGAAAAACAAATAAATGCCAGCGAATATCTTTTTGCTCTTCTAACTTATATTAAATTTTATTTCCATGCTTAAACGTTGCAATAAACACATCATCATTTATACATTGTTCCGGTTATTTAATGTAAAAAGCATATAAATGCTAAATAAAAATATCTATACCGATTTATATTTCAATAACGATAAAGTTGTTCCGGATATTGTTTTATAAAAAATAAATTATGTCAAATGATTGTTTGAAACCTCATAATTGACTAATATTACACTTATATACTTTGACACTATGTCACTGTAGTTTATTTATCCATATCAACTGTTCCGAATTTTTAACTTAAAACAAATTTATGTCAAATGACTTTATTTTTTTCAAAAATATCGACAATAGGTTGTTCAGGATTTTAAAACAAAAAAGTAATTTACTAGAAACGATTTTTGAAAATCACTTTTTAATTTATTTTACAGTTAATTTTCTTGCCGAAACATAATAAAAGTTGTTTAATCGGTAAAGAATGTTCCGGATTTTGTTTCGAAATGTTTGAAATCCCTCTTCTAATAAATAAAGAAATAAATTTCTCTTTTACGAAAATTGGTTGTTCCGGATTTTTTTATGAAAAATAGTTTAACTCTATTTATGTAAAATCGCACTTCTCTCTTACACTACATTTAATTTCTAGCTAAAGCGTTAGAAAATCTTATTACCGTTAATATTATGTTCCGATTTTTAAGAAAAACAACTTCCTAACACAAAAGTATGGTTTGAAAATCTCTCCATAAGGCTATGGTACATCTAATTTTCATAATAGACCATCCCACAAATTTAATTAACGGTATCTCACTATAAATACATAAACATCCGGAACAATCTATCACAGAAACTTAAAACTAATGTAATGTTTCGGAAGGGAAATTACATTTTAATCAGATTTTCAATAACTTTTAGTCTTTTTTTTCCTCGCTATTAACATGACGGACAGACAGACTGACAGACGAAACAAAAAAAGCGTCTTTAATCCCTTTATATATATATATATTATATACATATTTAGTCTAACTAACCACCAAATGAAATGCTAAAAGAACTCACTCGATGCACCAATGTCCATGAACCCTCGAAAAGCTGCTCGTATAGAAGACATTTTTTAGTCTAACTAGGACGTGTGACGTAATGGAATTTTTTTCCTTTGATGTCATATGCAATTAATTCTTTAAATGAAATGCTAAAAGAAATTACTCGGTGCACCAATGTCTATGAACTCTCAACAAGCTGCTCGTATAGATGATATGTTTTAGTCTAACTAGGCCGTGTCACGTATTGGATTTTTTTCCTTTGACGTCATATGGAATAAATTCTTTAAATGCTAAAACAACTCGGTATAGTAATGTTTATTAAACCTCGTAATGTGACGCATTTTAAAAAGACAATAGATTTAGATCAAATCTAGATTTTTTTACACTAGATCTAGATTTTTTTTAACACTAGAGCTAGATTTTTTACACTAGATCTAGATTTCTTTTCTTACACTAGAGCTAGATTTTTAAAACTAGATTTAGATTTAAGTTCTAATTAAAATCATTATAGAATCTAGATCTAGAATTTCTTGGTCTAGTTTAGAAAGTTTGCTGTTTTACATGTTTCGGGTGTTCCTTCAGAGTTGTAGACCAAACCTCCCTCAGGACGACGGGGGATGGGAGCGAGTAGGGTTTGAACCTGGGACCATCGATGAATCCAACGACAGTCCAGCGCGCAAACCACACTACCCGACAGCCATGATTTAGAGTAAAAAAAATTTTTTACAACGTCAAATGAATCTTTGAAACATTATTACTTTTAACAATCGAAACAAAATCACGTCTTGGATATTCCTTGTGAATATGCGGATTCGACAGGGTTCCGTCTCCCACGGGGGCCGCCTCTGAGTTTGTGTGTCAACACAAATTCTCTTTGAAATCTTGTTTCTTTTGTTTTCGTTTAAGAACATGTTTGTCTACATTTTCCACGTGCTGTTTGACTTTTACAATTGCGTTTTATAACACATTTATATAAATATTTTCAAATAAAACTACTTGATTTAGAAACATAAAGTATCCTAGTATTATAATTAATTAATAGATTTAAAATTTATAGCATGGTCTTTTCAAATTTTAATTTTTTGTAACGTACACTCCCAGTGTACATGGCAGGATAGGCCACTGTAGGAATCAATTACTGATTTATGAATCAAAATAGATCAAGACTTCATTTAGAACATAGATTTGCTTGAATTAGCCAATATTATCATATATTATTGCTATACATCATACATACCATTATAATTGCAAATTATAGAACTAATTATGATGATTATAAGGTTATTATTTGAAAACATATAAACAATAATATAATAATTGCTTTTATATAGTTTTTTTGTTATGTTTTATTTTACTTCTAGCAGTTCTCCCAGACTCTAGTATTTGAACGGACTACTTAGAAAAATATTTGTCCCATTAGCAAATTATAATCCTGTTGCTGTATGGTTGTGTGAAAAAAAAATTATAATAATAATTATAGATATTTATATTTTTTTAGGGTCTCAAGTAAATATTAACAGTTCACAATGTCATTATTAAGAATCAAGATGAGAACCTGATATCTAATAGTAAATAAATGAATTAGACAAAAGCATGATTGTAGTTTCAGTGACATTAGAATCTTATAATTTGTTATTAGGTCCTTGTGTTATATCCCAACAGAATCTGTTGACCTCTGAGACACCGTTATCTATTATGTATACTTATTTGTACAATGTAGTAGAGCAGAGCTAATATCACAAGGGAATGGAGTCTAGAGACTTTATCAGAGCTAATATCACAAGGGAATGGAGTCTAGAGACTTTATCAGAGCTAATATCACAAGGGAATGGAGTCTATAGACTTTATCAAAGCTAATATCACAAGGGAATGGAGTCTAGAGACTTTATCAGAGCTAATATCACAAGGGAATGGAGTCTAGAGACTTTATCAGAGCTATTATCACAAGGGAATGGAGTCTATAGACTTTATCAAAGCTAATATCACAAGGGAATGGAGTCTAGAGACTTTATCAGAGCTAATATCACAAGGGAATGGAGTCTAGAGACTTTATCAGAGCTAATATCACAAGGGAATGGAGTCTAGAGACTTTATCAGAGCTAATATCACAAGGGAATGGAGTCTATAGACTTTATCAAAGCTAATATCACAAGGGAATGGAGTCTATAGACTTTATCAGAGCTAATATCACAAGGGAATGGAGTCTATAGACTTTATCAGAGCTAATATCACAAGGGAATGGAGTCTAGAGACTTTATCAAAGCTAATATCACAAGGGAATGGAGGCTATAGACTTTATCAAAGCTAATATCACAAGGGAATGGAGTCTATAGACTTTATCAGAGCTAATATCACAAGGGAATGGAGTCTATAGACTTTATCAGAGCTAATATCACAAGGGAATGGAGTCTATAGACTTTATCAGAGCTAATATCACAAGGGAATGGAGTCTATAGACTTTATCAGAGCTAATATCACAAGGGAATGGAGTCTATAGACTTTATCAGAGCTAATATCACACAAGGGAATGGAGTCTATAGACTTTATCAGAGCTAATATCTCACAAGGGAATGGAGTCTATAGACTTTATCAGAGCTAATATCTCACAAGGGAATGGAGTCTATAGACTTTATCAGAGCTAATATCTCACAAGGGAATGGAGTCTATAGACTTTATCAGAGCTAATATCACAAGGGAATGGAGTCTATAGACTTTATCAGAGCTAATATCACAAGGGAATGGAGTCTATAGACTTTATCAGAGCTAATATCACAAGGGAATGGAGTCTATAGACTTTATCAGAGCTAATATCTCACAAGGGAATGGAGTCTATAGACTTTATCAGAGCTAATATCACAAGGGAATGGAGTCTATAGACTTTATCAGAGCTAATATCACAAGGGAATGGAGTCTATAGACTTTATCAGAGCTAATATCACAAGGGAATGGAGTCTATAGACTTTATCAGAGCTAATATCACAAGGGAATGGAGTCTATAGACTTTATCAGAGCTAATATCTCACAAAGGAATGGAGTCTATAGACTTTATCAGAGCTAATATCTCACAAAGGAATGGAGTCTATAGACTTTATCAGAGCTAATATCACAAGGGAATGGAGTCTATAGACTTTATCAGAGCTAATATCACAAGGGAATGGAGTCTATAGACTTTATCAGAGCTAATATCACAAGGGAATGGAGTCTATAGACTTTATCAGAGCTAATATCTCACAAGGGAATGGAGTCTATAGACTTTATCAGAGCTAATATCTCACAAGGGAATGGAGGCTATAGACTTTATCAGAGCTAATATCACAAGGGAATGGAGGCTATAGACTTTATCAGAGCTAATATCACAAGGGAATGGAGTCTATAGACTTTATCAGAGCTAATATCACAAGGGAATGGAGGCTATAGACTTTATCAAAGCTAATATCACAAGGGAATGGAGGCTATAGACTTTATCAGAGCTAATATCACAAGGGAATGGAGTCTATAGACTTTATCAGAGCTAATATCACAAGGGAATGGAGTCTATAGACTTTATCAGAGCTAATATCACAAGGGAATGGAGGCTATGACTTTATCAAAGCTAATATCACAAGGGAATGGAGGCTATAGACTTTATCAAAGCTAATATCACAAGGGAATGGAGTCTATAGACTTTATCAAAGCTAATATCACAAGGGAATGGAGTCTATAGACTTTATCAGAGCTAATATCACAAGGGAATGGAGTCTATAGACTTTATCAGAGCTAATATCACAAGGGAATGGAGGCTATAGACTTTATCAAAGCTAATATCACAAGGGAATGGAGGCTATAGACTTTATCAAAGCTAATATCACAAGGGAATGGAGTCTATAGACTTTATCAAAGCTAATATCACAAGGGAATGGAGTCTATAGACTTTATCAGAGCTAATATCACAAGGGAATGGAGGCTATAGACTTTATCAAAGCTAATATCACAAGGGAATGGAGTCTATAGACTTTATCAGAGCTAATATCACAAGGGAATGGAGTCTATAGACTTTATCAGAGCTAATATCACAAGGGAATGGAGGCTATAGACTTTATCAGAGCTAATATCACAAGGGAATGGAGTCTATAGACTTTATCAGAGCTAATATCACAAGGGAATGGAGTCTATAGACTTTATCAGAGATAATATCACAAGGGAATGGAGGCTATAGACTTTATCAGAGCTAATATCACAAGGGAATGGAGTCTATAGACTTTATCAGAGCTAATATCACAAGGGAATGGAGTCTATAGACTTTATCAGAGCTAATATCACAAGGGAATGGAGTCTATGGACTTTATCAGAGCTAATATCACAAGGGAATGGAGTCTAGAGACTTTATCAAAGCTAATATCACAAGGGAATGGAGGCTATAGACTTTATCAAAGCTAATATCACAAGGGAATGGAGTCTATAGACTTTATCAAAGCTAATATCACAAGGGAATGGAGTCTATAGACTTTATCAGAGCTAATATCACAAGGGAATGGAGTCTAGAGACTTTATCAAAGCTAATATCACAAGGGAATGGAGTCTAGAGACTTTATCAGAGCTAATATCACAAGGGAATGGAGTCTAGAGACTTTATCAGAGCTAATATCACAAGGGAATGGAGGCTATAGACTTTATCAAAGCTAATATCACAAGGGTATGGAGTCTAGAGACTTTATCAGAGCTAATATCACAAGGGAATGGAGTCTAGAGACTTTATCAAAGCTAATATCACAAGGGAATGGAGTCTAGAGACTTTATCAGAGCTAATATCACAAGGGAATAGAGGCTATAGACTTTATCAGAGCTAATATCACAAGGGAATGGAGTCTATAGACTTTATCAGAGCTAATATCACAAGGGAATGGAGTCTAGAGACTTTATCAGAGCTAATATCACAAGGGAATGGAGGCTATAGACTTTATCAAAGCTAATATCACAAGGGAATGGAGTCTATAGACTTTATCAGAGCTAATATCACAAGGGAATGGAGTCTATAGACTTTATCAGAGCTAATATCACAAGGGAATGGAGTCTAGAGACTTTATCAGAGCTAATATCACAAGGGAATGGAGGCTAAAGACTTTATCAAAGCTAATATCACAAGGGAATGGAGTCTAGAGACTTTATCAAAGCTTATATCACAAGGGAATGGAGTCTAGAGACTTTATCAAAGCTAATATCACAAGGGAATGGAGGCTATAGACTTTATCAAAGCTAATATCACAAGGGAATGGAGGCTATAGACTTTATCAAAGCTAATATCACAAGGGAATGGAGGCTATAGACTTTATCAAAGCTAATATCACAAGGGAATGGAGTCTAGAGACTTTATCAAAGCTAATATCACAAGGGAATGGAGGCTATAGACTTTATCAGAGCTAATATCACAAGGGAATGGAGTCTATAGACTTTATCAGAGCTAATATCACAAGGGAATGGAGTCTATAGACTTTATCAGAGCTAATATCTCACAAAGGAATGGAGTCTATAGACTTTATCAGAGCTAATATCTCACAAAGGAATGGAGTCTATAGACTTTATCAGAGCTAATATCACAAGGGAATGGAGTCTATAGACTTTATCAGAGCTAATATCACAAGGGAATGGAGTCTATAGACTTTATCAGAGCTAATATCACAAGGGAATGGAGTCTATAGACTTTATCAGAGCTAATATCTCACAAGGGAATGGAGTCTATAGACTTTATCAGAGCTAATATCTCACAAGGGAATGGAGGCTATAGACTTTATCAGAGCTAATATCACAAGGGAATGGAGGCTATAGACTTTATCAGAGCTAATATCACAAGGGAACGGAGTCTATAGACTTTATCAGAGCTAATATCACAAGGGAATGGAGGCTATAGACTTTATCAGAGCTAATATCTCACAAAGGAATGGAGTCTATAGACTTTATCAGAGCTAATATCTCACAAAGGAATGGAGTCTATAGACTTTATCAGAGCTAATATCACAAGGGAATGGAGTCTATAGACTTTATCAGAGCTAATATCACAAGGGAATGGAGTCTATAGACTTTATCAGAGCTAATATCACAAGGGAATGGAGTCTATAGACTTTATCAGAGCTAATATCTCACAAGGGAATGGAGTCTATAGACTTTATCAGAGCTAATATCTCACAAGGGAATGGAGGCTATAGACTTTATCAGAGCTAATATCACAAGGGAATGGAGTCTATAGACTTTATCAGAGCTAATATCACAAGGGAATGGAGGCTATAGACTTTATCAAAGCTAATATCACAAGGGAATGGAGGCTATAGACTTTATCAGAGCTAATATCACAAGGGAATGGAGTCTATAGACTTTATCAGAGCTAATATCACAAGGGAATGGAGTCTATAGACTTTATCAGAGCTAATATCACAAGGGAATGGAGGCTATGACTTTATCAAAGCTAATATCACAAGGGAATGGAGGCTATAGACTTTATCAAAGCTAATATTACAAGGGAATGGAGTCTATAGATTTTATCAAAGCTAATATCACAAGGGAATGGAGTCTATAGACTTTATCAGAGCTAATATCACAAGGGAATGGAGTCTATAGACTTTATCAGAGCTAATATCACAAGGGAATGGAGGCTATAGACTTTATCAAAGCTAATATCACAAGGGAATGGAGGCTATAGACTTTATCAAAGCTAATATCACAAGGGAATGGAGTCTATAGACTTTATCAAAGCTAATATCACAAGGGAATGGAGTCTATAGACTTTATCAGAGCTAATATCACAAGGGAATAGAGTCTATAGACTTTATCAGAGCTAATATCACAAGGGAATGGAGGCTATAGACTTTATCAAAGCTAATATCACAAGGGAATGGAGTCTATAGACTTTATCAAAGCTAATATCACAAGGGAATGGAGTCTATAGACTTTATCAGAGCTAATATCACAAGGGAATGGAGTCTATAGACTTTATCAGAGCTAATATCACAAGGGAATGGAGTCTATAGACTTTATCAGAGCTAATATCACAAGGGAATGGAGTCTATAGACTTTATCAGAGCTAATATCACAAGGGAATGGAGGCTAGAGACTTTATCAAAGCTAATATCACAAGGGAATGGAGTCTATAGACTTTATCAGAGCTAATATCACAAGGGAATGGAGTCTATAGACTTTATCAAAGCTAATATCACAAGGGAATGGAGGCTAGAGACTTTATCAAAGCTAATATCAAAAGGGAATGGAGTCTATAGACTTTATCAGAGCTAATATCACAATGGGAATGGAGTCTATAGACTTTATCAAAGCTAATATCACAAGGGAATGGAGTCTATAGACTTTATCAGAGCTAATATCACAAGGGAATGGAGTCTATA
This sequence comes from Biomphalaria pfeifferi, assembly GCA_030265305.1. Lineage (NCBI taxonomy): Eukaryota > Metazoa > Mollusca > Gastropoda > Planorbidae > Biomphalaria > Biomphalaria pfeifferi. The sequence goes on along the minus strand of JASAOG010000129.1, from coordinate 698,883 downwards.
GACTTTATCAGAGCTAATATCACAAAGGAATGGAGTCTATAGACTTTATCAAAGCTAATATCACAAGGGAATGGAGTCTAGAGACTTTATCAAAGCTAATATCACAAGGGAATGGAGGCTATAGACTTTATCAGAGCTAATATCACAAGGGAATGGAGGCTATAGACTTTATCAAAGCTAATATCACAAGGGAATGGAGTCTATAGACTTTATCAGAGCTAATATCACAAGGGAATGGAGTCTATAGACTTTATCAGAGCTAATATCACAAGGGAATGGAGGCTATAGACTTTATCAGAGCTAATATCACAAGGGAATGGAGTCTATAGACTTTATCAGAGCTAATATCACAAGGGAATGGAGTCTATAGACTTTATCAGAGCTAATATCACAAGGGAATGGAGGCTATAGACTTTATCAGAGCTAATATCACAAGGGAATGGAGTCTATAGACTTTATCAGAGCTAATATCACAAGGGAATGGAGTCTATAGACTTTATCAGAGCTAATATCACAAGGGAATGGAGTCTATGGACTTTATCAGAGCTAATATCACAAGGGAATGGAGGCTATAGACTTTATCAAAGCTAATATCACAAGGGTATGGAGTCTAGAGACTTTATCAGAGCTAATATCACAAGGGAATGGAGTCTAGAGACTTTATCAAAGCTAATATCACAAGGGAATGGAGTCTAGAGACTTTATCAGAGCTAATATCACAAGGGAATAGAGGCTATAGACTTTATCAGAGCTAATATCACAAGGGAATGGAGTCTATAGACTTTATCAGAGCTAATATCACAAGGGAATGGAGTCTAGAGACTTTATCAGAGCTAATATCACAAGGGAATGGAGGCTATAGACTTTATCAAAGCTAATATCACAAGGGAATGGAGTCTATAGACTTTATCAGAGCTAATATCACAAGGGAATGGAGTCTATAGACTTTATCAGAGCTAATATCACAAGGGAATGGAGTCTAGAGACTTTATCAGAGCTAATATCACAAGGGAATGGAGGCTAAAGACTTTATCAAAGCTAATATCAAAAGGGAATGGAGTCTAGAGACTTTATCAAAGCTAATATCACAAGGGAATGGAGTCTAGAGACTTTATCAAAGCTAATATCACAAGGGAATGGAGGCTATAGACTTTATCAAAGCTAATATCACAAGGGAATGGAGTCTATGGACTTTATCAGAGCTAATATCACAAGGGAATGGAGGCTATAGACTTTATCAAAGCTAATATCACAAGGGTATGGAGTCTAGAGACTTTATCAGAGCTAATATCACAAGGGAATGGAGTCTAGAGACTTTATCAAAGCTAATATCACAAGGGAATGGAGTCTAGAGACTTTATCAGAGCTAATATCACAAGGGAATAGAGGCTATAGACTTTATCAGAGCTAATATCACAAGGGAATGGAGTCTATAGACTTTATCAGAGCTAATATCACAAGGGAATGGAGTCTAGAGACTTTATCAGAGCTAATATCACAAGGGAATGGAGGCTATAGACTTTATCAAAGCTAATATCACAAGGGAATGGAGTCTATAGACTTTATCAGAGCTAATATCACAAGGGAATGGAGTCTATAGACTTTATCAGAGCTAATATCACAAGGGAATGGAGGCTAGAGACTTTATCAGAGCTAATATCACAAGGGAATGGAGGCTAAAGACTTTATCAAAGCTAATATCACAAGGGAATGGAGTCTAGAGACTTTATCAAAGCTAATATCACAAGGGAATGGAGTCTAGAGACTTTATCAAAGCTAATATCACAAGGGAATGGAGGCTATAGACTTTATCAAAGCTAATATCACAAGGGAATGGAGGCTATAGACTTTATCAAAGCTAATATCACAAGGGAATGGAGGCTATAGACTTTATCAAAGCTAATATCACAAGGGAATGGAGTCTAGAGACTTTATCAAAGCTAATATCACAAGGGAATGGAGGCTATAGACTTTATCAAAGCTAATATCACAAGGGAATGGAGGCTATAGACTTTATCAAAGCTAAAATCACAAGGGAATGGAGGCTATAGACTTTATCAAAGCTAATATCACAAGGGAATGGAGTCTAGAGACTTTATCAAAGCTAATATCACAAGGGAATGGAGTCTAGAGACTTTATCAAAGCTAATATCAAAAGGGAATGGAGGCTATAGACTTTATCAAAGCTAATATCACAAGGGAATGGAGGCTATAGACTTTATCAGAGCTAATATCACAAGGGAATGGAGTCTATAGACTTTATCAGAGCTAATATCACAAGGGAATGGAGTCTATAGACTTTATCAGAGATAATATCACAAAGGGAATGGAGGCTATAGACTTTATCAGAGCTAATATCACAAGGGAATGGAGTCTAGAGACTTTATCAGAGCTAATATCACAAGGGAATGGAGTCTATAGACTTTATCAGAGCTAATATCACAAGGGAATGGAGTCTATGGACTTTATCAGAGCTAATATCACAAGGGAATGGAGTCTAGAGACTTTATCAAAGCTAATATCACAAGGGAATGGAGGCTATAGACTTTATCAAAGCTAATATCACAAGGGAATGGAGTCTATAGACTTTATCAAAGCTAATATCACAAGGGAATGGAGTCTATAGACTTTATCAGAGCTAATATCACAAGGGAATGGAGTCTAGAGACTTTATCAAAGCTAATATCACAAGGGAATGGAGTCTAGAGACTTTATCAGAGCTAATATCACAAGGGAATGGAGTCTAGAGACTTTATCAGAGCTAATATCACAAGGGAATGGAGGCTATAGACTTTATCAAAGCTAATATCACAAGGGTATGGAGTCTAGAGACTTTATCAGAGCTAATATCACAAGGGAATGGAGTCTAGAGACTTTATCAAAGCTAATATCACAAGGGAATGGAGTCTAGAGACTTTATCAGAGCTAATATCACAAGGAAATAGAGGCTATAGACTTTATCAGAGCTAATATCACAAGGGAATGGAGTCTATAGACTTTATCAGAGCTAATATCACAAGGGAATGGAGTCTAGAGACTTTATCAGAGCTAATATCACAAGGGAATGGAGGCTATAGACTTTATCAAAGCTAATATCACAAGGGAATGGAGTCTATAGACTTTATCAGAGCTAATATCACAAGGGAATGGAGTCTATAGACTTTATCAGAGCTAATATCACAAGGGAATGGAGTCTAGAGACTTTATCAGAGCTAATATCACAAGGGAATGGAGGCTAAAGACTTTATCAAAGCTAATATCACAAGGGAATGGAGTCTAGAGACTTTATCAAAGCTAATATCACAAGGGAATGGAGTCTAGAGACTTTATCAAAGCTAATATCACAAGGGAATGGAGGCTATAGACTTTATCAAAGCTAATATCACAAGGGAATGGAGGCTATAGACTTTATCAAAGCTAATATCACAAGGGAATGGAGGCTATAGACTTTATCAAAGCTAATATCACAAGGGAATGGAGTCTAGAGACTTTATCAAAGCTAATATCACAAGGGAATGGAGGCTATAGACTTTATCAGAGCTAATATCACAAGGGAATGGAGTCTATAGACTTTATCAGAGCTAATATCACAAGGGAATGGAGTCTATAGACTTTATCAGAGCTAATATCTCACAAAGGAATGGAGTCTATAGACTTTATCAGAGCTAATATCTCACAAAGGAATGGAGTCTATAGACTTTATCAGAGCTAATATCACAAGGGAATGGAGTCTATAGACTTTATCAGAGCTAATATCACAAGGGAATGGAGTCTATAGACTTTATCAGAGCTAATATCACAAGGGAATGGAGTCTATAGACTTTATCAGAGCTAATATCTCACAAGGGAATGGAGTCTATAGACTTTATCAGAGCTAATATCTCACAAGGGAATGGAGGCTATAGACTTTATCAGAGCTAATATCACAAGGGAATGGAGGCTATAGACTTTATCAGAGCTAATATCACAATGGAACGGAGTCTATAGACTTTATCAGAGCTAATATCACAAGGGAATGGAGGCTATAGACTTTATCAGAGCTAATATCTCACAAAGGAATGGAGTCTATAGACTTTATCAGAGCTAATATCTCACAAAGGAATGGAGTCTATAGACTTTATCAGAGCTAATATCACAAGGGAATGGAGTCTATAGACTTTATCAGAGCTAATATCACAAGGGAATGGAGTCTATAGACTTTATCAGAGCTAATATCACAAAAGAATGGAGTCTATAGACTTTATCAGAGCTAATATCTCACAAGGGAATGGAGTCTATAGACTTTATCAGAGCTAATATCTCACAAGGGAATGGAGGCTATAGACTTTATCAGAGCTAATATCACAAGGGAATGGAGGCTATAGACTTTATCAGAGCTAATATCACAAGGGAATGGAGTCTATAGACTTTATCAGAGCTAATATCACAAGGGAATGGAGGCTATAGACTTTATCAAAGCTAATATCACAAGGGAATGGAGGCTATAGACTTTATCAGAGCTAATATCACAAGGGAATGGAGTCTATAGACTTTATCAGAGCTAATATCACAAGGGAATGGAGTCTATAGACTTTATCAGAGCTAATTTCACAAGGGAATGGAGGCTATGACTTTATCAAAGCTAATATCACAAGGGAATGGAGGCTATAGACTTTATCAAAGCTAATATCACAAGGGAATGGAGTCTATAGACTTTATCAAAGCTAATATCACAAGGGAATGGAGTCTATAGACTTTATCAGAGCTAATATCACAAGGGAATGGAGTCTATAGACTTTATCAGAGCTAATATCACAAGGGAATGGAGGCTATAGACTTTATCAAAGCTAATATCACAAGGGAATGGAGGCTATAGACTTTATCAAAGCTAATATCACAAGGGAATGGAGTCTATAGACTTTATCAAAGCTAATATCACAAGGGAATGGAGTCTATAGACTTTATCAGAGCTAATATCACAAGGGAATGGAGTCTATAGACTTTATCAGAGCTAATATCACAAGGGAATGGAGGCTATAGACTTTATCAAAGCTAATATCACAAGGGAATGGAGTCTATAGACTTTATCAAAGCTAATATCACAAGGGAATGGAGTCTATAGACTTTATCAGAGCTAATATCACAAGGGAATGGAGGCTATAGACTTTATCAGAGCTAATATCACAAGGGAATGGAGGCTATAGACTTTATCAAAGCTAATATCACAAGGGAATGGAGTCTATAGACTTTATCAGAGCTAATATCACAAGGGAATGGAGTCTATAGACTTTATCAGAGCTAATATCACAAGGGAATGGAGGCTATAGACTTTATCAGAGCTAATATCACAAGGGAATGGAGTCTATAGACTTTATCAGAGCTAATATCACAAGGGAATGGAGTCTATAGACTTTATCAGAGCTAATATCACAAGGGAATGGAGTCTAGAGACTTTATCAGAGCTAATATCACAAGGGAATGGAGTCTATAGACTTTATCAGAGCTAATATCACAAGGGAATGGAGTCTATAGACTTTATCAGAGCTAATATCACAAGGGAATGGAGTCTATAGACTTTATCAGAGCTAATATCACAAGGGAATGGAGGCTAGAGACTTTATCAGAGCTAATATCACAAGGGAATGGAGGCTAAAGACTTTATCAAAGCTAATATCACAAGGGAATGGAGTCTAGAGACTTTATCAAAGCTAATATCACAAGGGAATGGAGTCTAGAGACTTTATCAAAGCTAATATCACAAGGGAATGGAGGCTATAGACTTTATCAAAGCTAATATCACAAGGGAATGGAGGCTATAGACTTTATCAAAGCTAATATCACAAGGGAATGGAGGCTATAGACTTTATCAAAGCTAATATCACAAGGGAATGGAGTCTAGAGACTTTATCAAAGCTAATATCACAAGGGAATGGAGGCTATAGACTTTATCAAAGCTAATATCACAAGGGAATGGAGGCTATAGACTTTATCAAAGCTAATATCACAAGGGAATGGAGGCTATAGACTTTATCAAAGCTAATATCACAAGGGAATGGAGTCTAGAGACTTTATCAAAGCTAATATCACAAGGGAATGGAGTCTAGAGACTTTATCAAAGCTAATATCACAAGGGAATGGAGTCTATAGACTTTATCAAAGCTAATATCACAAGGGAATGGAGGCTATAGACTTTATCAGAGCTAATATCACAAGGGAATGGAGTCTATAGACTTTATCAGAGCTAATATCACAAGGGAATGGAGTCTATAGACTTTATCAGAGATAATATCACAAGGGAATGGAGGCTATAGACTTTATCAGAGCTAATATCACAAGGGAATGGAGTCTATAGACTTTATCAGAGCTAATATCACAAGGGAATGGAGTCTATAGACTTTATCAGAGCTAATATCACAAGGGAATGGAGTCTATGGACTTTATCAGAGCTAATATCACAAGGGAATGGAGTCTAGAGACTTTATCAAAGCTAATATCACAAGGGAATGGAGGCTATAGACTTTATCAAAGCTAATATCACAAGGGAATGGAGTCTATAGACTTTATCAAAGCTAATATCACAAGGGAATGGAGTCTATAGACTTTATCAGAGCTAATATCACAAGGGAATGGAGTCTAGAGACTTTATCAAAGCTAATATCACAAAGGAAAGGAGTCTAGAGACTTTATCAGAGCTAATATCACAAGGGAATGGAGTCTAGAGACTTTATCAGAGCTAATATCACAAGGGAATGGAGGCTATAGACTTTATCAAAGCTAATATCACAAGGGTATGGAGTCTAGAGACTTTATCAGAGCTAATATCACAAGGGAATGGAGTCTAGAGACTTTATCAAAGCTAATATCACAAGGGAATGGAGTCTAGAGACTTTATCAGAGCTAATATCACAAGGGAATAGAGGCTATAGACTTTATCAGAGCTAATATCACAAGGGAATGGAGTCTATAGACTTTATCAGAGCTAATATCACAAGGGAATGGAGTCTAGAGACTTTATCAGAGCTAATATCACAAGGGAATGGAGGCTATAGACTTTATCAAAGCTAATATCACAAGGGAATGGAGTCTATAGACTTTATCAGAGCTAATATCACAAGGGAATGGAGTCTATAGACTTTATCAGAGCTAATATCACAAGGGAATGGAGTCTAGAGACTTTATCAGAGCTAATATCACAAGGGAATGGAGGCTAAAGACTTTATCAAAGCTAATATCACAAGGGAATGGAGTCTAGAGACTTTATCAAAGCTAATATCACAAGGGAAAGGAGTCTAGAGACTTTATCAAAGCTAATATCACAAGGGAATGGAGGCTATAGACTTTATCAAAGCTAATATCACAAGGGAATGGAGGCTATAGACTTTATCAAAGCTAATATCACAAGGGAATGGAGGCTATAGACTTTATCAAAGCTAATATCACAAGGGAATGGAGTCTAGAGACTTTATCAAAGCTAATATCACAAGGGAATGGAGGCTATAGACTTTATCAGAGCTAATATCACAAGGGAATGGAGTCTATAGACTTTATCAGAGCTAATATCACAAGGGAATGGAGTCTATAGACTTTATCAGAGCTAATATCTCACAAAGGAATGGAGTCTATAGACTTTATCAGAGCTAATATCTCACAAAGGAATGGAGTCTATAGACTTTATCAGAGCTAATATCACAAGGGAATGGAGTCTATAGACTTTATCAGAGCTAATATCACAAGGGAATGGAGTCTATAGACTTTATCAGAGCTAATATCACAAGGGAATGGAGTCTATAGACTTTATCAGAGCTAATATCTCACAAGGGAATGGAGTCTATAGACTTTATCAGAGCTAATATCTCACAAGGGAATGGAGGCTATAGACTTTATCAGAGCTAATATCACAAGGGAATGGAGGCTATAGACTTTATCAGAGCTAATATCACAAGGGAACGGAGTCTATAGACTTTATCAGAGCTAATATCACAAGGGAATGGAGGCTATAGACTTTATCAGAGCTAATATCTCACAAAGGAATGGAGTCTATAGACTTTATCAGAGCTAATATCTCACAAAGGAATGGAGTCTATAGACTTTATCAGAGCTAATATCACAAGGGAATGGAGTCTATAGACTTTATCAGAGCTAATATCACAAGGGAATGGAGTCTAGAGACTTTATCAAAGCTAATATCACAAGGGAATGGAGTCTAGAGACTTTATCAGAGCTAATATCTCACAAGGGAATGGAGTCTATAGACTTTATCAGAGCTAATATCTCACAAGGGAATGGAGGCTATAGACTTTATCAGAGCTAATATCACAAGGGAATGGAGGCTATAGACTTTATCAGAGCTAATATCACAAGGGAATGGAGTCTATAGACTTTATCAGAGCTAATATCACAAAGGAATGGAGGCTATAGACTTTATCAAAGCTAATATCACAAGGGAATGGAGGCTATAGACTTTATCAGAGCTAATATCACAAGGGAATGGAGTCTATAGACTTTATCAGAGCTAATATCACAAGGGAATGGAGTCTATAGACTTTATCAGAGCTAATATCACAAGGGAATGGAGGCTATGACTTTATCAAAGCTAATATCACAAGGGAATGGAGGCTATAGACTTTATCAAAGCTAATATCACAAGGGAATGGAGTCTATAGACTTTATCAAAGCTAATATCACAAGGGAATGGAGTCTATAGACTTTATCAGAGCTAATATCACAAGGGAATGGAGTCTATAGACTTTATCAGAGCTAATATCACAAGGGAATGGAGGCTATAGACTTTATCAAAGCTAATATCACAAGGGAATGGAGGCTATAGACTTTATCAAAGCTAATATCACAAGGGAATGGAGTCTATAGACTTTATCAAAGCTAATATCACAAGGGAATGGAGTCTATAGACTTCATCAGAGCTAATATCACAAGGGAATGGAGTCTATAGACTTTATCAGAGCTAATATCACAAGGGAATGGAGGCTATAGACTTTATCAAAGCTAATATCACAAGGGAATGGAGTCTATAGACTTTATCAAAGCTAATATCACAAGGGAATGGAGTCTATAGACTTTATCAGAGCTAATATCACAAGGGAATGGAGTCTATAGACTTTATCAGAGCTAATATCACAAGGGAATGGAGTCTATAGACTTTATCAGAGCTAATATCACAAGGGAATGGAGTCTATAGACTTTATCAGAGCTAATATCACAAGGGAATGGAGGCTAGAGACTTTATCAAAGCTAATATCACAAGGGAATGGAGTCTATAGACTTTATCAGAGCTAATATCACAAGGGAATGGAGTCTATAGACTTTATCAAAGCTAATATCACAAGGGAATGGAGGCTAGAGACTTTATCAAAGCTAATATCAAAAGGGAATGGAGTCTATAGACTTTATCAGAGCTAATATCACAATGGGAATGGAGTCTATAGACTTTATCAAAGCTAATATCACAAGGGAATGGAGTCTATAGACTTTATCAGAGCTAATATCACAAGGGAATGGAGTCTATAGACTTTATCAGAGCTAATATCACAAAGGAATGGAGTCTATAGACTTTATCAAAGCTAATATCACAAGGGAATGGAGTCTAGAGACTTTATCAAAGCTAATATCACAAGGGAATGGAGGCTATAGACTTTATCAGAGCTAATATCACAAGGGAATGGAGGCTATAGACTTTATCAAAGCTAATATCACAAGGGAATGGAGTCTATAGACTTTATCAGAGCTAATATCACAAGGGAATGGAGTCTATAGACTTTATCAGAGCTAATATCACAAGGGAATGGAGGCTATAGACTTTATCAGAGCTAATATCACAAGGGAATGGAGTCTATAGACTTTATCAGAGCTAATATCACAAGGGAATGGAGTCTATAGACTTTATCAGAGCTAATATCACAAGGGAATGGAGGCTATAGACTTTATCAGAGCTAATATTACAAGGGAATGGAGTCTATAGACTTTATCAGAGCTAATATCACAAGGGAATGGAGTCTATAGACTTTATCAGAGCTAATATCACAAGGGAATGGAGTCTATGGACTTTATCAGAGCTAATATCACAAGGGAATGGAGGCTATAGACTTTATCAGAGCTAATATCACAAGGGAATGGAGTCTATAGACTTTATCAGAGCTAATATCACAAGGGAATGGAGTCTATAGACTTTATCAGAGCTAATATCACAAGGGAATGGAGGCTATGACTTTATCAAAGCTAATATCACAAGGGAATGGAGGCTATAGACTTTATCAAAGCTAATATCACAAGGGAATGGAGTCTATAGACTTTATCAAAGCTAATATCACAAGGGAATGGAGTCTATAGACTTTATCAGAGCTAATATCACAAGGGAATGGAGTCTATAGACTTTATCAGAGCTAATATCACAAGGGAATGGAGGCTATAGACTTTATCAAAGCTAATATCACAAGGGAATGGAGGCTATAGACTTTATCAAAGCTAATATCACAAGGGAATGGAGTCTATAGACTTTATCAAAGCTAATATCACAAGGGAATGGAGTCTATAGACTTTATCAGAGCTAATATCACAAGGGAATGGAGTCTATAGACTTTATCAGAGCTAATATCACAAGGGAATGGAGGCTATAGACTTTATCAAAGCTAATATCACAAGGGAATGGAGTCTATAGACTTTATCAAAGCTAATATCACAAGGGAATGGAGTCTATAGACTTTATCAGAGCTAATATCACAAGGGAATGGAGTCTATAGACTTTATCAGAGCTAATATCACAAGGGAATGGAGTCTATAGACTTTATCAGAGCTAATATCACAAGGGAATGGAGTCTATAGACTTTATCAGAGCTAATATCACAAGGGAATGGAGGCTAGAGACTTTATCAAAGCTAATATCACAAGGGAATGGAGTCTATAGACTTTATCAGAGCTAATATCACAAGGGAATGGAGTCTATAGACTTTATCAAAGCTAATATCACAAGGGAATGGAGGCTAGAGACTTTATCAAAGCTAATATCAAAAGGGAATGGAGTCTATAGACTTTATCAGAGCTAATATCACAATGGGAATGGAGTCTATAGACTTTATCAAAGCTAATATCACAAGGGAATGGAGTCTATAGACTTTATCAGAGCTAATATCACAAGGGAATGGAGTCTATAGACTTTATCAGAGCTAATATCACAAAGGAATGGAGTCTATAGACTTTATCAAAGCTAATATCACAAGGGAATGGAGTCTAGAGACTTTATCAAAGCTAATATCACAAGGGAATGGAGGCTATAGACTTTATCAGAGCTAATATCACAAGGGAATGGAGGCTATAGACTTTATCAAAGCTAATATCACAAGGGAATGGAGTCTATAGACTTTATCAGAGCTAATATCACAAGGGAATGGAGTCTATAGACTTTATCAGAGCTAATATCACAAGGGAATGGAGGCTATAGACTTTATCAGAGCTAATATCACAAGGGAATGGAGTCTATAGACTTTATTAGAGCTAATATCACAAGGGAATGGAGTCTATAGACTTTATCAGAGCTAATATCACAAGGGAATGGAGGCTATAGACTTTATCAGAGCTAATATTACAAGGGAATGGAGTCTATAGACTTTATCAGAGCTAATATCACAAGGGAATGGAGTCTATAGACTTTATCAGAGCTAATATCACAAGGGAATGGAGTCTATGGACTTTATCAGAGCTAATATCACAAGGGAATGGAGGCTATAGACTTTATCAAAGCTAATATCACAAGGGTATGGAGTCTAGAGACTTTATCAGAGCTAATATCACAAGGGAATGGAGTCTAGAGACTTTATCAAAGCTAATATCACAAGGGAATGGAGTCTAGAGACTTTATCAGAGCTAATATCACAAGGGAATAGAGGCTATAGACTTTATCAGAGCTAATATCACAAGGGAATGGAGTCTATAGACTTTATCAGAGCTAATATCACAAGGGAATGGAGTCTAGAGACTTTATCAGAGCTAATATCACAAGGGAATGGAGGCTATAGACTTTATCAAAGCTAATATCACAAGGGAATGGAGTCTATAGACTTTATCAGAGCTAATATCACAAGGGAATGGAGTCTATAGACTTTATCAGAGCTAATATCACAAGGGAATGGAGTCTAGAGACTTTATCAGAGCTAATATCACAAGGGAATGGAGGCTAAAGACTTTATCAAAGCTAATATCACAAGGGAATGGAGTCTAGAGACTTTATCAAAGCTAATATCACAAGGGAATGGAGTCTAGAGACTTTATCAAAGCTAATATCACAAGGGAATGGAGGCTATAGACTTTATCAAAGCTAATATCACAAGGGAATGGAGTCTATGGACTTTATCAGAGCTAATATCACAAGGGAATGGAGGCTATAGACTTTATCAAAGCTAATATCACAAGGGTATGGAGTCTAGAGACTTTATCAGAGCTAATATCACAAGGGAATGGAGTCTAGAGACTTTATCAAAGCTAATATCACAAGGGAATGGAGTCTAGAGACTTTATCAGAGCTAATATCACAAGGGAATAGAGGCTATAGACTTTATCAGAGCTAATATCACAAGGGAATGGAGTCTATAGACTTTATCAGAGCTAATATCACAAGGGAATGGAGTCTAGAGACTTTATCAGAGCTAATATCACAAGGGAATGGAGGCTATAGACTTTATCAAAGCTAATATCACAAGGGAATGGAGTCTATAGACTTTATCAGAGCTAATATCACAAGGGAATGGAGTCTATAGACTTTATCAGAGCTAATATCACAAGGGAATGGAGGCTAGAGACTTTATCAGAGCTAATATCACAAGGGAATGGAGGCTAAAGACTTTATCAAAGCTAATATCACAAGGGAATGGAGTCTAGAGACTTTATCAAAGCTAATATCACAAGGGAATGGAGTCTAGAGACTTTATCAAAGCTAATATCACAAGGGAATGGAGGCTATAGACTTTATCAAAGCTAATATCACAAGGGAATGGAGGCTATAGACTTTATCAAAGCTAATATCACAAGGGAATGGAGGCTATAGACTTTATCAAAGCTAATATCACAAGGGAATGGAGTCTAGAGACTTTATCAAAGCTAATATCACAAGGGAATGGAGGCTATAGACTTTATCAAAGCTAATATCACAAGGGAATGGAGGCTATAGACTTTATCAAAGCTAATATCACAAGGGAATGGAGGCTATAGACTTTATCAAAGCTAATATCACAAGGGAATGGAGTCTAGAGACTTTATCAAAGCTAATATCACAAGGGAATGGAGTCTAGAGACTTTATCAAAGCTAATATCACAAGGGAATGGAGGCTATAGACTTTATCAAAGCTAATATCACAAGGGAATGGAGGCTATAGACTTTATCAAAGCTAATATCACAAGGGAATGGAGTCTATAGACTTTATCAAAGCTAATATCACAAGGGAATGGAGTCTATAGACTTTATCAGAGCTAATATCACAAGGGAATGGAGTCTAGAGACTTTATCAAAGCTAATATCACAAGGGAATGGAGTCTAGAGACTTTATCAGAGCTAATATCACAAGGGAATGGAGTCTATAGACTTAATCAGAGCTAATATCACAAGGAAATGGAGGCTATAGACTTTATCAAAGCTAATATCACAAGGAAATGGAGTCTAGAGACTTTATCAGAGCTAATATCAAAAGGGAATGGAGTCTAGAGACTTTATCAAAGCTAAAATCACAAGGGAATGGAGTCTAGAGACTTTATCAGAGCTAATATCACAAGGGAATAGAGGCTATAGACTTTATCAGAGCTAATATCACAAGGGAATGGAGTCTATAGACTTTATCAGAGCTAATATCACAAGGGAATGGAGTCTAGAGACTTTATCAGAGCTAATATCACAAGGGAATGGAGTCTAGAGACTTTATCAAAGCTAATATCACAAGGGAATGGAGTCTAGAGACTTTATCAGAGCTAATATCACAAGGGAATGGAGTCTATAGACTTAATCAGAGCTAATATCACAAGGGAATGGAGGCTATAGACTTTATCAAAGCTAATATCACAAGGAAATGGAGTCTAGAGACTTTATCAGAGCTAATATCAAAAGGGAATGGAGTCTAGAGACTTTATCAAAGCTAAAATTACAAGGGAATGGAGTCTAGAGACTTTATCAGAGCTAATATCACAAGGGAATAGAGGCTATAGACTTTATCAGAGCTAATATCACAAGGGAATGGAGTCTATAGACTTTATCAGAGCTAATATCACAAGGGAATGGAGTCTATAGACTTTATCAGAGCTAATATCACAAGGGAATGGAGGCTATAGACTTTATCAAAGCTAATATCACAATGGAATGGAGTCTATAGACTTTATCAGAGCTAATATCACAAGGGAATGGAGTCTATAGACTTTATCAGAGCTAATATCACAAGGGAATGGAGTCTATAGACTTTATCAGAGCTAATATCACAAGGGAATGGAGTCTATAGACTTTATCAGAGCTAATATCACAAGGGAATGGAGTCTAGAGACTTTATCAGAGCTAATATCACAAGGGAATGGAGGCTAAAGACTTTATCAAAGCTAATATCACAAGGGAATGGAGTCTAGAGACTTTATCAAAGCTAATATCACAAGGGAATGGAGTCTAGAGACTTTATCAAAGCTAATATCACAAGGGAATGGAGGCTATAGACTTTATCAAAGCTAATATCACAAGGGAATGGAGGCTATAGACTTTATCAAAGCTAATATCACAAGGGAATGGAGTCTAGAGACTTTATCAAAGCTAATATCACAAGGGAATGGAGGCTATAGACTTTATCAAAGCTAATATCACAAGGGAATGGAGTCTAGAGACTTTATCAGAGCTAATATCACAAGGGAATGGAGTCTATAGACTTTATCAGAGCTAATATCACAAGGGAATGGAGTCTAGAGACTTTATCAGAGCTAATATCACAAGGGAATGGAGGCTAAAGACTTTATCAAAGCTAATATCACAAGGGAATGGAGTCTAGAGACTTTATCAAAGCTAATATCACAAGGGAATGGAGTCTAGAGACTTTATCAAAGCTAATATCACAAGGGAATGGAGGCTATAGACTTTATCAAAGCTAATATCACAAGGGAATGGAGGCTATAGACTTTATCAAAGCTAATATCACAAGGGAATGGAGGCTATAGACTTTATCAAAGCTAATATCACAAGGGAATGGAGTCTATAGACTTTATCAAAGCTAATATCACAAGGGAATGGAGTCTATAGACTTTATCAGAGCTAATATCACAAGGGAATGGAGTCTAGAGACTTTATCAAAGCTAATATCACAAGGGAATGGAGTCTAGAGACTTTATCAGAGCTAATATCACAAGGGAATGGAGTCTATAGACTTAATCAGAGCTAATATCACAAGGGAATGGAGGCTATAGACTTTATCAAAGCTAATATCACAAGGAAATGGAGTCTAGAGACTTTATCAGAGCTAATATCAAAAGGGAATGGAGTCTAGAGACTTTATCAAAGCTAAAATTACAAGGGAATGGAGTCTAGAGACTTTATCAGAGCTAATATCACAAGGGAATAGAGGCTATAGACTTTATCAGAGCTAATATCACAAGGGAATGGAGTCTATAGACTTTATCAGAGCTAATATCACAAGGGAATGGAGTCTAGAGACTTTATCAGAGCTAATATCACAAGGGAATGGAGGCTATAGACTTTATCAAAGCTAATATCACAATGGAATGGAGTCTATAGACTTTATCAGAGCTAATATCACAAGGGAATGGAGTCTATAGACTTTATCAGAGCTAATATCACAAGGGAATGGAGTCTAGAGACTTTATCAGAGCTAATATCACAAGGGAATGGAGGCTAAAGACTTTATCAAAGCTAATATCACAAGGGAATGGAGTCTAGAGACTTTATCAAAGCTAATATCACAAGGGAATGGAGTCTAGAGACTTTATCAAAGCTAATATCACAAGGGAATGGAGGCTATAGACTTTATCAAAGCTAATATCACAAGGGAATGGAGGCTATAGACTTTATCAAAGCTAATATCACAAGGGAATGGAGTCTAGAGACTTTATCAAAGCTAATATCACAAGGGAATGGAGGCTATAGACTTTATCAAAGCTAATATCACAAGGGAATGGAGTCTATAGACTTTATCAGAGCTAATATCACAAGGGAATGGAGTCTATAGACTTTATCAGAGCTAATATCACAAGGGAATGGAGTCTAGAGACTTTATCAGAGCTAATATCACAAGGGAATGGAGGCTAAAGACTTTATCAAAGCTAATATCACAAGGGAATGGAGTCTAGAGACTTTATCAAAGCTAATATCACAAGGGAATGGAGTCTAGAGACTTTATCAAAGCTAATATCACAAGGGAATGGAGGCTATAGACTTTATCAAAGCTAATATCACAAGGGAATGGAGGCTATAGACTTTATCAAAGCTAATATCACAAGGGAATGGAGTCTAGAGACTTTATCAAAGCTAATATCACAAGGGAATGGAGGCTATAGACTTTATCAAAGCTAATATCACAAGGGAATGGAGGCTATAGACTTTATCAAAGCTAATATCACAAGGGAATGGAGGCTATAGACTTTATCAAAGCTAATATCACAAGGGAATGGAGTCTAGAGACTTTATCAAAGCTAATATCACAAGGGAATGGAGTCTAGAGACTTTATCAAAGCTAATATCACAAGGGAATGGAGGCTATAGACTTTATCAAAGCTAATATCACAAGGGAATGGAGGCTATAGACTTTATCAAAGCTAATATCACAAGGGAATGGAGGCTATAGACTTTATCAAAGCTAATATCACAAGGGAATGGAGTTTAGAGACTTTATCAAAGCTAATATCACAAGGGAATGGAGGCTATAGACTTTATCAAAGCTAATATCACAAGGGAATGGAGGCTATAGACTTTATCAAAGCTAATATCACAAGGGAATGGAGGCTATAGACTTTATCAAAGCTAATATCACAAGGGAATGGAGTCTAGAGACTTTATCAAAGCTAATATCACAAGGGAATGGAGGCTATAGACTTTATCAAAGCTAATATCACAAGGGAATGGAGGCTATAGACTTTATCAAAGCTAATATCACAAGGGAATGGAGGCTATAGACTTTATCAAAGCTAATATCACAAGGGAATGGAGGCTATAGACTTTATCAAAGCTAATATCACAAGGGAATGGAGTCTATAGACTTTATCAAAGCTAATATCACAAGGGAATGGAGTCTATAGACTTTATCAGAGCTAATATCACAAGGGAATGGAGGCTATAGACTTTATCAGAGCTAATATCACAAGGGAATGGAGTCTATAGACTTTATCAGAGCTAATATCACAAGGGAATGGAGTCTATAGACTTTATCAGAGCTAATATCACAAGGGAATGGAGTCTATAGACTTTATCAGAGCTAATATCACAAGGGAATGGAGTCTAGAGACTTTATCAAAGCTAATATCACAAGGGAATGGAGTCTATAGACTTTATCAGAGCTAATATCACAAGGGAATGGAGTGTAGAGACTTTATCAAAGCTAATATCACAAGGGAATGGAGTCTATAGACTTTATCAGAGCTAATATCACAAGGGAATGGAGTCTATAGACTTTATCAGAGCTAATATCACAAGGGAATGGAGTCTATAGACTTTATCAGAGCTAATATCACAAGGGAATGGAGTCTAGAGACTTTATCAAAGCTAATATCACAAGGGAATGGAGTCTATAGACTTTATCAAAGCTAATATCACAAGTGAATGGAGGCTATAGACTTTATCAAAGCTAATATCACAAGGGAATTGAGTCTAGAGACTTTATCAGAGCTAATATCACAAGGGAATTGAGGCTATAGACTTTATCAAAGCTAATATCACAAGGGAATGGAGTCTATAGACTTTATCAAAGCTAATATCACAAGGGAATGGAGTCTATAGACTTTATCAGAGCTAATATCACAAGGGAAAGGAGTCTAGAGACTTTATCAAAGCTAATATCACAAGGGAATGGAGTCTAGAGACTTTATCAGAGCTAATATCACAAGGGAATGGAGTCTAGAGACTTTATTTGAGCTAATATCACAAGGGAATGGAGGCTATAGACTTTATCAAAGCTAATATCACAAGGGAATGGAGTCTAGAGACTTTATCAGAGCTAATATCACAAGAAAATGGAGTCTAGAGACTTTATCAAAGCTAATATCACAAGGGAATGGAGTCTATAGACTTTATCAGAGCTAATATCACAAGGGAAAGGAGTCTAGAGACTTTATCAAAGCTAATATCACAAGGGAATGGAGTCTAGAGACTTTATCAGAGCTAATATCACAAGGGAATGGAGTCTAGAGACCTTATCAGAGCTAATATCACAAGGGAATGGAGTCTATAGACTTTATCAAAGCTAATATCACAAGGGAATGGAGTCTAGAGACTTTATCAGAGCTAATATCACAAGGGAATGGAGTCTAGAGACTTTATCAGAGCTATTATCACAAGGGAATGGAGTCTATAGACTTTATCAAAGCTAATATCACAAGGGAATGGAGTCTATAGACTTTATCAGAGCTAATATCTCACAAGGGAATGGAGTCTATAGACTTTATCAGAGCTAATATCTCACAAGGGAATGGAGTCTATAGACTTTATCAGAGCTAATATCTCACAAGGGAATGGAGTCTATAGACTTTATCAGAGCTAATATCACAAGGGAATGGAGTCTATAGACTTTATCAGAGCTAATATCACAAGGGAATGGAGTCTATAGACTTTATCAGAGCTAATATCACAAGGGAATGGAGTCTATAGACTTTATCAGAGCTAATATCTCACAAAGGAATGGAGTCTATAGACTTTATCAGAGCTAATATCACAAGGGAATGGAGTCTATAGACTTTATCAGAGCTAATATCACAAGGGAATGGAGTCTATAGACTTTATCAGAGCTAATATCACAAGGGAATGGAGTCTATAGACTTTATCAGAGCTAATATCACAAGGGAATGGAGTCTATAGACTTTATCAGAGCTAATATCTCACAAAGGAATGGAGTCTATAGACTTTATCAGAGCTAATATCTCACAAAGGAATGGAGTCTATAGACTTTATCAGAGCTAATATCACAAGGGAATGGAGTCTATAGACTTTATCAGAGCTAATATCACAAGGGAATGGAGTCTATAGACTTTATCAGAGCTAATATCACAAGGGAATGGAGTCTATAGACTTTATCAGAGCTAATATCTCACAAGGGAATGGAGTCTATAGACTTTATCAGAGCTAATATCTCACAAGGGAATGGAGGCTATAGACTTTATCAGAGCTAATATCACAAGGGAATGGAGGCTATAGACTTTATCAGAGCTAATATCACAAGGGAATGGAGTCTATAGACTTTATCAGAGCTAATATCACAAGGGAATGGAGGCTATAGACTTTATCAAAGCTAATATCACAAGGGAATGGAGGCTATAGACTTTATCAGAGCTAATATCACAAGGGAATGGAGTCTATAGACTTTATCAGAGCTAATATCACAAGGGAATGGAGTCTATAGACTTTATCAGAGCTAATATCACAAGGGAATGGAGGCTATGAATTTATCAAAGCTAATATCACAAGGGAATGGAGGCTATAGACTTTATCAAAGCTAATATCACAAGGGAATGGAGTCTATAGACTTTATCAGAGCTAATATCACAAGGGAATGGAGTCTATAGACTTTATCAGAGCTAATATCACAAGGGAATGGAGTCTATAGACTTTATCAGAGCTAATATCACAAGGGAATGGAGGCTATAGACTTTATCAAAGCTAATATCACAAGGGAATGGAGGCTATAGACTTTATCAAAGCTAATATCACAAGGGAATGGAGTCTATAGACTTTATCAAAGCTAATATCACAAGGGAATGGAGTCTATAGACTTTATCAGAGCTAATATCACAAGGGAGTGGAGTCTATAGACTTTATCAGAGCTAATATCACAAGGGAATGGAGGCTATAGACTTTATCAAAGCTAATATCACAAGGGAATGGAGTCTATAGACTTTATCAAAGCTAATATCACAAGGGAATGGAGTCTATAGACTTTATCAGAGCTAATATCACAAGGGAATGGAGTCTATAGACTTTATCAGAGCTAATATCACAAGGGAATGGAGTCTATAGACTTTATCAGAGCTAATATCACAAGGGAATGGAGTCTATAGACTTTATCAGAGCTAATATCACAAGGGAATGGAGGCTAGAGACTTTATCAAAGCTAATATCACAAGGGAATGGAGTCTATAGACTTTATCAGAGCTAATATCACAAGGGAATGGAGTCTATAGACTTTATCAAAGCTAATATCACAAGGGAATGGAGGCTAGAGACTATATCAAAGCTAATATCAAAAGGGAATGGAGTCTATAGACTTTATCAGAGCTAATATCACAATGGGAATGGAGTCTATAGACTTTATCAAAGCTAATATCACAAGGGAATGGAGTCTATAGACTTTATCAGAGCTAATATCACAAGGGAATGGAGTCTATAGACTTTATCAGAGCTAATATCACAAAGGAATGGAGTCTATAGACTTTATCAAAGCTAATATCACAAGGGAATGGAGTCTTTAGACTTTATCAGAGCTAATATCACAAGGGAATGGAGTCTATAGACTTTATCAGAGCTAATATCACAAAGGAATGGAGTCTATAGACTTTATCAAAGCTAATATCACAAGGGAATGGAGTCTAGAGACTTTATCAAAGCTAATATCACAATGGAATGGAGGCTATAGACTTTATCAAAGCTAATATCACAAGGGAATGGAGTCTTTAGACTTTATCAGAGCTAATATCACAAGGGAATGGAGTCTATAGACTTTATCAGAGCTAATATCACAAGGGAATGGAGGCTATAGACTTTATCAGAGCTAATATCACAAGGGAATGGAGTCTATAGACTTTATCAGAGCTAATATCACAAGGGAATGGAGTCTATAGACTTTATCAGAGCTAATATCACAAGGGAATGGAGGCTATAGACTTTATCAGAGCTAATATCACAAGGGAATGGAGTCTATAGACTTTATCAGAGCTAATATCACAAGGGAATGGAGTCTATAGACTTTATCAGAGCTAATATCACAAGGGAATGGAGTCTATGGACTTTATCAGAGCTAATATCACAAGGGAATGGAGTCTAGAGACTTTATCAAAGCTAATATCACAAGGGAATGGAGGCTATAGACTTTATCAAAGCTAATATCACAAGGGAATGGAGTCTATAGACTTTATCAAAGCTAATATCACAAGGGAATGGAGTCTATAGACTTTATCAGAGCTAATATCACAAGGGAATGGAGTCTAGAGACTTTATCAAAGCTAATATCACAAGGGAATGGAGTCTAGAGACTTTATCAGAGCTAATATCACAAGGGAATGGAGTCTAGAGACTTTATCAGAGCTAATATCACAAGGGAATGGAGGCTATAGACTTTATCAAAGCTAATATCACAAGGGTATGGAGTCTAGAGACTTTATCAGAGCTAATATCACAAGGGAATGGAGTCTAGAGACTTTATCAAAGCTAATATCACAAGGGAATGGAGTCTAGAGACTTTATCAGAGCTAATATCACAAGGGAATGGAGTCTAGAGACTTTATCAAAGCTAATATCACAAGGGAATGGAGTCTAGAGACTTTATCAGAGCTAATATCACAAGGGAATAGAGGCTATAGACTTTATCAGAGCTAATATCACAAGGGAATGGAGTCTATAGACTTTATCAGAGCTAATATCACAAGGGAATGGAGTCTAGAGACTTTATCAGAGCTAATATCACAAGGGAATGGAGGCTATAGACTTTATCAAAGCTAATATCACAAGGGAATGGAGTCTATAGACTTTATCAGAGCTAATATCACAAGGGAATGGAGTCTATAGACTTTATCAGAGCTAATATCACAAGGGAATGGAGGCTAGAGACTTTATCAGAGCTAATATCACAAGGGAATGGAGGCTAAAGACTTTATCAAAGCTAATATCACAAGGGAATGGAGTCTAGAGACTTTATCAAAGCTAATATCACAAGGGAATGGAGTCTAGAGACTTTATCAAAGCTAATATCACAAGGGAATGGAGGCTATAGACTTTATCAAAGCTAATATCACAAGGGAATGGAGGCTATAGACTTTATCAAAGCTAATATCACAAGGGAATGGAGGCTATAGACTTTATCAAAGCTAATATCACAAGGGAATGGAGTCTAGAGACTTTATCAAAGCTAATATCACAAGGGAATGGAGGCTATAGACTTTATCAAAGCTAATATCACAAGGGAATGGAGGCTATAGACTTTATCAAAGCTAATATCACAAGGGAATGGAGGCTATAGACTTTATCAAAGCTAATATCACAAGGGAATGGAGTCTAGAGACTTTATCAAAGCTAATATCACAAGGGAATGGAGTCTAGAGACTTTATCAAAGCTAATATCACAAGGGAATGGAGGCTATAGACTTTATCAAAGCTAATATCACAAGGGAATGGAGGCTATAGACTTTATCAAAGCTAATATCACAAGGGAATGGAGTCTATAGACTTTATCAAAGCTAATATCACAAGGGAATGGAGTCTATAGACTTTATCAGAGCTAATATCACAAGGGAATGGAGTCTAGAGACTTTATCAAAGCTAATATCACAAGGGAATGGAGTCTAGAGACTTTATCAGAGCTAATATCACAAGGGAATGGAGTCTATAGACTTAATCAGAGCTAATATCACAAGGGAATGGAGGCTATAGACTTTATCAAAGCTAATATCACAAGGGAATGGAGTCTATAGACTTTATCAGAGCTAATATCACAAGGGAATGGAGTCTATAGACTTTATCAGAGCTAATATCACAAGGGAATGGAGGCTATAGACTTTATCAGAGCTAATATCACAAGGGAATGGAGTCTATAGACTTTATCAGAGCTAATATCACAAGGGAATGGAGTCTATAGACTTTATCAGAGCTAATATCACAAGGGAATGGAGTCTATGGACTTTATCAGAGCTAATATCACAAGGGAATGGAGTCTAGAGACTTTATCAAAGCTAATATCACAAGGGAATGGAGGCTATAGACTTTATCAAAGCTAATATCACAAGGGAATGGAGTCTATAGACTTTATCAAAGCTAATATCACAAGGGAATGGAGTCTATAGACTTTATCAGAGCTAATATCACAAGGGAATGGAGTCTAGAGACTTTATCAAAGCTAATATCACAAGGGAATGGAGTCTAGAGACTTTATCAGAGCTAATATCACAAGGGAATGGAGTCTAGAGACTTTATCAGAGCTAATATCACAAGGGAATGGAGGCTATAGACTTTATCAAAGCTAATATCACAAGGGTATGGAGTCTATAGACTTTATCAAAGCTAATATCACAAGGGAATGGAGTCTATAGACTTTATCAGAGCTAATATCACAAGGGAATGGAGTCTAGAGACTTTATCAAAGCTAATATCACAAGGGAATGGAGTCTAGAGACTTTATCAGAGCTAATATCACAAGGGAATGGAGTCTATAGACTTAATCAGAGCTAATATCACAAGGGAATGGAGGCTATAGACTTTATCAAAGCTAATATCACAAGGAAATGGAGTCTAGAGACTTTATCAGAGCTAATATCAAAAGGGAATGGAGTCTAGAGACTTTATCAAAGCTAAAATCACAAGGGAATGGAGTCTAGAGACTTTATCAGAGCTAATATCACAAGGGAATAGAGGCTATAGACTTTATCAGAGCTAATATCACAAGGGAATGGAGTCTATAGACTTTATCAGAGCTAATATCACAAGGGAATGGAGTCTAGAGACTTTATCAGAGCTAATATCACAAGGGAATGGAGGCTATAGACTTTATCAAAGCTAATATCACAAGGGAATGGAGTCTATAGACTTTATCAGAGCTAATATCACAAGGGAATGGAGTCTATAGACTTTATCAGAGCTAATATCACAAGGGAATGGAGTCTAGAGACTTTATCAGAGCTAATATCACAAGGGAATGGAGGCTAAAGACTTTATCAAAGCTAATATCACAAGGGAATGGAGTCTAGAGACTTTATCAAAGCTAATATCACAAGGGAATGGAGTCTAGAGACTTTATCAAAGCTAATATCACAAGGGAATGGAGGCTATAGACTTTATCAAAGCTAATATCACAAGGGAATGGAGGCTATAGACTTTATCAAAGCTAATATCACAAGGGAATGGAGTCTAGAGACTTTATCAAAGCTAATATCACAAGGGAATGGAGGCTATAGACTTTATCAAAGCTAATATCACAAGGGAATGGAGTCTATAGACTTTATCAGAGCTAATATCACAAGGGAATGGAGTCTATAGACTTTATCAGAGCTAATATCACAAGGGAATGGAGTCTAGAGACTTTATCAGAGCTAATATCACAAGGGAATGGAGGCTAAAGACTTTATCAAAGCTAATATCACAAGGGAATGGAGTCTAGAGACTTTATCAAAGCTAATATCACAAGGGAATGGAGTCTAGAGACTTTATCAAAGCTAATATCACAAGGGAATGGAGGCTATAGACTTTATCAAAGCTAATATCACAAGGGAATGGAGGCTATAGACTTTATCAAAGCTAATATCACAAGGGAATGGAGTCTAGAGACTTTATCAAAGCTAATATCACAAGGGAATGGAGGCTATAGACTTTATCAAAGCTAATATCACAAGGGAATGGAGGCTATAGACTTTATCAAAGCTAATATCACAAGGGAATGGAGGCTATAGACTTTATCAAAGCTAATATCACAAGGGAATGGAGTCTAGAGACTTTATCAAAGCTAATATCACAAGGGAATGGAGTCTAGAGACTTTATCAAAGCTAATATCACAAGGGAATGGAGGCTATAGACTTTATCAAAGCTAATATCACAAGGGAATGGAGGCTATAGACTTTATCAAAGCTAATATCACAAGGGAATGGAGGCTATAGACTTTATCAAAGCTAATATCACAAGGGAATGGAGTTTAGAGACTTTATCAAAGCTAATATCACAAGGGAATGGAGGCTATAGACTTTATCAAAGCTAATATCACAAGGGAATGGAGGCTATAGACTTTATCAAAGCTAATATCACAAGGGAATGGAGGCTATAGACTTTATCAAAGCTAATATCACAAGGGAATGGAGTCTAGAGACTTTATCAAAGCTAATATCACAAGGGAATGGAGGCTATAGACTTTATCAAAGCTAATATCACAAGGGAATGGAGGCTATAGACTTTATCAAAGCTAATATCACAAGGGAATGGAGGCTATAGACTTTATCAAAGCTAATATCACAAGGGAATGGAGGCTATAGACTTTATCAAAGCTAATATCACAAGGGAATGGAGGCTATAGACTTTATCAAAGCTAATATCACAAGGGAATGGAGTCTATAGACTTTATCAGAGCTAATATCACAAGGGAATGGAGTCTATAGACTTTATCAGAGCTAATATCACAAGGGAATGGAGTCTATAGACTTTATCAGAGCTAATATCACAAGGGAATGGAGTCTATAGACTTTATCAGAGCTAGAATCACAAGGGAATGGAGTCTATAGACTTTATCAGAGCTAATATCACACAAGGGAATGGAGTCTATAGACTTTATCAGAGCTAATATCTCACAAGGGAATGGAGTCTATAGACTTTATCAGAGCTAATATCTCACAAGGGAATGGAGTCTATAGACTTTATCAGAGCTAATATCTCACAAGGGAATGGAGTCTATAGACTTTATCAGAGCTAATATCACAAGGGAATGGAGTCTATAGACTTTATCAGAGCTAATATCACAAGGGAATGGAGTCTATAGACTTTATCAGAGCTAATATCACAAGGGAATGGAGTCTATAGACTTTATCAGAGCTAATATCACAAGGGAATGGAGTCTATAGACTTTATCAGAGCTAATATCTCACAAAGGAATGGAGTCTATAGACTTTATCAGAGCTAATATCACAAGGGAATGGAGTCTATAGACTTTATCAGAGCTAATATCACAAGGGAATGGAGTCTATAGACTTTATCAGAGCTAATATCACAAGGGAATGGAGTCTATAGACTTTATCAGAGCTAATATCACAAGGGAATGGAGTCTATAGACTTTATCAGAGCTAATATCTCACAAAGGAATGGAGTCTATAGACTTTATCAGAGCTAATATCTCACAAAGGAATGGAGTCTATAGACTTTATCAGAGCTAATATCACACGGGAATGGAGTCTATAGACTTTATCAGAGCTAATATCACAAGGGAATGGAGTCTATAGACTTTATCAGAGCTAATATCACAAGGGAATGGAGTCTATAGACTTTATCAGAGCTAATATCTCACAAGGGAATGGAGTCTATAGACTTTATCAAAGCTAATATCTCACAAGGGAATGGAGGCTATAGACTTTATCAGAGCTAATATCACAAGGGAATGGAGGCTATAGACTTTATCAGAGCTAATATCACAAGGGAATGGAGTCTATAGACTTTATCAGAGCTAATATCACAAGGGAATGGAGGCTATAGACTTTATCAAAGCTAATATCACAAGGGAATGGAGGCTATAGACTTTATCAGAGCTAATATCACAAGGGAATGGAGTCTATAGACTTTATCAGAGCTAATATCACAAGGGAATGGAGTCTATAGACTTTATCAGAGCTAATATCACAAGGGAATGGAGGCTATGAATTTATCAAAGCTAATATCACAAGGGAATGGAGGCTATAGACTTTATCAAAGCTAATATCACAAGGGAATGGAGTCTATAGACTTTATCAAAGCTAATATCACAAGGGAATGGAGTCTATAGACTTTATCAGAGCTAATATCACAAGGGAATGGAGTCTATAGACTTTATCAGAGCTAATATCACAAGGGAATGGAGGCTATAGACTTTATCAAAGCTAATATCACAAGGGAATGGAGGCTATAGACTTTATCAAAGCTAATATCACAAGGGAATGGAGTCTATAGACTTTATCAAAGCTAATATCACAAGGGAATGGAGTCTATAGACTTTATCAGAGCTAATATCACAAGGGAATGGAGTCTATAGACTTTATCAGAGCTAATATCACAAGGGAATGGAGGCTATAGACTTTATCAAAGCTAATATCACAAGGGAATGGAGTCTATAGACTTTATCAAAGCTAATATCACAAGGGAATGGAGTCTATAGACTTTATCAGAGCTAATATCACAAGGGAATGGAGTCTATAGACTTTATCAGAGCTAATATCACAAGGGAATGGAGTCTATAGACTTTATCAGAGCTAATATCACAAGGGAATGGAGTCTATAGACTTTATCAGAGCTAATATCACAAGGGAATGGAGGCTAGAGACTTTATCAAAGCTAATATCACAAGGGAATGGAGTCTATAGACTTTATCAGAGCTAATATCACAAGGGAATGGAGTCTATAGACTTTATCAAAGCTAATATCACAAGGGAATGGAGGCTAGAGACTTTATCAAAGCTAATATCAAAAGGGAATGGAGTCTATAGACTTTATCAGAGCTAATATCACAATGGGAATGGAGTCTATAGACTTTATCAAAGCTAATATCACAAGGGAATGGAGTCTATAGACTTTATCAGAGCTAATATCACAAGGGAATGGAGTCTATAGACTTTATCAGAGCTAATATCACAAAGGAATGGAGTCTATAGACTTTATCAAAGCTAATATCACAAGGGAATGGAGTCTAGAGACTTTATCAAAGCTAATATCACAAGGGAATGGAGGCTATAGACTTTATCAGAGCTAATATCACAAGGGAATGGAGGCTATAGACTTTATCAAAGCTAATATCACAAGGGAATGGAGTCTATAGACTTTATCAGAGCTAATATCACAAGGGAATGGAGTCTATAGACTTTATCAGAGCTAATATCACAAGGGAATGGAGGCTATAGACTTTATCAGAGCTAATATCACAAGGGAATGGAGTCTATAGACTTTATCAGAGCTAATATCACAAGGGAATGGAGTCTATAGACTTTATCAGAGCTAATATCACAAGGGAATGGAGGCTATAGACTTTATCAGAGCTAATATCACAAGGGAATGGAGTCTATAGACTTTATCAGAGCTAATATCACAAGGGAATGGAGTCTATAGACTTTATCAGAGCTAATATCACAAGGGAATGGAGTCTATGGACTTTATCAGAGCTAATATCACAAGGGAATGGAGTCTAGAGACTTTATCAAAGCTAATATCACAAGGGAATGGAGGCTATAGACTTTATCAAAGCTAATATCACAAGGGAATGGAGTCTATAGACTTTATCAAAGCTAATATCACAAGGGAATGGAGTCTATAGACTTTATCAGAGCTAATATCACAAGGGAATGGAGTCTAGAGACTTTATCAAAGCTAATATCACAAGGGAATGGAGTCTAGAGACTTTATCAGAGCTAATATCACAAGGGAATGGAGTCTAGAGACTTTATCAGAGCTAATATCACAAGGGAATGGAGGCTATAGACTTTATCAAAGCTAATATCACAAGGGTATGGAGTCTAGAGACTTTATCAGAGCTAATATCACAAGGGAATGGAGTCTAGAGACTTTATCAAAGCTAATATCACAAGGGAATGGAGTCTAGAGACTTTATCAGAGCTAATATCACAAGGGAATAGAGGCTATAGACTTTATCAGAGCTAATATCACAAGGGAATGGAGTCTATAGACTTTATCAGAGCTAATATCACAAGGGAATGGAGTCTAGAGACTTTATCAGAGCTAATATCACAAGGGAATGGAGGCTATAGACTTTATCAAAGCTAATATCACAAGGGAATGGAGTCTATAGACTTTATCAGAGCTAATATCACAAGGGAATGGAGTCTATAGACTTTATCAGAGCTAATATCACAAGGGAATGGAGTCTAGAGACTTTATCAGAGCTAATATCACAAGGGAATGGAGGCTAAAGACTTTATCAAAGCTAATATCACAAGGGAATG
This sequence comes from Biomphalaria pfeifferi, assembly GCA_030265305.1. NCBI lineage: Eukaryota > Metazoa > Mollusca > Gastropoda > Planorbidae > Biomphalaria > Biomphalaria pfeifferi. Next base: position 669,839 of record JASAOG010000129.1, on the reverse strand, counting down.
GAGTCTAGAGACTTTATCAAAGCTAATATCACAAGGGAATGGAGTCTAGAGACTTTATCAAAGCTAATATCACAAGGGAATGGAGGCTATAGACTTTATCAAAGCTAATATCACAAGGGAATGGAGGCTATAGACTTTATCAAAGCTAATATCACAAGGGAATGGAGGCTATAGACTTTATCAAAGCTAATATCACAAGGGAATGGAGTCTAGAGACTTTATCAAAGCTAATATCACAAGGGAATGGAGGCTATAGACTTTATCAAAGCTAATATCACAAGGGAATGGAGGCTATAGACTTTATCAAAGCTAATATCACAAGGGAATGGAGGCTATAGACTTTATCAAAGCTAATATCACAAGGGAATGGAGTCTAGAGACTTTATCAAAGCTAATATCACAAGGGAATGGAGTCTAGAGACTTTATCAAAGCTAATATCACAAGGGAATGGAGGCTATAGACTTTATCAAAGCTAATATCACAAGGGAATGGAGGCTATAGACTTTATCAAAGCTAATATCACAAGGGAATGGAGTCTATAGACTTTATCAAAGCTAATATCACAAGGGAATGGAGTCTATAGACTTTATCAGAGCTAATATCACAAGGGAATGGAGTCTAGAGACTTTATCAAAGCTAATATCACAAGGGAATGGAGTCTAGAGACTTTATCAGAGCTAATATCACAAGGGAATGGAGTCTATAGACTTTATCAGAGCTAATATCACAAGGGAATGGAGGCTATAGACTTTATCAAAGCTAATATCACAAGGAAATGGAGTCTAGAGACTTTATCAGAGCTAATATCAAAAGGGAATGGAGTCTAGAGACTTTATCAAAGCTAATATCACAAGGGAATGGAGTCTAGAGACTTTATCAGAGCTAATATCACAAGGGAATAGAGGCTATAGACTTTATCAGAGCTAATATCACAAGGGAATGGAGTCTATAGACTTTATCAGAGCTAATATCACAAGGGAATGGAGTCTAGAGACTTTATCAGAGCTAATATCACAAGGGAATGGAGGCTATAGACTTTATCAAAGCTAATATCACAAGGGAATGGAGTCTATAGACTTTATCAGAGCTAATATCACAAGGGAATGGAGTCTATAGACTTTATCAGAGCTAATATCACAAGGGAATGGAGTCTAGAGACTTTATCAGAGCTAATATCACAAGGGAATGGAGGCTAAAGACTTTATCAAAGCTAATATCACAAGGGAATGGAGTCTAGAGACTTTATCAAAGCTAATATCACAAGGGAATGGAGTCTAGAGACTTTATCAAAGCTAATATCACAAGGGAATGGAGGCTATAGACTTTATCAAAGCTAATATCACAAGGGAATGGAGGCTATAGACTTTATCAAAGCTAATATCACAAGGGAATGGAGGCTATAGACTTTATCAAAGCTAATATCACAAGGGAATGGAGTCTAGAGACTTTATCAAAGCTAATATCACAAGGGAATGGAGGCTATAGACTTTATCAAAGCTAATATCACAAGGGAATGGAGGCTATAGACTTTATCAAAGCTAATATCACAAGGGAATGGAGGCTATAGACTTTATCAAAGCTAATATCACAAGGGAATGGAGTCTAGAGACTTTATCAAAGCTAATATCACAAGGGAATGGAGTCTAGAGACTTTATCAAAGCTAATATCACAAGGGAATGGAGGCTATAGACTTTATCAAAGCTAATATCACAAGGGAATGGAGGCTATAGACTTTATCAAAGCTAATATCACAAGGGAATGGAGGCTATAGACTTTATCAAAGCTAATATCACAAGGGAATGGAGTTTAGAGACTTTATCAAAGCTAATATCATAAGGGAATGGAGGCTATAGACTTTATCAAAGCTAATATCACAAGGGAATGGAGGCTATAGACTTTATCAAAGCTAATATCACAAGGGAATGGAGGCTATAGACTTTATCAAAGCTAATATCACAAGGGAATGGAGTCTAGAGACTTTATCAAAGCTAATATCACAAGGGAATGGAGGCTATAGACTTTATCAAAGCTAATATCACAAGGGAATGGAGGCTATAGACTTTATCAAAGCTAATATCACAAGGGAATGGAGGCTATAGACTTTATCAAAGCTAATATCACAAGGGAATGGAGGCTATAGACTTTATCAAAGCTAATATCACAAGGGAATGGAGTCTATAGACTTTATCAAAGCTAATATCACAAGGGAATGGAGTCTATAGACTTTATCAGAGCTAATATCACAAGGGAATGGAGGCTATAGACTTTATCAGAGCTAATATCAAAAGGGAATGGAGTCTATAGACTTTATCAGAGCTAATATCACAAGGGAATGGAGTCTATAGACTTTATCAGAGCTAATATCACAAGGGAATGGAGTCTATAGACTTTATCAGAGCTAATATCACAAGGGAATGGAGTCTAGAGACTTTATCAAAGCTAATATCACAAGGGAATGGAGTCTATAGACTTTATCAAAGCTAATATCACAAGGGAATGGAGGCTATAGACTTTATCAAAGCTAATATCACAAGGGAATGGAGTCTAGAGACTTTATCAGAGCTAATATCACAAGGGAATGGAGGCTATAGACTTTATCAAAGCTAATATCACAAGGGAATGGAGTCTAGAGACTTTATCAGAGCTAATATCACAAGGGAATGGAGGCTATAGACTTTATCAGAGCTAATATCACAAGGGAATGGAGTCTATAGACTTTATCAGAGCTAATATCACAAGGGAATGGAGTCTAGAGACTTTATCAGAGCTAATATCACAAGGGAATGGAGTCTATAGACTTTATCAGAGCTAATATCACAAGGGAATGGAGTCTAGAGACTTTATCAAAGCTAATATCACAAGGGAATGTAGTCTATAGACTTTATCAGAGCTAATATCACAAGGGAATGGAGTCTATAGACTTTATCAGAGCTAATATCACAAGGGAATGGAGTCTAGAGACTTTATCAGAGCTAATATCACAAGGGAATGGAGTCTAGAGACTTTATCAAAGCTAATATCACAAGGGAATGGAGTCTATAGACTTTATCAAAGCTAATATCACAAGGGAATGGAGGCTATAGACTTTATCAAAGCTAATATCACAAGGGAATGGAGTCTAGAGACTTTATCAGAGCTAATATCACAAGGGAATTGAGGCTATAGACTTTATCAAAGCTAATATCACAAGGGAATGGAGTCTATAGACTTTATCAAAGCTAATATCACAAGGGAATGGAGTCTAGAGACTTTATCAGAGCTAATATCACAAGGGAAAGGAGTCTAGAGACTTTATCAAAGCTAATATCACAAGGGAATGGAGTCTAGAGACTTTATCAGAGCTAATATCACAAGGGAATGGAGTCTAGAGACTTTATTTGAGCTAATATCACAAGGGAATGGAGGCTATAGACTTTATCAAAGCTAATATCACAAGGGAATGGAGTCTAGAGACTTTATCAGAGCTAATATCACAAGGGAATGGAGTCTAGAGACTTTATCAAAGCTAATATCACAAGGGAATGGAGTCTATAGACTTTATCAGAGCTAATATCACAAGGGAAAGGAGTCTAGAGACTTTATCAAAGCTAATATCACAAGGGAATGGAGTCTAGAGACTTTATCAGAGCTAATATCACAAGGGAATGGAGTCTAGAGACTTTATTTGAGCTAATATCACAAGGGAATGGAGGCTATAGACTTTATCAAAGCTAATATCACAAGGGAATGGAGTCTAGAGACTTTATCAGAGCTAATATCACAAGGGAATGGAGTCTAGAGACTTTATCAGAGCTAATATCACAAGGGAATGGAGTCTATAGACTTTATCAGAGCTAATATCACAAGGGAATGGAGTCTATAGACTTTATCAGAGCTAATATCACAAGGGAATGGAGTCTAGAGACTTTATCAGAGCTAATATCACAAGGGAATGGAGGCTATAGACTTTATCAAAGCTAATATCACAAGGGAATGGAGTCTATAGACTTTATCAGAGCTAATATCACAAGGGAATGGAGTCTAGAGACTTTATCAGAGCTAATATCACAAGGGAATGGAGTCTATAGACTTTATCAGAGCTAATATCACAAGGGAATGGAGTCTATAGACTTTATCAGAGCTAATATCACAAGGGAATGGAGTCTATAGACTTTATCAAAGCTAATATCACAAGGGAATGGAGTCTATAGACTTTATCAGAGCTAATATCACAAGGGAATGGAGTCTAGAGACTTTATTAAAGCTAATATCACAAGGGAATGGAGTCTAGAGACTTTATCAAAGCTAATATCACAAGGGAATGGAGGCTATAGACTTTATCAAAGCTAATATCACAAGGGAATGGAGGCTATAGACTTTATCAAAGCTAATATCACAAGGGAATGGAGTCTATAGACTTTATCAAAGCTAATATCACAAGGGAATGGAGTCTATAGACTTTATCAGAGCTAATATCACAAGGGAAAGGAGTCTAGAGACTTTATCAAAGCTAATATCACAAGGGAATGGAGTCTAGAGACTTTATCAGAGCTAATATCACAAGGGAATGGAGTCTAGAGACTTTATTTGAGCTAATATCACAAGGGAATGGAGGCTATAGACTTTATCAAAGCTAATATCACAAGGGAATGGAGTCTAGAGACTTTATCAGAGCTAATATCACAAGGGAATGGAGTCTAGAGACTTTATCAAAGCTAATATCACAAGGGAATGGAGTCTATAGACTTTATCAGAGCTAATATCACAAGGGAAAGGAGTCTAGAGACTTTATCAAAGCTAATATCACAAGGGAATGGAGTCTAGAGACTTTATCAGAGCTAATATCACAAGGGAATGGAGTCTAGAGACTTTATTTGAGCTAATATCACAAGGGAATGGAGGCTATAGACTTTATCAAAGCTAATATCACAAGGGAATGGAGTCTAGAGACTTTATCAGAGCTAATATCACAAGGGAATGGAGTCTAGAGACTTTATCAGAGCTAATATCACAAGGGAATGGAGTCTATAGACTTTATCAGAGCTAATATCACAAGGGAATGGAGTCTATAGACTTTATCAGAGCTAATATCACAAGGGAATGGAGTCTATAGACTTTATCAGAGCTAATATCACAAGGGAATGGAGTCTATAGACTTTATCAGAGCTAATATCACAAGGGAATGGAGTCTATAGACTTTATCAGAGCTAATATCACAAGGGAATGGAGTCTAGAGACTTTATCAGAGCTAATATCACAAGGGAATGGAGGCTATAGACTTTATCAAAGCTAATATCACAAGGGAATGGAGTCTATAGACTTTATCAGAGCTAATATCACAAGGGAATGGAGTCTAGAGACTTTATTAAAGCTAATATCACAAGGGAATGGAGTCTAGAGACTTTATCAAAGCTAATATCACAAGGGAATGGAGGCTATAGACTTTATCAAAGCTAATATCACAAGGGAATGGAGGCTATAGACTTTATCAAAGCTAATATCACAAGGGAATGGAGGCTATAGACTTTATCAAAGCTAATATCACAAGGGAATGGAGTCTAGAGACTTTATCAGAGCTAATATCACAAGAGAATGGAGTCTATAGACTTTATCAGAGCTAATATCACAAGGGAATGGAGTCTAGAGACTTTATCAGAGCTAATATCACAAGGGAATGGAGGCTATAGACTTTATCAAAGCTAATATCACAAGGGAATGGAGTCTATAGACTTTATCAGAGCTAATATCACAAGGGAATGGAGTCTATAGACTTTATCAGAGCTAATATCACAAGGGAATGGAGTCTAGAGACTTTATCAGAGCTAATATCACAAGGGAATGGAGGCTATAGACTTTATCAAAGCTAATATCACAAGGGAATGGAGTCTAGAGACTTTATCAAAGCTAATATTACATGGGAATGGAGTCTAGAGACTTTATCAAAGCTAATATCACAAGGGAATGGAGGCTATAGACTTTATCAAAGCTAATATCACAAGGGAATGGAGGCTATAGACTTTATCAAAGCTAATATCACAAGGGAATGGAGGCTATAGACTTTATCAAAGCTAATATCACAAGGGAATGGAGTCTAGAGACTTTATCAAAGCTAATATCACAAGGGAATGGAGGCTATAGACTTTATCAAAGCTAATATCACAAGGGAATGGAGGCTATAGACTTTATCAAAGCTAATATCACAAGGGAATGGAGGCTATAGACTTTATCAAAGCTAATATCACAAGGGAATGGAGTCTAGAGACTTTATCAAAGCTAATATCACAAGGGAATGGAGTCTATAGACTTTATCAGAGCTAATATCACAAGGGAATGGAGTCTATAGACTTTATCAGAGCTAACAAACTTGAAAATGCCAAAATTATGACTGCGTCCCAATGAAAAGAATTAGAAAAAAATGGAATTGATGATTATTACGTAACTGATAAGCATATGAATATACGAATATACGAACATATAAAGTATGTTTGGTTCAACCGCTTTTCAAATATTAAAATATTTGCTTATGGACATAATCTTTGAATATCTCACTATTGTATTATTATTTGTTGTAAAAAATATATCTGGATAGTACTAGTTAGTACCATATAATTTTGTACATTTGATGCCTATTTTTTTTTACTATAGTGTTATAATTTTTTAGTAAAAAAAGCATTAAAATATACTTTTTTTTCGTATTAAAATGCTTAATTTGTGTGTTTTTCAATGTTATTAACTAATCTGTTTTCACTTACAGATTGTAAAAAAAAAATATTATTTTTTTTATATAATGTTGTTCCTCGCGACTACTTCCTGCTACGTACACTGCCAGTGTACATCTCACAGAATCGTTACTATATGGAATTTTCAAAAATTCTTTTTGCAGTGTCTTAGTTTGACCAATAGAAATTGATATTTAAAATAAAATTTACATTTAATGCAGTAATAAAGTTTTTGGGGTTAATGGGTGCATAGGCAAACTAGGGCCTCTAATTGGTGGGGGCCTTGAAGAGAACTCTAATCAATTTTTTTAGAGAAGAAATAGAAAAACTTGTCCTCAATGATATTGTTAGAGTACACTCGGTTTTAAATCAATTTCTTCATTTTAGTTCTTTCCCTGTTTATTGTTTATTTTTCTATTTCATTTGGGGGCCAGCAAATTCATCTCGCCTAGGGCCTCCAATTATCCAAGACCGGAAGTGGTGTGGGATTGTAACCCTGCTTCCGCTGTATTTGTTAAATTAAGATATAATGTGATTACATAAACTGGTGATTCAAGGGAAATAATCAAAGAACCAGACATTTTAAGACCATGACTTCATTCCTTCCCTTTCATTTCGAAACTCAAAACGTCTGAGCTCTAAGCTGATCAATCTACACTCTACATCTAAACGTCATGACTGATTTACTCACTACTTACCACTCACCTAGCCCTAACCCTAACCTATCACTAAAAAAGACAAAAGAAATACGACAATTACACCTGTTATTTAATTTAATTTAACGTTGTGCATTAAACGATGAAGTTTTCAAGTTTTAGCCAGTACATGACATTTACGGGAGTTAAAATAAAATAATTAGTAGTTTTACTCGCTAATGACATTTTCATAAACTGAGACCATGGGTTGACTGGCTATATGGGCAAACGGGCAAATGCCCGGTACGAACAGGCAGTTTTAGCGAGGCCGTTTTGGCGCATCCATTTTTGGCGCGAATGTCGTTTTGGCGCAGCCGTTTTGGTGCATGGGACGTTTTGGCGCGAAAGGTTTTGGTCATATTATTTACGTTCATTGATTATTATTTTAAAAAGAATGATACATATCTATGTTTCGTATGAGTGTTTTTGTTAAGATGTATTTTTCATGTGCAGAACAAGAGATACTTTTGTCCGTTAGTTTTGGTCTTTAAGTTTTTGTTATTTAATTATTGTTAGATCACTAACATTACACAAGACCAGGCAGCTATACATATGCGCCAAAAAGTCACGTACCGATTGCGGTAGTAAATATAGGACAGGCAGTACAAAACCATCTCTTTCTGCATCTGCCATACTAACGTAAATCCGTGAGAATATAGAAAGGGCCGATATCAAATGGGCCGGTCTGGTCGCGACCAAAGAATTTTTTTTTAATGCAGACAACTTTTTAAAAAAAGTGACAGCAACAAGACACAGATGCCCGAACACTTTTTTTTATTATTATTATTACTCTAAATGGACCTCATTCACCAATCGTAAACAAACAGCATTTAGCACGTGAGAATATTGATAAAACAATGAAAATTACGTATCAGGTGACAGCTTTTATGGATTGCGTAATTTGTATAGAAGATATAGAGAACCACGTGGAAAAATGTTGTTTGTTTACGATTGGTGAATGAAGTCCATTTTTTTTAATTCAACAATATTATCAAAAAAGACAGTTTGTGTGGAAACACAAACTCAAAATCGGCTCCCGAAGTGGTCCACCCAGGCAGGCTTCAATATTTTCAGAAAGAACATCCAAATGAAATTATATCAAAGACAAATGAGAGATAAGAATGGAGAAAGAAGGTTAACAGATCTTGTGTAGTGCCCCAACGGTCCCTCAGATCAAAGGATAGGTGAAAGTGAATGTAAAGTTAGATGTGAACCTGGTCTAACTAATTCCTCTTTTAGACCTTGTGGTCTATAGGGCAGATGATGTGAAGTTCATCTGTTTTTGTAGCCTAAGTTTAACGAGGGTGTCATGTAGCCAGCACAACGACCAACCGCCTTTACTTTTCCCCAACTAATATCAGGTACCCATTAGAGCTGTGTGGACTCACAAAGATTCCAAAGTTGAAAATCCCAGTCTTCACCAGGATTCGAACCCGGGACCCCCGCGCCTCCCCTGGACTAACTGATGTCTTATAATTGATCTAATTGTTTTGAAAAGACTTAATCTTTTAATCGAATCCTCTAAAAAAATATTCCGCAATAATAAAATGTTCACGAAAATGACGTTTACTAGATTACTATTCGTTTTAAATTATTTCTACCTTACAATGCATACTAATGAGCTTTTTCTCTTTAAAAAAACTGCATGCACAACTGATTTTAAAAATTAGATTTTTCGCTTTCAGAAAAAAAAAAAAAACCGTTGCATCAGAACTTTGAATAATCTAAAATATTGTGATGTCGGATTTTCAATATCTTTTCTAGTTTACGAGATCTAAACGGGACGGACGGACAGACGGACAGACATTTCGCACAAAACTAATAGCGTCTTTTCCCCTTTCCCCATTTGCAAAACGTTAGACCGTACCTTTTGCTATACACGAGCGGCATGGACTTCAACCAGGGGCGGACTGGGTATCGAAATCGGCCGGGGCATTACCGTATAAACCGGCCCACAAATGGCATGTCATATATTTTTGATGGGTGGGGGATTTTTACCCCACTCCACAATTTATATATATATATATAAATATATATATAATTATCCTATAATTATGGTAAGACAGTACACACCGCCAAAGGGCAGCTAGGGAGTCCGGGAGAGCGCTGCGAGCTCCCCCCCCCCCCCCCCCAGTGGGATCCGGGATTAAGCCCCGGAACCAAGCATTATTTCCGCATTTTAAGCTTTAAAAATGCATATTCTGAGGTATCTACAGGGCAATTAGCCTGCTACTCTTCCGCTAAAAAACTTCAAAAACCAAATCTGCTATTCAATGGAGTCCAGCGACTGGTAGAAAATAGTAAAATGCTTTAGTTTTTGTATTGGAGAGGGAAGGGAAACCACAAAACCCCTTTTGGCTACGATCATGAAATTTGGCAACTGTAGTTTGCTTAAGTTGCCTGCACTGGGGCAGTAAGTAAAGTTTCCCTTTCACACAATGAGTTCTGAGGCAAGTGATGGTTTGAAGACACTCCCCTCTGGCTACGCCCATGTGTTATATTCTAGGTGTAAGCCTAATTCTCTACAAAATATATAAAGTTTGATAACGCATCGAAAACTGGATGTATGCATTCGTATGATTACATAATGTATACTCTTTATACATGTATGTAGTCTGAAAACTATAAACAATACAATAGCAGCCTAATGAGTTTGAAGCTATTTGGTATTACTTATAGATTACAGACTTTTCTTCAAAAAATAAGATTGTTACATCTTATGCATTTCATGTGTCAATCCAGTCATGCATGTTGTATATGAATATATCATGACCAATTATCTATATATATAATTCTCTTCTTCCCTCAACAGTTTAAACAAGAAAAAGAAGTAACGGAAATATCACTCTTATTTCTGCGGATAGTCACCCCACGAAAAAAACACACATCTATATATTTCCGTATATTTTAAGGACTTTTTCGTATATTTTGCAATTTCGGGAGATTTCCAGGAGCTCCTGGTTAATCGACAGGAGAGCGTGGGAAATCTGTTTTAAGTTATAAATTGGTTTAATTTAATAATTTATACTCCTTGAATTAGCGCGGGTCCCATTAAAGTGCGGATCCTTCGGTCGCATAGGTTGCAGTGGATTAAGACCGGCCCTGCAAAATAGCGGCGTATGCTACGCCGCCGATCGACTAGTTTAAAATATAAATCTCCTTTCATTAAATATCGGATGTGACAGCGCTATATAAATTATTGTAATTATTGCAATAATTTTCATCATTAATGACTTCACACTAAGCATAAGTTTGCCATTAATTATAATAGTATAAAAATTGATTTAGATATAGAATCTAGATTAAATAATTTTTTTTTGTAAGCCCTAAGTGTAGTATGTTTAGATCTATGTTATTACAAATAAACAACAAGAAACTTACTTTTCTTTTCAAATCGCAGAAAGTAGAGCTTTATACCCATATTGACTAATATTGAGCTGTGAATAAGTTGGGTGGTTTGCAATTTTCCGGCTGTGTGTATGTGTTAAAGTATATTTCTATTAAGTATTGTTAAAGAGCTCATTGTCGTGCCTATTTTTTTTTTGCTGCGTTATATCAATGTTTTCTAGCTTCACCTCTCTAATCCCTCTTTTTGGTTAAATTTCATTGGAACCATTAAAAGACGGGGGAGGGAAGTAGCAAAAAAACAAATGGGAGTGCCATCAAAGGCCCATGCCGACCAGCAAAATGATTAGACCAAACACAACCTCGAAGACATCAATGCAGTCTATGCCGCTCGTGAATAGCAGAAAGTAAGGTCTAGCGTTTTGCAAATGATAATACGTACAGTGTATAGTGTAATTTTTTTTTAGTTGATATTCTTGTTGAATTTCAAACAAAATTAATTGTAATAAGAATTAAAAAAAAAAACACAACAAGAAAACGTGTTCGGGCTTTGTGTCTTGCTGCTGTCACTTTTTTTATTAGTTGTATGCATTGAAATTTTTTTTTCTTTGGTCGGCCCATTTGGTACCGGCCCACCGGGCCTTTGCCCGTTTGCCCATATAGCCAGTCCTCCCCTGACTTCAACACTGCTTTTGATGTCTTCGAGGTTGTGTTTGGCCTAATCATTTTGCTGGTCGGCATGGACATTTAACGTTTGTTTTTGCTCCTTCCCTCCCCCGTCTTTTGATGGTTCCATTGACAGTTAATGAAAAAGAGGGATGCAAGAGATTAAGTTTGAAAACCAAGATATAACGCAGAAATAAATAGGGGCTACAATTAGCTCTTTAACGGATACAATGGATACCAGGCTACCAGCACATATAGAACTAGAAGGAAATGAGAAGGCTGACACACTCGCCAAGAGTGGGAGAACAAACTCACAATTAAATATTGCACTCTATTCAGAAGAAATGAAGAAACTAATAGTAAATAAAATAAATGAGAAATGGACAAGCTCTCATCCGAATCACACGAAAGATGATGCCTATTATAAGCTATCCCGACAAGATCAACGTCTAATCTTTCGACTCAGGACCGGACACCACAGAATGATGGTGACCCGACAAAATAGAGCAGACTAAATAGCGCCGACAAAATAGCGCGGACAAAATAGCGCCGACTCCACTAATTAAGTGCAGTGAATAGCAGATTAGGTTTTTGAAATTTTTAGCGGAAGTGTAGCAAGCTAATTGCACTGTAGATACCTCAGAATATGCATTTTGTAAAGCTTAAAATAACGGAAATAATGCTTGAATCCGGGGCTTCCTAGCTGTCCTTGCGACTGTGTACTGTCTTTCCAATATATATACTGTAACGATTCTCTCACTATCCAGGCTCTCTTCAAACTGCACCACACGACACAACGAACTCAAAGAACCTCACAACTCAGGGCTCCAAAGTATCAGTAACAGTTTCATTTCAAATACATCACAATTGGCAACAAGATTACAATGACTGTCCAAAAACCTAGCCTTGCTCCGTGCTGGTTCTGACTTCGCCTCGTACTGGTCACAAACACACACAGCACCACCCCCATCTCACCACCAGGTTTATAACAATATATATTGCAAAGGTGGGGGGGGGGGGGGGTAAAAAATCCCCCCATCGAAAAAATCCTGGCTACGCCATGATATGACATGCCATTTGTGGGCCGGTTTATATGGTAATGCCCAGGCCAATTATGATATCCTGTCCGCCCACGGATAAGAGTGTTATAACTACGTTATTGTGACATAGAGACATAAGTAAAAAGTTTTAGAAAGCTTTATGTCCAATTAATATAGTTAGACCGAAAGACTAAATGTTTATTTCATAATACTATTTGAAACATGCCCCCAACTAGGGTAGGATGTCCTTGACTGTTTGTCGCCATTAAGAAAATGAAAATATTAGGATGGGCATTTGGATTCTTAGACTAAATGTGTCAATTATTTACTGGTCGACAATTTCAACTCTTCTTTAAAGTTCATAAAGTACTAAACTCTGTTTATGAAATAGAAATAACCTAACAAAACAATCCGACAGTTGTACATCAAGCAAACTGTTTTGCTTACTCCAAGTAGATCAAGCTTCTCCTTTCATCGCTACAATAAAACATGCCGATAACCCATGTCTTGATTTTTAAATGTCCAACTAAAAAACTAAATGGTAAAACATTGTATGTATTTATTAATGTTACATCTTGTTAGCTAGCAAAACAAACGAATAGAGTCTGTGTCGAGTGTTGTTGTTTGAGGTGATGAACAAATGGATGGTACTGAAGTAGTCAGCCACAGATAAAAATTCTAAATGTGACATTTATTTTAAGTAATAATGTAATTTTTCAAATTAAAACAAAAGCTTTCTTAGTGGCGCACGAAGGAAGAAGCTGATATTGTTAGTGAGTTGTTTATCTGTCGTCATATCACTTGAGAGGGTCCCCAAATAAGTGTCCGAAATGTCTTTTTACTTTAAATATTACACCATTATCTCATAACATGATATCGAATTTCAAAATGCAAGGGCTCTAATGAGGTCAAACTCACCCGATTTGCAAAACTCTAGCTACGCCACTGAGAGAGAGAGAGAGAGATAGCGAAAATAAAAGTGTCCAACACACTGCCATTTAGACTTTGTTTAGTGTTCTTGTCCTGCCTAAACACTTTCATTTGGTCTCGCCATTGAGTGTACACAAAAGAGAAACCTTGGCAAGAGACAAAGTCGAAACTTTTCTGAAGGATGTTTTTTGGAGCGCGAAAAGATCTATGCACACTATTACATAATAAGTTAATAGTAACATTCTATGTCTACAGGTCAGGTCCTAATTAACACCTTGCTACAGGTAACTCTACAGTTCTATTGTACATTAGTTATTAAAAGCAAAATAATCGCTCTTGGGATAGCGACTGCGTTATAAATAAGGAATTGTCTTTTTTAAAAACTTTTTTTACGTTCCTTGTTCCTGGTACTGTTCGCAGAAGGAACAGGAAAAAGAAGAAGATGTATAGACAACATTAAAGAATGGACTAGCCTCTCATTGAAAGACAAGATTAAAGAATGGACTAGCCTCTCATTGAAAGACAAGATTAAAGAATGGACTAGCCTCTCATTGAAAGACAACATTAAAGAATGGACTAGCCTCTCATTGAAAGACAAGATTAAAGAATGGACTAGCCTCTCATTGAAAGACAACATTAAAGAATGGACTAGCCTCTCATTGAAAGACAAGATTAAAGAATGGACTAGCCTCTCATTGAAAGACAAGATTAAAGAATGGACTAGCCTCTCATTGAAAGACAAGATTAAAGAATGGACTAGCCTCTCATTGAAAGAGAATCTATTCAATACAAAAGACAGAGAGGAATGGAGAAAGACGGTCGATTGTGACTAAAAGGATAGGTGAAGGTAATATAAAGTCTTCATTTCCCGTGGTCATCGGTTGATGACTGACCAGCACTTCCTCTATACTTCCTCCACCAACTGTAACGTAGTAGAACTCCTCCAGAACAAGCACTTTGTCGTCCAGTGCCGGGGCGTCTCTTTGTTTCAAGTTGACCTTACACTTTGACTTTTGTCTAGTACATTTAGACCTCGCACTCAATGGGCGCAAACTCTATCAGATCCTCTCTTTCAACTACGTAAATAAGTCCAATCAAAAGTTCTAACACAAATAAAAAAGGGGCACTAATAAGGACCAGAATTGTAAAAAATATATAATGGACTAGCTAGACCAAATCTATTTTAAGCAATGAGAAGACTAAAAGAACTTGACCAGATACAATTATGGCGACTAGTAGATATCATTGCAAAATGTGTACGATAGATAAAGGCCAGGAGTGTGAACGTACTCCCGGTACTACATTGTGTGTGGATTCTGTGACATGGATTTAGTGATTCTTTCATCTCACATCATTCTCATGACTTAAGTCGTAAGGGCGCTGTGACAGTTCACGTAAGGGCGCTGTGACAGTTCACGTAAGGGCGCTGTAACAGTTCACGTAAGGGCGCTGTAACAGTTCACGTAAGTGCTTTGTGACAGTTCACGTAAGGGCGCTGTGACAGCTCACGTAAGGGTGCTGTGACAGTTCACGTAAGTGCTTTGTGACAGTTCACGTAAGGGCGCTGTGACAGTTCACGTAAGGGCGCTGTAACAGTTCACGTAAGGGCGCTGTAACAGTTCACGTAAGTGCTTTGTGACAGTTCACGTAAGGGCGCTGTGACAGCTCACGTAAGGGTGCTGTGACAGTTCACGTAAGTGCTTTGTGACAGTTCACGTAAGGGCGCTGTGATAGTTCACGTAAGGGCGCTGTGACAGTTCACGTAAGGGCGCTGTGACAGTTCACGTAAGGGCGCTGTGACAGTTCACGTAAGGGCGCTGTGACAGTTCACGTAAGTGCTTTGTGACATTTCACGTAAGGGCGCTGTGACAGTTCACGTAACTAAATCCCTTCACATAGAAAGTTCGAAGAACATTTTCACAATCAAGATAGATTTTTGTTTAGTCAATGTCAGCGAGGTGAAGGTGAATTTATGGTGCTCTTACAAATAGTGTCCGGGTCAAATGAAGAACCACACACACAAGCACACAACACAGACTGTACGTGTTACACAATGTACACGTTATAGATCTAATTACAGGCACGTGATACAAAGGTGTTTATCTTTTACAAAGAAACACAAAATCTGTTTCATCTGTAGTGCAGTTTTACATTCCACTTCAAGCATAGATCCAATCAAACGATACTTTGAGCTTTACTTCCTCTACCAATGTTGACAGAACTAAATGTTTCCATTTTACGATTTCTTGTAAACGTATAATTAGTTTCATTTTAATTAGTGGCATCTGGAAGAAGATAGACATACATTCAAATTGTCAAAAGCGTTCTGTGGATTTCCTTTTTTAAAAAAAACTAAAACATGTCCACTACATGAAAATGATGTAACAACATTCAATTAAACTATAAAAAATGTTGTGCGGTACTTTGAAATTCTATCGATACAAAGAAGTGTAATGGCAAATTGATGGAAACCTTAACTATAAGAGGAGATGTATTAAGGGGACTAACTCAGACAAACACAACAGTGTTTCATTTGATATTAAGGTGTTCCATTTGAAATAGTAATCATGACAATAAAAACTATGAAAGTACTCAACTGGATACTATTACCCTAACCCTAACTAGATACTATTACCCTAACCATAACTAGATACTATTACCCTAACCCTAACTAGATACTATTACCCTAACCCTAACTAGATACTATTACCTTAACCCTAACTAGATACTATTACCCTAACCCTAACTAGATACTATTACCCTAACCCTAACTAGATACTATTACCCTGTCACAGATTCCTTATTGTATTTATACTTATAACTCGATAGAATCTCCCTTAGGTCTCGCTACGTCTAGGTGTCCCTGGTTCAGTTCTAGTTAACGAAATAAAACAATGAAACCACTAGATCAAACACATACACTTTAATCAGCTTTACTGCATATCACACACAAGCTGGTCTCTTATAACCCAAATAGATTTCTACCCAACAAATCCAGGATACATTTTTAATTTCCCAGCGTCACAAGTTACAGCTCCAGCCATCTGGATCTGATCAGATTCATGAGGGAGTTGTTCACCATGTTGATAGTCTATGCAAACTGACGCATTGTACGGATGTCCAGTTGGTCTTCCCCTGTTGCTGGTTTTAAATTCCTGACTTCTGCTTGAACCCATAGTCTCATTTTGTCTTACTGGGCTTTCGTTTCTACATTGGGCTGCTAAATGTCCCGTTTTGAAACACTTAAAACATTTTCTTTTTTCACCCACACTTCTTTTCTACAGACGGTCCTGTCTCCATTCTTGTTTAAAGCGACTTCTGTTATCATTAGTCTTTGCAGTAAATGCAAACTTGCTAGTTATCAAGTCTACCTCTCTCTGAATTGTCTGCTCTGGATGTGCAGTAATATATTGCTGACACAACTTGACTGCTGTTGGTACATCTTTCGGTTTCCTTTTGTGTAGAAAAGCTACTAACTGAGGATGGCAAGATGTGAGGATCTTGTCTCTGATGAACAGATCAATGAGACCTTCAAATGTCTTTTCAGTGTTAGAAAATTCAACCAAACGCATTAGGTATCTTGTAATGTCCTCAACAAATTCATGGAATGGCTGGTTTCTCTCTGGTTTAGCTTTATGGAACTTCTCTCTATACCCATCATCTGTCAAGTTGTATCTTTTCATCAATACTTCCTTCACCTTGTCATATTCTTCTAAATCTTTCTTAGAAAAGTTGATACAAGCTTGCAGTGCCTTTCCCTGTAACAATGTGTATAGATGACTTCCCCATTGAGTTTTAGGTATTTCTGTATCTTGAGCATGCACTTCAAATCTAGCCAAATATGCATTCATTTGATCCACATTCTCATTGAAAGGTGGCAACTTTGGTTTCCATACAGGTTTTATATGCTCTTTGAGTTCTCCATTCGTCTCCCTAAACTCCAACTCTCTAGCTCTCAATTTGTGTATTTCTACATCAGCCTGTTTTTCTTTAGCTCTTTCCACCGCCTCTCTTTCTTTAGCTTTTTCTTCTCTGTCTTTAACACGTTCCTCACGCTCTCTGTCTTCTCTTTCTTTTTCTTTCTTTTCCAGCTTGACTTCTCTTTCTTTCACCCACTCCTGTAGAGCTGTCCCTGACAATCCAATCTCTTTTCCAGCAGCTATTAACTGTGTTAATCTCTGACATTTTGTTTATATCTTTAGCATCAAAAAAAAAAAAATACAAATAGTTTTATCACTGTGTTTGACCTGGTTTCGTCTCGGCTGATTGACTTAGTATTTCCCGCCGTTACACGTGAGCGCACACTCTTCACGACTTCACGGCCTTCTTTGTCCTAGACCTTTTCACAATGGCGAACCGCAGTTCTGCCTAATGTCTTCCAGGACTAAGTCAAGTAACTAGATAAACGAGCCCTCAAAAGTAAGTCAACTAGATACTATTAAACTAACCCTAACTAGATACTATTACCCTAACACTAACTAGATACTATTACCCTAACCCTAACTAGATACTATTACCTTAACCCTAACTAGATACTATTACCTTAACCCTAACTAGATACTATTACCTTAACCCTAACTAGATACTATTACCTTAACCCTAACTAGATACTATTACCTTAACCCTAACTAGATACTATTACCTTAACCCTAACTAGATACTATTACCTTAACCCTAACTAGATACTATTACCTTAACCCTAACTAGATACTATTACCCTAACCCTAACTAGATACTATTACCATAACCCTAACTAGATACTATTACCATAACCCGAACTAGATACTATTACCCTAACCCTAACTAGATACTATTACCTTAACCCTAACTAGATACTATTACCTTAACCCTAACTAGATACTATTACCCTAACCCTAACTGGATACTATTACCCTAACCCTAACTAGATACTATTACCCTAACCCTAACTAGATACTATTACCCTAACCCTAACTAGATACTATTACACTAACCCTAACTAGATACTATTACCTTAACCCTAACTGGATACTATTACCTTAACCCTAACTAGATATTATTACCTTAACCCTAACTGGATAGTATTACCTTAACCCTAACTAGATACTATTACCCTAACCCTAACTAGATACTATTACCCTAACCCTAACTAGATACTATTACCCTAACCCTAACTAGATACTATTACCTTAAACCTAACTGGATACTATTACCTTAACCCTAACTAGATATTATTACCTTAACCCTAACTGGATAGTATTACCTTAACCCTAACTAGATACTATTACCCTAACCCTAACGATACATTTGGTTTGTCCATACAATGATTTCTTTAGTAGTTCATATTTCACTATGTATTAGCGCGTTAAAATCCAAGAATAGTTGATGACCTTACAGAAGATAGTTAGTCTTTCATTTCATACCTCATGTAATCTTCATAGTATCTACTATAGATCTACTGTAGTATGTATTGTCAAATCCTAACAAAAGCATGAACTATATTTTGACGCTGACTTCGGGATGTTCGGAAACATGTTCTCTTCCAATCCAATATTCAGTCAGGGCTCAGGGTTTAGGGGTTCTTTTGTCCTGAGCATTAGATATACATTGGAAGTATGGCTTGGGTTCAGTCAGTCAACTTACCTGAGGGACCACCACTACCACTTATTACATACTACAAACAAATTTCAGACACATTACAGACATATTTCAGACTATTACGAACATTTTACAGGCCTATTACGGACATTTTACAGGTATATTACAGAACGTTCCCGGTCATTTCATCCCCGGTCACTTCATCCCCGGTCACTTCTTCCCCGGTCATTTCATCCCCTGGTCACTTCATCCCCGGTCATTTCATCCTTCTGTCATTTCATCCATTTCATCCCCTGGTCATTTCATCCCCTGGTCATTTCAATCCGCTGTTCATTTTATCTAACAAATAGTTATTATTGAAATCATGAAATGAGCAATATTTAATGTATTCATTTTTTATTTAAATGACAAAAAGTGTAACACATTAGATAAGAATCAATTAAATTTAAATGCCATTATAAACTACACAAATTTAGCATGTATAAATATAGAGGTAATGTACAAAAAAGTTATCCTGATATGGGTGAAGTCAGCCTTTAGTTTATTTCAAGGCTAAAAATGACGCTCCCAATTTCAAGAAAGACCGATTGAAAAATAAACTAAAGTGAAACATGGTCGTACTTTCACCCACAGCTTGGCCTTTAATGATAAGTTGTCAGTGGCATGATCATAATTGTTCTAATCGCACTTCTATTTCTCACTACTTCCCCCAAACCTTGGCCTTTGATCAGGATAATATTATAATATTACATCTCCTACATCCAATAGAAGCGCTATAACTAAGTACACATCCAGATTTACAATATAATATAAGATTTCTCATCAAGAATGCAAAGTGTAAGGGGAAACATTATAAAGGCATTAGTAACATGTCATAAAATATTAAAAAGCATTCTACGTAAATCCTATGTATATATATTAGATGACACGAAGGGCTTCAAGTCAAACAGCACAATTAAACAATGGGATAGATAAATATTTAATTGGGGAGGAAGTGACAGAAACATTTTAGACACATTACAGATATATTCCAGACATATCACTGGCGGATCCAGGGGGGGGGGGCGGTAGGGGCGATTCTGCCGACCCTCCGAAGGGGGGGGGGACGGACGAATTTTAGTATAGAATTCACACAATTCGTATAACAATTTATTACTTTTTTAATAATATATACTAATTATTTATATTTAAACCTATTTTTAGATTATTTCGCCCTTCCACCCTCTAGTATGTTGGTCAACATGGTAGGGCCGGGATGGGGCGATGGCATCAATTCCGCCCCCCCCCCAAACTTTCGAGTGGAGGGGGGCGGTCCAATTTATATGTAGAAATCACAGCTTGCTAACAGAATCAATTGAATATCTGTATGATTAAAACTTGTTATTGGTATTTTAACCGATCTTTATATTATGTCGTTCCCTTCTTGGCCGATGGGGTGGGAATCGAATGCCTCTACTGCCCTTCTCACCTAAAACCTTTAAGTGGGGGGGGTGGTCCTATTGTTCGAAGAAATCGTAGTTTGTGAACAAGTTGAATTAATATTTAAATTTTATATTATTTCGCTCTACTTAAGGTATTTTTGCCGATTCGGTGGGGTGGCGGGGGGGGGGGCGATTGCATATACTGCCCTCCCCACTCTAGCCCTCTGAGTGTGGGGGGGGGGGGCGGTCCTGTTTTTATGGAGAAATCATTGTATGTGAACAAAATTTGTTGAATATGTATATAATATAAACTACGTGAACACATTGTAAATATGTCGCACCACACTCTAATCTCAAAATTTATCATTAGTAGGCTTAAATATAAAATGAAAAAAGGTTGTACCAGGTGGGAGGGGCCATACATGCAATCACCTCCCCCCCCCCCCCCCATGGGACAAACCAATACTTTTTCTTTTTGTATTATAATTAAGAAATTACAAAATATTTAAAAAATCTGTCACTAATATAATTTATACATGCTATAAAATTAAATTCTTATATCGAGTCGCCCCAACCTTATTCTTTAATGCCAAATGCAATCATTAGCAGAAATTATAAAAAGGAGTGAGGATTAATCATTTTCACTCTATCGCCCCTCCCCTTTCCAGACAGAGTTTATATAATTTCACATGAATTTATCTTAATTATTTTAAGAAAGACTTTGGTTTGGAAAAGTTTTAATTCAAACAAAATTTTCAGTATAAGAGTCACGATTGAGATGAGTTCTAAACCCAAATAATTTTTTTCCTAGTCGCCTTTTTCCAACCTTTACTCAATCTGATATTTTTCTAGTTAAATAAATTTGGACTATAACTCACAATTTATGCTTGTATTTTATTTAATATTATTTATCGAATAATTTTTTTTCGGCGGCGATCCTCAAAGCCTTAATGTAAAGATGTGGGGTATCTTATCTTTTCAAGGAACAAATCGGTTTTATTTGCAATGTATTAAGGGCGTAAAAATTTATATTAGAATATTTTTCAACATTATTTAAAAGGTCCTTTATAATAGGGTGAATAATGATCTTTAGGTCAGTAGAATGCGTTTCTTCAGTGAAGAATGCAAGAAAACGCATTTCGTGATTGGGCTTCGACCCGAACCCCACTGATGAATAATGAGCTATAAATGTTTGGAGAATGCGTATCTGCAGTGAAAAATGCAAGAAAACGCTTTTTGCGTAGGGGCTTTGCCCCGAACCCCACTAATAAATAATGAGCTGTAGATGTCAGAAAGATGCGTTTCTGCAGTGAAAAAATGCAAGAAAACGATTTTTTCGTCGGGGCTTAGCCCCGAACCCCACTGACAAGTAATGAGCTGAAGATGTAGGGAGAATGTGTTTATGCAGTGAAGAATGCAAGAAAATGCTTTTTGCGTCGGGGCTTCGTCCCGAACCCCACTTATAAATTATGAGCTGTAGATGTCAGAAGGATGCGTTTCTGCAGTGAAAAAATGCAAGAAAACACTTTTTTCGTCGGGGCTTAGCCCCGAACCCCACTGATAAATAATGAGCTGTAGATGTAGGAAGGATGCGTTTCTGCAGTTAAAAATGCAAGAAAACGCTTATAGCGTCGGGGCTTCGCTCCGAACCCCACTGGGGAAATCTTACAAAACATTCCAGACCCCCAAGCTTGCAAGAGAAAAGCCTCAACATGACTTTATTTTTTCGCTGAAGGTTGAGAAACACTGCTCTATTTTATTCTCATATATATATATATATATATATATGCTGTACGCACGTTTATGCATAGGGTTAGGGTTTACTCGACGTTAGGGTTAGGGTTTGGAAAAAAATCGCCCCCCCCCCACTTCAAAGTTCTGGATCGCTAGTGAGACATATTCCAGACATATTCCAGACATATTACAGACATATTACAGACATATTACAGACGTATTACAGACATATTACATACATATTCCAGACATATTTCAGACATATTACAGATATATTCCAGACATATTCCAGACATATTCCAGATATATTCCAGACATATTCCAGACATATTCAAGACATATTACAGACATATTACAGATATATTACAGACATGTTCCAGACATATTACAGACATATTACAGATATATTACAGACATATTACAGACATATTCCGGACATATTACAGATATATTACAGACATTTTACAGATATATTACAGACATATTTCATACATATTTCAGATATATTACAGATATATTCCAGACATATTCCAGACATATTCCAGACATATTACAGATATATTCCAGACTTATTACAGATATATTACAGACATATTACAGACAAATTACATATATATTACAGACTTATTCCAAAAATATTACAGATATATTACAGACATATTCTAGACATATTCAAGACGTATTACAGACACATTACAGACATATTACAGACATTAAAGATACATTGCAAAGCTACGAGCAGGCAAGGCATGTGCCCCTAATGTAGCTGACACATAAATACAGGACCTCCCATTTCTTTGTGGATAATGAAGATTATCATTGTTTGAATCCTTTAGACCTGCTAGAAATACGTTCTTGTTAATTTTTAAAAATAAAAAAAATTTTAAGGTAGCGAAAAAAAAACTAAAGCATTTTAATGACACATTTGTCAGTAACATTGCTACGTTTAGTAGATTTCAGAACACTTGCAAGGTCAGAAGCAGACTGCTAGGATCTTGGACTAATAGATGTCAGACCACCTGTATGGTCAGAAGCAGACTGCTAGGATCTTGGACTAATAGATGTCAGACCACCTGCATGGTCAGAAGCAGACTGCTAAGATCTTGTACTAATAGACCACACGTGAATACTCTAGACTCTAGTGTAAAAAAGAAATCGATCCACATTAATAAATGATTTTTTCCGTTCTTGCAAAACGAAGCGTTTCATTTTAGAACTGAACTATTGAGATGTAGTTGAACACGCCACAAGTTTGTCTACATAACAAGCAAACGAAATGCGGGGGTTGAATAAAATAATGTGTAGAGTTGATCAGTGCAACAAAACACGCGCATAAAAAACAAACTTTAAGCTGAGTTACTTCCCTTTGTTCGAGACTTTCCTCTCAAGTAACAGGCACACCACTAATGTTGAAGCCCTCCCTCTCTCTCCTGGCTCTCTCCCGTAGCTGGCTACACCAACCCCATGCTATCAAACTGTGCTGACGAGAATCTCCCTTGAATACTGTGTTTTCATGTGTATAGAATCGATGTATTTTGTTTTGGCTTTGAACATTCTCAAAACATCTTGGTTCAATGGACGATTGATTCCTTGTTAAGATTTGTTCATGGAAGCTGGATGATAAACACATTTCAAGTTGGTGATTGTCACAAGTTTTTAGAGATTTCATGTCTTCCTGGTGAACAAAGTCGATGTGTATATAGTATTGGCGGAAGTCAAACAGATGAAAACTTTGATCCAAACCCAATGACCTCCTTGTAATATCGGTATAGAGGTAAGTACATATTTCTTTTTATATTTCTTCATGAAATGACAGTATTGTGCATGTTTTAAACTCTACCCTGTTTTGTTATTACTAGTTTATTACATAGTTCTCAAATGTTCTTGTGAATTATATTAATAACTCACACTCGTCTGTGTCTAAGTAGGTTGGAAGTCTTTGGGTTTTCTTCAGCCATTGCCATGTAGGCTGTAAACATCTTCCAATGAAAGAGAAGGAGAGAGAGAGAAAGAGAGAAAGGAAGACAGAGAGAGAAGGAGAGAGACAAAGAAAGAGAGAGAGAAGGAGAGGTGAAAAAGAGTGTCTCAGTGAGAGAGATGCACAGAATGAATGTTCAAATGAAATACCGGAACTTGTAACCGAAACAGAAACATGTGAAACGTTAATGTTGATTTATCAACAGTACCATTGATTCAGTATTAACACTAAGTACACATCAACACCCAGTGGAATCATTATCAACTTGTAACATTGATCATCAAAATTTGAATAGTCAACATTGATAAAAATTTAATAATAACAAGTGAATTAACAACATTGTTAATAATTGGATTTATCAACATTGATAATAAATGACTTATCAACATAGATAATAAGTGAATTTATAGCATTGTCAATAAGGGAATAATCAATAAGAAAGATAAATGAACTATCGATTTATAAATGAACCATTTATGTTTGAATTCTAAATGTGTAAGAAGATTGTTTGAATTCTCAATGTGTAAGAGATATCAATTGATAATTGTTTGTTTGAAATGTTAAGGATGTTCCTTCACACGTGCAGATTGTTACGTCATAGCCCAGTTTTCCCACAGTAGAGAGGGGTGGGCAGGGTACGAGACATCATTCCAGAGTGCATACGACCAGGCAGCCCTAATTTAAAGGATAGCAATATTATAAGATTGTACATACAAGTC
This sequence comes from Biomphalaria pfeifferi, assembly GCA_030265305.1. Lineage (NCBI taxonomy): Eukaryota > Metazoa > Mollusca > Gastropoda > Planorbidae > Biomphalaria > Biomphalaria pfeifferi. Next base: position 645,034 of record JASAOG010000129.1, on the reverse strand, counting down.
GTATAATTATTATACAGATTTAAATGTATATACTTGGTTCTACTATATTTGATGCTATTTTTACAAGACTTCTATGCAACTTGTACCTTCGTAAACATTTGGAAGGGAAAAACCTGGTTGTCAAAAACCTTCACACAGATCTTGAAAACGGCTCTAACGACTTTGCGAGAAATTCGATAGTTGATGTATATCGCTAGGAAAAGAATTACTCGCTCGTTGGCCACACGTTATAATTTTTCAAAGTAAAAAAAGATTGTACTTTAAATCCGGCTAGAACAAGAGAACATATTTGTCTTGGACGGACAATACGTCATTGAAGAGTTTTCTTCTTCTAGCCAGCTTTTTGCTACTGAGCTGTGAGCTCTTTTGCAGACTGTGCCAAGGAATAAACAGTGTGCTGTTCTCTTCAGTTGTTCAGCACTGCCGTACAGGGTGTTGGTTATGTTGGGCTGTAGTGGAAGTAGGGTCTGCCTACGGTGGATTTGGAAGGGGCGTGGCATAAGGAGATTTTGGAGCATCGCCTTCTAAATTTAAATCCAAAAGTCTATCATCGGAATATTATCAAATCAAGCAAATCTATACATTCGTTTGAACAGGATTCTTTCTCGAGGAAAGGGGCTTGAATGTTATTTAGAGATAAAAGAAATAATGGCTGTGTAAGCTGTATAAATAGCTCATGTTTTTTTAAAAATACATTCTTTAACTGATTGGTCAATTAAGCATGGTCGGATTTAAGGGAGGGCAGGAGGAGTTAGAGTTATAGCCCCCACAAGAAAGAGACCTCTACAAGAAAGAAGCCTCCACAACAGAGATAGAAGTATACCCGAATTTCGACGAGACAAAAGTTTTAAAAAAAAAATAAAAATTTTCCAACTACAGCTGCTTATTTACGTGAAGCCGTTGACCAAGGGTCTTATTCAGCCTTAACCTTCCCAAACTAAAAAAAGTAGGCAGATCAAATATTTTCTTTAAAAAGTAGCGCGAGATTCAATGTCTCAGACAATCTATTTCTTCGCAAATAGAGCATACTTTTAGAGATACATAGTTGCATTCATAAATTTCTTTTAAAGCTTTCGAAAATTTGAAAGAGAGGGCCTCAATAGAAAACAATCTTGCCCCGGGGCCTAGACGTACTTAAAACTGGCCCTGGATTCAAGTATTATCATCGACAAAGAATAATTAGCAAAGTTTCGCTTGATCAGAGAATGGGAAGTTAGAGATATGACGTGCAAGCCTACAAGATTTCACCCAGGCGGAAAGACAGAGTTAATCATATCTTTATATAATACAGACGTTACTTCCAAAAAGAAGATAATTACCTCCTACGCGTCATGCATCTAATCATGCATGTTAACCAATGACTTAACTTCAATCATGGCTCATGTTTATTTAGCCAATCAAGCCTCATGTTTGTATTGTCAATCAAGGCTCATGTTTATATAGCCAATCAAGCCTCATGTTTGCATTGTCAATCAAGGCTTATGTTTGTATTATCAATCAAGCCTCATGTTTGTATTGTCAATCAAGGCTCATGTTTATGTAGCCAATCAAGCCTCATGTTTATATTGTCAATCAAGGCTTATGTTTGTATTGTCAATCAAGCCTCATGTTTGTATTGTCAATCAAGGCTCATGTTTATATTGTCAATCAAGCCTCATGTTTGTATTGTCAATCAAGGCTCACGTTTGTATTGTCAAAGCTCATGTTAGAACTATTTCTGATGTAGTTCATGTGTTTACTGAGACTTGAAGAGCGTATTGAAAACGAGTCATCATTTGCAGTGGTAAGACATTAAAATGATTCAAACTAAAAGAGTGACCAGTACTGTCTGTTTTGTAAGAGAACTCACATCTAAATCATATTCACTGAGTGATCCAAAGTTCTTCAATTAAAAACCAATAATTAGCATTAGAATGGTTGAGAATCTTTGCCGACATAGTATTTCATGAGATTAAATTATGACTCCTTGGTCTTTCATGACCGACAGATTACAAAACACTTCCTTATAGTGGCCCACTATAAAAGAAGACTTTATCGTAGTGGCCCACTAAAAAAGAAGACTTCATTGTAGTGGTCCACTAAAAAAAGAAGACTTCATCGTAGTGGCCCACTAAAAAAAAAGACTTCCTCCTAGTGGACCACTAAAAAAAAGAATACTTCCTCTTAGTGGTCCACTAAAAAGACTTTCTCCTAGTGGGCCACTAAAAAAAAATTCCTCCTACTGGGCCACTAAAAAAGAAGATTTAATCCTAGTGGGCCACTAACAAAGAAGACTTCCTCCTAGTAGCCCATTAAAAAAAGAAGACTTCCTCCTAGTGGCCCATTAAAAAAGAAGACTTCCTCCTAGTGGCACAATAAAAAAAGAAGACTTAATCGTAGTGGGCCACTAAATAAATAAGACTTCCTCCTAGTGGCCCACTAAAAAACGAAGACTTCCTCCTAGTGGGCGACTAAAAATAAACTTCCTCCTAGTGGGCTACTAAAAAAAGACTTCCTCCTAGTGGGCCACTAAAGAAAGACTTCCTCCTAGTGGGCCACTAAACAATGAAAACTTCCTCCTAATGGCCCACTAAAAAACAAAAACTTCCTTCTAGTTGGCCACTAAAAAAACATGACTTCCTTCTAGTGCGCCACTAAAAAAAGACGATTACTCTTAGAGGGCCGCACAAAAAAAGAAGACTTCCTCCCACTGGGCCACTAAAAAAAGAAGAATTCCTCCTAGTTGGCTACTAAACAATGAAGAATTCCTCCTAGTGGCCCACTAAAAAACGAAGACTTCCTCCTAGTTGGCCACTAAAGAAGACTTCCTACTAGTGGGCCACTAAAAAAAGAAGACTTCTTCCTAGTGGGCTACAAAAAAAAAGACTTCCTCCTACTGGGCCACTAAAGAAAGACTTCCTCCTAGTGAGCCACTAAAAAAAGAAGATTTTATCCTAGTGGCCCACTAAAAAAGACTTCCTCCTAGTGGGCCACTAAAAAAAGATGACTTCTTTGTAGTGAACCACTAAAAAGAAAGACTTCTTCCTAGTGGGCCACCAAAAGAGACTTTAACCTAATGGGCCACTAAGAAAAAGACTTCCTCCTAGTGAGCCACTAAAACAAAGACTTTCTCCTAGTGGGCCACTAAAAAAAAGACTTCCTCCTAGTGAGCCACTAAAAAAAAGACTTCATCCTCGTGGTCCTCTAAAAATAGAAGACTTCCTCCTAGTGGGCCACTAAAAAAGACTTCCTTCTACTAGGCCACTAAAGAAAGACTTCCTTCTAGTGAGCAACTAAAAAAAAAGACTTCATTCTAGTGAGCCACTAAAAAAAAGACTTCCTCCTAGTGGTCCACTAAAAATAGAAGACTTCCTCCTAGTGGGCCACTAAAAAAGAAGACTTCTTCCTAGTGGGCCACCAGAAGAGACTTCAACCTAATGGGCCACTAAGAAAAAGACTTCCTCCTAGTGAGCCACTAAAATAAAAGACTTCCTCCTAGTGGGTCACTAAAAAAGACTTCCTCCTACTAGGCCACTAAAGAAAGACTTCCTTCTAGTGAGCAACTAAAAAAAAAGACTTCATTCTAGTGAGCCACTAAAAAAAAGACTTCCTCCTAGTGGTCCACTAAAAATAGAAGACTTCCTCCTAGTGGGCCACTAAAAAAGAAGACTTCTTCCTAGTGGGTCACTAAAAAAGAAGACTTCCTTCTACTGGGCCACTTAAGAAAGCCGTCCTCCTAGTCAGCCACTAAAAAAAAGACTTCTTCCTAGTGGGCCACCAGAAGAGACTTCAACCTAATGGGCCACTAAGAAAAAGACTTCCTCCTAGTGAGCCACTAAAATAAAAGACTTCCTCCTAGTGGGTCACTAAAAAAAAACATCCTCCTAGTGAGCCACTAAAAAAAAGACTTCATCCTCGTGGTCCTCTAAAAAGAAGACTTCCTCCTAGTGGGTCACTAAAAAAGAAGACTTCCTCCTACTGGGCCGCTTAAGAAAGCCGTCCTCCTAGTGGGCCACTAAAAAAAAGACTTCTTCCTAGTGGGCCACCAGAACAGACTTCAACCTAATGGGCCACTAAGAAAAAGACTTGCTCCTAGTGAGCCACTAAAATGAACCTTTAGATGAGAATGTTAGTATGCACTGCACTCCTTGCTACAACCGATCACCTGTTTCACGTCCGTCGTAAACGGGATGGAACTCATCCCAAAATAGTTGGGCTGCTACCGTGTACTTCTTCAGTTGGATGATTTCCTTTGTTTGTTCCTACTGTTGGTGTGATGATGGTTGTGGGATGGTGTGGGGGGAGTGTTGTGTTACCTGGAACAGAGCCGCCTTTGTAATTAGTTTTATATAGTTAATCTTCTCTCACAGAAATACACACCTATTTAACTGACACACTCACACACTTTATCTATACTCGTACTCAATATGTTTACCTCAAAGGTAAGCTAGATAGATACAATTCCAAACCATTGCAGCAGGTAACTTTGGAGGAGGGGGTGAGAAAGCACTTTCAAAAAACAAGTGTGTCTGTCTGTCTGTCTGTCTGTGGTCCCATTATTAACAAGCAAAAAAAAAAAAGAAAACCTAGTCGACCCACGCGTAGCATTTGCCGCTATTTTGCAGGGCTGGCATTAGGCCACTGCAACCTAAGCGACCGCCGTGGGACCCGCACTTTCATAGGACCCGCACTAATTTTAAGTGTAAAAATTATTAAATTAAATCATTTTATAACTTATAACTGATTTTCTGCGGCCTCCCGATTTACCAGAAGCTCCTGGAAATTTCATTAAATTGCAAAGTATATGAAAAAGTCCTGGAAATCTCCGAAATTATTAAAATCTTTTGAAAAGTCATAAAAATCTCCTGAAATATATGGACAAAAAATGTCATTTTGAGGTGTCATTCAATATGGAAAACGCCAATCCTACGCGCGATAAAAAAAAAGGCCTTATGCTATACCGTTAACTGTGGAATCTGATGAAAGAAGCTTCTCGTGCCTCAAACTAATGAAGAATTACTTGAGGTCAACAATTCTCAAAGATAGATTGAAACATTTGGTAATTCTTGCTATTGCGCGGGATCTATGTAGGAAACAGAATTCTTATGATATACTGTATGACTTTGCTACACGCAAGGCTCGTAAGGTAATTCTGTACGTAGTAAAGAATAAATAGAATGCAAAGACGAATTTATTTTCTAATACAAACTCTTAATTTTTACTTTTTTATTATCCGTATCACTAACGTTACATGGGGTAACTCTAGTCCGACTTCCAGAAATAAAAGCGTGTTCTTTCCATGACTTCTTGGTCACAATGGTTAAGTCCGATCCTGCTTTTTAGTGACGGGCGAATACAACTTGTTCTCCCCCTCCCCTCTTTTTTTTTACGCCGCTAAAGTGGGGTAATTCTTGTCCGACTTGCAGAAATAAAAGAGTGATCTGTACTTTACTTCGTGTCCAAACTTTTGAGCCATGAAGAGAATTATATATATATATATATATATATATATAAATGATATTTTTAAAAACAGTATATATAAGGGGAAGAACAGCACAAAATCTTATATTTCAATACTGCAAGATTCATCTCCTGTTTCTATATGAAACAAAATGTTAAAATTGATGTGTTGTCATTGACAATAAATAATGGTGCAAATCCGAGAATGGGAAGTGGGAGAAATATAATGTACACAATTTGTGCCAGACAGACAGAGTGAGTTGGCATAAACTTTGTCAAAATACATGTTTACTCTTTACAAATATTTCTTTAAAGTAATTCAGTTAAAACACAATTCATAGTAGATACTAAAAAACAAGGTGTAAACTTCTTAAGCAAAATAATGGTAAATATCAAGAAGGGATAAAAATAGAAATTAGCTAATAGAAATTCCAAATTTAGATTCATCATCCAGTCAAACAAACATTTTTAAACTCCTTGGTCAATCATCATCATCATCCAGTCATACAAATATTTTGAGACTTGTTGGACAATCATCATCATCCAGTCATACAAACATTTTGCATGGATATTTAATTACAAAATCTCTACATTTCAAAGACAAACGTGGACACCCGCATTGAAATCTCAACCAAGAAAATGTTTTAAAAAATCCAGCCCAAGTGTCTTAAGCCTGAGCTGATTCCTAGTGTCAAGCTGCTTACAAGACAGCACTGTCTGGTGTTGACCAACTAGAGTACTGTCCCTTATTTGAACCACGTTCCAATTAATTGGAAGCACGTTTTTTTTTTTTTGGCAGACGATTTAAGTTTTTTTGTTTTTTTTAAATTGTGTTTTTTTTTTAATGTCACGATGTCTACATGGTTTTACATCCGAGAAGGGACAAATGAACAGAATCTCTTTTCAACAACTCAGTTTTTCTATGTTTTTCTGTGTTTTTTTTTCTAATCTAGATCCACGTTCCAATTCTACTCACACTTGTAGGATACAAACATCTATACTGTACCTGTCTCCCCATCTCTCTATATCACAGGTGTATTCGGGGGTTGGGCGGTTGGAGTTATCGCCCACGCGAAGTTGACTGATCCGGCCCCGAATGAAGGAGGCGAATTTTAGTAGAGAAATGACACTATTTATATACGAATTCTAAACTTATGTTAAGAATATATACTATTTATTGATATTTTAACCTATTTTTGGATTAAGTCACCCGTCTCCTCTTCTAATATGTTGGCGTATTTGGTGGGGTAAGGGCGAGTGCATCAATCCCGCCCCCCCTCACATTAACTTTCGAGTGGGTTGGTCCACTCTAACCTAACCCTATATTTGCGTTTAAACATAGGGTTAGGGTTTACTGGACTTTAGGGTTTATTGGACGTTAGGGTTTACTGGACGTTAGGGTTTACTGGACGTTAGGGTTTAGGGTTTACTGGACGTTAGGGTTTACTGGACGTTAGGGTTTACTGGACGTTAGGGTTTGGAAAAAAATCGCCCCCCCCCCCACTCTAAAGTTCTGGATACACGCTAGAGCTCTCTCTGTCTCTTTCTATCTCTCTCTCTCTCTGTCTGTCTGTCTCTCTCTCTCTGTATAGATGTGCAATCAATAAGATTGAATCTTATAGACAAAAACACACATAAACACATTTTAAGGGCCAAACACCACGCCACAACGTTTATGTAATTGAATTATTTTCTGACAAAAATCAAATTCTTTGCTGACAGATCAATAGATTACTAGTATCAGTGTCTACCGTCTTGGTTATTGATCTCTAGAATGAGCTGTCGTTTGTAAGACAACTTTTACTCATCAATCAGAAGAAATGACGTCATAAATCAAATCTGGAGTAGCTCGTAAGAAATAGAGATCTATTTCAACATTTTATTGGGTCAGAGTTGACATCACGTAATCCAAGGGAGAGAAACAACATTTCTTTTGTTAGTTTTCTTTCTCACATTCACCCACACAGAAAGTGTATTACAAACATCACGTCAAGATAGAATCATACATGTATATGTGTTTATACACTAGGTCTTCGCATTGTACCTCTAACCAGCTAGCCAATTCATACATATATACATATTTATACACTAGGTCTTCACATTGTACCTCTAACCAGCTAGTCCAATGAAACCCTTGTAGGGCGTTTTTTTTTCTTAACCATGACCTTCAACAAACTTCTTGTCAAACAAAAATGAACATAACTTTTTTTGATCATAATTGTAGATTTACAGGGTCGGCTTTACAAACTGCGAGACCCCTCGTCTTCATTTTTTAAAAATTAACTATTACTATTAAATAAATCCTTATATCAACATGTATTCTACAACCAACTCAAATGCTATAAGCGCCAGTGTCTTAATTAAGGTGACGTCAATTGTACAATACACTAAATATGTTAACCCTTTAAGTCCTACTTATTTTAAGCCTATGACAAGAGCCATGCCTGATATAACATGTGGGGCCCCTGCCTGGCGCGAATCCCTATTAGGAGCAGTCGGTAAAATTGGCTTAAGGCTGGCTCTGATATTTATGAAGAAACACAAGTCAAAAAATATCTTCAAAATTAAAACTCTAATAGAACTTCACGTCTTTCTGTCAACGAGGGTGTAATACACTTAACTAGAGATAAATTGTATATGATTGTCCCATAGTTTTGATTACAACACTTACACATTCTTTAAAAGGGCTACTAGGTAGATGGGGATAATGCTCACTAAGTAATTACATCTGACATTCTGACATCTCTCACTACTGACTCTAAGACATCTCTTACTACTGACTCTATGACATCTCTTACTACTGACTCTTTGAATTCTCTTACTACTGACTCTATGACATCTCACGTCTGAGTCCCTGACATCTAGTACTACAGACTCTATGACATCAAATAATACTGGCTCTCTGAATCTTTCTACTGACTCTTTGGCGTCTCTGACTACTGACATTTTGACCTCTCTATGACCACAAGTCCTGGTCACATTGATAACGATGGTTGGAGGCACCGTCTAAATATACCCCCCCCCCCCCCCCCGACAGCCATTGATTCCTTACAGCATTATGCTATGTTTCTCTTCTTCAAATATTGAAACTGTTCAGGGTCACTCCCCATCATTGCAAGCAGCTGAACATCTGAATAGTGACATACATCTCCATTAACTCTGAAACCTGTGCAATGTAAACATTCAATCAATCTTAGTTAGAAAATATATTTAAAAACTGATCAAACATATAACATGAAAAAGATCAGCTCTAGAATACTGAACTATCTCAAGTGTCAAGTGTTTCTAGAACTTGTAAATATCTCCAACAAACCACGTGAGAAGATGTTGTTTATTTCTTGACTTTATTCTGACAACTTTTTCTTTGATTTCAATTTATCATCAAACAGTTCAAGTGTGTTCTTATCTGTTTTTGTCTCATTCTGTGTATATCTTTCTGTTTGTCCTTGTCTGTCTCTCCAAAGTTAGGTAACATTTAGTATTAAGTTACACTAGAAGATGTAAAAGTCTTTTATTTCTGCTATTTTCATAATGTCTTTATTTGTGTGTGTATGGATTTTATTGACTAAAATTGATGCGATGCAGTCAACTCATTGGCTTCAATTAACTACTGTTAATTGTATTGATTTTTTATCAATCAAGGAAACAGCTCCTATATCGATCACACAATTGGCTAAATGATCAAATCCTACGCAAGAAGATTATGGCCATTAATCTTGTGTTCCGAACCTTCAATTCTAGATGTAAATAAGATTTCACTCTGGAATCATTTAATTGCTCATTTCGTGCCGTCCTACTCTTAGTTCATGTCATAGCACTGGATTGAATTGGTTACGCACGAGGAAACACACGCTGGTTTACAAGGAGGAAAAAAAAAGGCTCTACGCTTGGACGCACTTTATCGATGACCAGTTGGTCGCATTATTTCCGCTTATAAAAACCTGATGGATGAAAGTGATGCTGAACTGATTAGTTGAATTGGTCATTGGATGTAGTTGAATTGGTCATTGGATGTAGTTGAATTGGTCATTGGATGTAGTTGAATTGGTCATCTGATGCATTCGAAGGGTCATCGGTTGTATTGTTTCACAGGTATGTCTCTACTGAGTCTCACAACGAGTGAGTTTAGCGAGACCAAATACCCCTAACATTTTGGTTTAAGATTTCAGAAAAAAAAAGTTACCAAATTTTATTGAAAGCCTACACTTTTTGACAAACAAAAATCCTATTTGTCATTTTTTTGGCTCTATGATACCAGTTCAATTTTTCAGCACCTTCTCCTTTAAATGAATATGAAATTTTGACTTCTTTCTTTTTGTGAATTAGACAACATTGTGTCGACAAACACACACACACCAGCAACATAAAATAAGGACACACAGTCAAACATCAAAAGACAAACAACATTGTGTCAACAAACACACACACACACACCAGCAACATATAATAAGGACACACAGTCAAACATCAAAAGACAAAAAAACATTGACACTAAGAAAGACAAATGTCATTGGCCTCCTTCAGTCGTAGAACGACTATGGTTCATCTCACACACTTTCTCATGTGGCTGTGGAACCCTATTTTGGAGAGACACTCCCGTCCACAGATATCGCAAGTTAAGCTGGCCTTTGATTCGGTGGTAGAGGAGCTGGCCGTTTTTCGTATTGTACGTTTTTCTTCCTGAGCTGTGACCCATATTCTTTCTATGTCCATTGCTTTCTTGGTCACTGTCTCTATCTGGTGCGGTCTAGAGCTATGTCTTCCCAATGGTCAGTATTAATGTTCACTGATTTGAGGTCCCGTTTTATTACATCTATGTAGCGGAGGTGGGGGCGACCAGTTTTTCTTGAGCCAGTCTCGAGTTGTCCGTAGAGGATGACTTTCGGGATGCGATTGTCATCCATCCGGCGAACATGTCCAAGCCTGCGCAAGCGGCGTTGACTTAGGGCTGTAAAGATGCTGGGAATACCTGCTCGCGCTTGGATCTTAGTATTGCACACTTTTTCTTTCCATGTGACATTCAAGATCCTACGGAGACATCGCAAATGGAATGAGTTCAGTTTTCTCTCTTGCTTTGCGTAGGCAGTCCATGATTCACTGCCATACAGCAGTGTACTCATAACGCATGCCTTGTAGACTTCCATTTTGGTCACTGTAGTTAGCTTCTGGTTTTCCCAAACTCTTGGACTGAGTCTAGCAAAGGTCGAGGCAGCCTTCCCTGTGCGTTTTTGTTTTATCTGCTCTTCTAGGGACAGGTCATCTTGAATTGTGGGTCCCAGATAGCAGAATTCGTTTACGGCGTCCAGCTTGTTATCGTCAATGAGGATGGAGGGTGGTGCTGTAGCAGGTGGTCCCATAACATTTGTTTTCTTCGTGCTAATAGTCAAGCCATATTCTTTACAGGCCTGAGAGAAGCGGGACATTAGTGACTGAAGTTCCTCTTGCGTGTGTGCCACTACCGCTGCGTCATCCGCGAATAATATATCTCTTACGAGGGTGGTTCTGATTTTAGTTTTGGCCCTCAGTTTGGCAATATTTAGGAGTTCGCCATCAATATCAGGAATGGAGATAGATGCCTTCGGTGGATTTGTCAATCGCGTTGTGGGTTAGCAGTGAAAATAGTATTCCAAAGAGGGTTGGGGCCAGAACACATCCTTGTTTAACTTCACTGTTTATACTGAAACTTTCGGAGCTGGCACCGTTGAATTGCACTGTACCCATCATATTTTGGGGAAAGATACGATTACATTTAGTAAACCACAACAACTCATAATTTTGCATCAAAGACAAAGAACATTGACAATAATAAAAACAAATCAGACAAAACAAGATTACAAAAACTGTTTGTGTGGAAACACAAACTCAAAATCGGCCCCCGAAGTGGTCCACACAGGCAGGTAAAAAGGCAGGTTTCAATATTTTCAGAAAGAATATCAGAATGAAATTCTATCAAAGGCTAATGACAGAGAAGAAAGGAGAAAGAATGATGACAGATCCTGTGTGGCACTCCAACGTTCCGGCAGACCAAGGGATAGTTAAAAATGAAGGTTTGCATAAATGTGTTAAAATATGGTTCATAGTCATCTCTCTTACTAAATAGCCTCATGTGTTAGCTACTATCAATAGTGAAAAATTGTAAAAATGCTGTATTTAAAAAAATTAAATGTTTGCTTTTATAAATAAAAAGGTAGCCGTTGCATCAGAATTTTGAATGGACTAAAATATCAAGATGTCGAATTTCAATATCTTTTCAAGTTTACGAGATCTAAACGGGACGGACGGACAGACAGACAAACCACACAAAACTAAAAGCGTCTTTTCCCCTTTCAAGGGTCGCTAAAAAAAAACAACTCATAATTTTGTAAATAAACTAAATAAACTATGAGACGGTACGTTGAAAAAAAAACTGACAGAGAAAGAGAGAATGAAAAACAAGAGACAGAAAGAGAGAGAGAAAGATAAAGAGACAGAGAAAGAGATATTGAGAAAGAAAGAGACAAGAGAAAAAAAGAGACATAGACTTAATAAGACTTAGAAAGAATGAGACATTGAGAGAGAGAGAAATGGAGAGTGCCAGAAAAAAGAGAGACACAAAAATGGCGACAGACAAAAACAGGAGAAAAACAGACAAAATTAACAGAGGCAACAAGAAAACTAGAAACAAATCATAAAAGAAAAAGAGCGAGGCAGATGTTAAGGGTGTGGTTATTAAAAACAGCTCAACAAGATTTAAATTTGACCCGCTGGGCAAATGACCAGAACAAAACAAGGAGACCATAAGGTCACAGCGCGTTGAGAGAGATCAGGTCAGAGCCATTAGGAATGCAAGAAACCGCGAAGTGTTGCAGACACTCGTGGTGGCTCTATACTTGACAAGAATCGATATTGACGATTTAAAGCCATACATGAACTGGGCTATAAAAACTTGAAGGTTTCGGTGTAGAAGACACAGTCGTGACAGTGGACCAAATTATCTAGAAGGCTATTACATCATAAATATATGAAAGGAACAGAAATCATTTAATATATAGGATGTCCTGTGATGATATTTTGCCTGAAGTAGCGCATTTAAGATCAGCTCTTAAATAGGGTTGCTGGTTGTAAGTAATGAATTAGTTCATTGTAATGCATCATAGGATGAGTCTGACTGCAAGTAATTCATAGCCAACTAAATTAAGGCTTTTTTTGTATTAGAATCTTAGCTTTAAGATTACAGTGCACAACAAAATATATTTTTAATAAGTCAATAATACAATCTGTATAGTTATCAAATAAAAATTTATACATAAGCTTATTAAATGTGTATATTCGCCCCCGCCCCACAAACATGTGTGTATTAAGCCAACAAAAAAAACAACAAAAAAACTTTGTAACGTACATTAGCCAACTAACAAGAGTCATCAACAAATATTTAGCTAACTAAAAAGAGTCATCAACAAATATTAAGCCAACTAACAAGAGTCATCAACAAATATTTAGCAAGAGTCATCAACAAATATTAAGCCAAGTAACAAGAGTCATAAATAAATATTTAGCCAACTAACAAGAGTCATCAACAAATATGTATCCATCATTAGTCCCCTCTTCCTGTCATATATCTACCCAGTAACTCAAAGAAATATTTACAGAGCTGTTCTCTTCCACAACATTCCCACAGAGAAGTGAGCCAATGTGTGTTTGGTAGCTCCCTTGGGACTCCATGTCTAAATGGAGCCCTAACGTGCTAGATAGAAACCCAAGAAAAAAGAGAACTCCTACTCAATATTGAATTTCAGCTTCCCTCTACCTGAATACAGCCCCCACAGCCCTCTCGTGACATTCACCAGTTGCCCCCCCCCCCCCCAGCAATACGGTGGTTGTTGTTTTTCCTTCATTTTTGTCTCTGTACTATCTCGATCCCTCACTCATCTCTCTCTTTTTCATTCACTCATTCACTCTGTCTCTCAGGGTGCCTTCCTCCTTGTCCCCGAAGCCATCCATTATCCTCCTCTCCGTGTTTCATTGACTTCCCCTGCCCATCCATTTCCTCCTGACTGTAAAATAATTTTGTTTATTTCTAATTTGGAGCCGGACCCTCTCGTCCACAGGAATACCTCAATATCCATTTGGTCGGCCATTTTTGTCATTTGAAATAAAAGTGTAACAATATTTAGGCAATAGTATATAGCCTCTTCCTTAGGCAATAGCATACATCCTTTTTAGTAAGCAATAGCATACAATCATACATCCTTTTTTATGGTGATGGTATACAGTTTTTTTTAAAGCATATAATTTTGTTATTTAGCAATGCCTGCGGTAGTCGCTGTATCAGAGATGTTTTCAATGACAAAAAGAGAGCAACTGGCGGCTAGTGGTTTCCCACAAAGGCCGCGGAATACATTGAGACCAAAAAAAAATGAACTGCCGAGGACAGACGTAGCCAGTCAGGAAAACCAGTAACTTGGCAGAATTTAAGTCATTGTTTAACATGCATGACTAAATGCATGACGCGTAGAATGTAATCATCTTTTTCGAAGTAACGTCTGTATTATATAAGATAAGATATTTGTGTGTGTGTGATGTATACTTCTGTTTTACATAGGTTCATGCTGCCCCTTTTATAAACGAAATGTAATGTGACCTAAATCTCCGTTCACTCTCGGAAGCATACAGAATTATCTGTTCTGAACTTCCTACATGTTTCAGCATTTCCGCTTTTTAAATTGAGATTTCCTATACATAGATCTAGATAGCAGTATAGAATGAAAGAAAGGACAGAGAGATAGAGTGAGAAAGAGAGAGAGAGAGAGAGATGAATATATGTCATCGGGGCAGTCCCTGTGGGAGGAAAAAAAAACATGACAAAGAAAAAATGAACTAAAAGTAAAAGAATAAAGATCAGGCCGAATCGAATGCGTTACCAACACATAAAAACTCTCTCAAGATATGGGGTAATTACTGGTTTAAAAAAACGTTAATAGTTTCATTTCTAAACTCCCCGATGACTTAAATTTAATTACATTCCTACTTCAAACTCTAAAGATATAGAGCACATTTCTTGGTCGTACTATTGATGACATTGTCAATGGAAATGTGTGTCATACTTTTTGTTCTTTTTGAATCTAGTTCCGAAAGAAATATTTGAACTACTCAATAGCTAGCTAGTCAGCATCTCTTCAAATATAGCCAAAGAAACTAGGTCATGGCCTAGGCTATTTTTAGAGAAGAGTGAAAACCTTTCCTTTGTTTAACCTTACCGATTAAGTAATTTATATATTACAAGGTTATGACTTTTAACCTTTAACCCATATTTTAACCCTTTATGCAACCCATTCATATATTTTATCATTTTATCTTTTTAATTAAATGTCATTTTGTGAACAGAATTTGTCACATTTTTGTGTTCATTATTTCTAAATTTGGCCCTGCTGTCCACTTAACTGACCATTTTGTCCCAGTAGCTGACCATTTATTTCCCAGTGAACACATAGGCGTTTTTTTTTTTTTTATGTTGACCTAAAGGTCGAGAGATGATGTTGACTACAATGGTCACTGAACGATGTTTATCTAGTGGTCATCACTTTACAGTGTCCACACATGATCAATAGTTACATGCTGACCAGTAGAATCAGATGACTAGCGCTTCAATGCTGTCCACTTTACACATCTAATCGATACCATTGGCCACTCTCAGTTCTCTACTCCAGTGAAAGAAATCAGATTGCCACATTATTCTTGAAAAAGTCCTAAGTTGGCAGAGGCGTAGCCTATATTTTTTTCTAAAGGGTAGATGATCAGTTAAAAAGAAAATACACTTTTAAACTCTATTGCATATCTTAGTCTCTCTCAAACAAACAAACAAAATGTCAAGTTACTTTTAACAACAAAACAACAAACGATCGATGGCCTAAGGGGAAGTAATCAGTATCTTTTACCTGTCCTCACATATCAAGGTCCTAGTTAGCTAAGTTTTACAATCTCAGTACCTTAATGCTTTCAGGGAATCAAAACAAAATTTTTTAACTTAAAGCCCAGCTGAAGTAGTCAACACTAAATAACTTTTATCGGGGGGGGGGGGCGCAATTTGGAGACTGATTTTTAGCGGCCCCCGTAAAGGGAAAAGCCGCTAGCTGGCCTGTGCTATTGGCTGTTTATTTGGTGTTATTAGCTGTTTATTTGATGTTATTGGCTGTTTTTTTTTTTGTATTATTTGCTGTTTATTGTAGACCTATACCATGTTTGCTGAGCTATACAAGAATGATGGGATATGGAACCAGGTCTTCTGGGAAATGAAATATAATAACTCTGTTTAATAACAACTAATTTTGTCAAATATTTTGGTCAGACGAATGATAATTTGAAAAATGTTAAATATTTGTAGGCTATAGAAATGTTTATTATTTCAATTACTTGCCCATGAAATAGACAAGAGTACCTAGACCGCATTTGTCAAAATCACTTTCGTAGTAACAATTTGCAAAAAAATAAATAAATACAGAAGGGATTAATCACTTAGAAACATATTATAAAACTTCTTTCTTAGTTCTTATTAATTTAATAATGAAAACATGTTAAAAATAGAATATTCAGTTTGCCTTTACAAACAGACCAGATTTTACATTTTGAATAGATGATTAGCGTTTGTTTATTTTATAATCATCACATTTTAATTCTAAATACGCTAAATAGAGATAACTGCCAATTAAAATAATGATGATTGCAATGGATTAAAATGATTCTACTACAAACTGATAGCTAGGAAAACAATAATAGTTCAAAGTGTTGACTAAATCATGAATATAAGTTAGATTACTAGCTTAAGTATTACTTATATTGCTATCGTGACTATGAGTAATATTACTGTGATGAATATGACTAGATTACTGCCGTGGATATGACTTAGATTACTGTCGTGAATATGACTTTGATTGCTGTCGTAAATATGACTTAGATTACTGTCTTGGATATGACTTTGTGACTGATACATTCAATCAACGTTTCAGACTAGATAAAGATAATAGAAACAAAGACACTCTCCAGTGTGTAGTTACAAACAGCCAACTCTATTTGTACTTAAACCCGTTCCAAAAGTTGACCCCCAGACCTTCAGCTGTCACGTGATTCTCGGTTTTCTTTTCAGACTCTGAGACCATGGTGGTGTTGACGTCTATAGTGACTGTGCTATTGTGTGTGTGTTTACGTCAAGTTCAAAGTAAGTATATTTACTAACAAGTTCAATGGTCAACATTTCAATAATTTGCATAAAATTTAGATTTTTTTAAAATTGTGTAATTTCTTCTAAAAAACAAACAAACAACGTCACAGGAACTAAGACAAAGGTTTAATTGTGTGTGTGGGTTTGAGAGTGTATACTAAGTGTGTGTGGTTGAGTGTGTGTGTGTGGTGCGAGAGCCGTGTATGGGCTAGTGTAGATTGTTCTGTTGGGATGAACTGTAGATAAAAAACTGGAGAGGAAACTTCCAATCACGCTTCGCTCCCTTGTCTTCATAGTTCCTAATAATTCATTGAGATTTAGAGGAGATGAAATTAGACAGAGGCGATAGAAGAATGGTCAATCATATTGATACGTTGCATTATTATGTCGTTTTTAATCACTAAACATTTTTTTAGCTCACATTTCTCCTTTTGTACATTTGCAGGAAATTTGTAAATTTTCATATGGAGCCGACATTGACTATATGACATTGACTACTTTACTCTGACTGCTGACATTGACTACTTGGCATTGACTTATTGGCATTGACTACTTGACTTTGACTACTTTACATTTACTACTTGACTTTGACTACTTTACATTTACTGCTTGACATTGACTTATTGGCATTGACTACTTGATTTTGACTGCTTGACATTGACTTATTGGCATTGACTACTTGACTTTGACTGCTTGACATTGACTTATTGGCATTGACTACTTGACATTGACTGCTTGACATTGACTTATTGGCATTGACTACTTGACTTTGACTACTTTACATTTACTACTTGACTTTGACTACTTTACATTTACTGCTTGACATTGACTTATTTGCATTGACTACTTGAAATTGACTGCTTGACATTGACTTATTGGCATTGACTACTTGACTTTGACTACTTGACTTTGACTACTTTACATTGACTGCTACGTCCTTTTTATGTGTACAAATGGATGAAAGAAACAAACTGAAATGTAGGTGGACAACAAAAAAGAGAATGTGTGTGGGTGAGATACGGAGCGTTACGATACCAGAGTGAGGACAAAACAAGATTACAAACAGAGATTGTGTTATCACAAACACAAACATTCTTTACCTATACAAAACAATTGTGTGATGTTTCGGTAAAAAAAATAATTAAAAAGTGATTTTCAGTAGTATAAGTCAATTATGAGATTTTAAACAATCATTTGACGTAATTTTAATAGGAAATGAAATATAAGTTAGTATAGAGATTTCCATTTAACATTTATATGCTATTTACTTTAAAAAAAACGGAAACAACATGTATGTAAGCAATGTATATATTATTATATTTATATATTTATGTAAATCATGTGTGTTTGCAATGTTTAAGCATGGAAATTAAATGTAATCTAAGTTAGAAGAGCAAACAAACATTCGTTGGCATTGATTTGTTTTTCCCAAAAACATCCGGAACAATCTATTATAGATACTTAAAACTATTGAGATGTTTCGGAAGGAACTTTAAAGGTTAAATTAGATTTTCAATAGCTTTAGTGTTGTTTTTAAATCTAAGCGTGATAGACAGACCGACCAACAGACAAAACGCATAAAAGTAAGCGGCTTTTATCCTGCCTATGGAACTTTATTAAAAATTAAATAAAATCTGATTATGAAATACTATTTTGGGTGATAATGTTAACCTCTGAATTTGTCGCGGATGTCGCGCTACTGCATAAAAGTCGCTGCAGTCTATTTTAAAATTGTGTGTGACATTTACTACAAAAAGGATTCTTAGCCTTTATAAACAAACATAAATGTTTTCTTTTCATTTTAGCGGCTTGTTGACAAGTAAAAAACACAGTTAACTAATATTTATATTTGTTGTGAACATTTCTTGTTCATTTAAAGAATGTATTTGTCTAAGTGATACTGAAAATGCACAAGGAATTATTTTTCTTAGTTAACTTATTGTAAACATAATCTCCCTTACATTTATGTATTGTTTTAGAATGGGTTTATGAAAAAATTCATTTAAACAGTTTTCTTTTAGAAAATAAGACTAGTTATTAAAAAGGGTGGGGGGAAGAAAGTGATACTCGAATTGACGGGCCGGTCTATAAGTTTACTTTAGAGAAAAATTAGGAGCTGGTGAAATGAACATTATCTAGCCTTCGACCGAAGTATATATGTCTCATATATTGTTATTTCTCCTAATAGTTCATCGGAAATAAGTATTGTTCCGTAACAATCTTATAGTTTGATCTCAAAAAATCAAAAGGCTGTTTTAAATTGCAACAAAAACCAAAACCCATGAAACGAAACAACAATTAATTGATAGAAATTGTTGACATTCTTGTACAATACATCTAATAGACTTCTACCTACCTGGAAACTGGAACCTAGAAACTTGACAATTGTTTTATATTGTTAGGAGAGAATCTCTAGTTTCTTGGCCATATAAGAAAAACTCTAGTTTGGCCGTTATATATTTTTTAAAGTAAATAAAGAATTAATTTAAATTTGTCTAGAGAACGAGAATCATAGACTTATATAGTATACTAGACTGGAAACTGGAAATAAATTTCTATCCGCGATTGATCGATTCACAGACCTATATGTATAGATAGATTTTTATGTACGTAAACTCTTTTTTTCAGGCTCTAAGGGGAGTCGCCCCAATTAATGTTTTCTGTCTTAGAAAAGTAATGATCTTTAGTTTTCAAAGTTTAGAAATAATGCAAAATCATTTCTCGGATATTCACGCAAATATATGAAACAAAGCCATTTCCTGTTAGTTTCCATTGAGATAATGTTTCAAAAATCCTAGATCGAAATACTTCGTTGTTTTAAATCATCTTATGTACATTGGAACAGATTGATTACCTAGATCTTTCTAGATTATGTATCTAAAAATTGAAAATTAATAATTATGAGTCGAGATTACTCTTATTTTTGATGTTCAATTACTAGATCTAGATCTAAAAATTAAATTATATGTTACATAAGTTAGGGTTGAAAAAAAATAAAACATTTTCTTTTAACTACTTTACAAAACAACGCCTTTATCCAACTTTAAAAAAAATTTCACAACATTTTTTGTGGTGTTAATAAATCGCCATGTCCAGTCTAGAGTAGTATATATAAGTCAATGACGAGAACATATTTCTCTTGAACGGATTAGACGTCTGCGGGTATTTCCGCATTCCTTGAAGAGTTTAATAAATTAATGTTGAACATTTTGAGAATCGTCTTCTAATTCTAGATCTAAAGGCCTATTCACAGACATATATTCTACCTAGACTGGACAATGGAAATCTCTAACACTACACAAAAATGTCGTGTTAACACTTCCAAAAATCTGAGACAAGAAGTTGTTTTGTAAAGTAGATATAAGAAGTAACGTTCTTCATGGGCGTCGCTAGGGATTCGGAGGCCCGCGGGATTGACCTCTTTGTGGGCCCCTTGCATTTTGACATTCGACATATGACATGAGATGTGATGTTACGCACAGGCCGCCAAGTCCAGACTTCACATGCTATTTTTTATATAACCTCAGTGTACTGGACACGTCAGATACCCTCTACCTGGTTTAGCCGGCCAGTCAAAGCCGTTTCCGGGGTGTGGCCGCTGCGCATGCTACAGCATCTGGGAGCCACAGGTGAGAGTTGGGTACCGAGTGGGGACCAAGAGTGAGCCAGGCTACCCTCAAAAAGAAGGTACTACTACCTGTCCACTAGAGGTGCTACCCCTCCTAGATACCCCATACACCCCTATTGACAGATAAGGAAAAAATCATAAAACGCTGGGCAGAGCACTTCGAAAAGGTTCTCAATACACCTTCCATCATAAATGAAGCGGCCATAGACAGACTACAGCAAGTACCAATAAATGAAAAAATGGATGACCCCTTTACGCTAAAGGAAACCGATCTTACCATTCAGCAGCTCGCAAGCGGAAACGCCCCAGGAGCTGACTCCATTCCCGCAGAGGTCTACAAAAAAGGTTGATTAGCCCTGATTGAAAGACTTCATAAGCTCTTCTTAATTATGTGAGAAAAAGAGTCAATACCACAAGACTTTAAAGATGCCACAATTGTTCATTTATACAAGCGAAAAGGAAACCGCCAGATCTGCGACAACCACAGAGGAATATCTCTTCTCTCTATTGCTGGGAAAATCCTTGCACGCATCCTACTAAATAGTCTCATGCATCACATAGAATATGGTCTACTACCAGAAAGCCAGTGCGGCTTCAGAAAAGAGCGTGGAACCATTGACATGATCTTTGCAGCAAGGCAGCTCCAGGAAAAATGCCAAGAACAAAATGCTGACCTGTTCTCAATATATGTCGACTTAACAAAGGCATTCGACACTGTTAGCAGAGAAGGACTCTGGAGATCATGTCAAAGTATGGCTGTCCACAAAAATTCATAACCATGTTGAGACTATTTCATAATGGCATGAAGGCTCGTGTCCAAGAAAGTGGAGAACCATCAGAGCCCTTCGAAGTATCAAACGGGATAAAACAAGGCTGTGTCCTAGCACCTACACTGTTCAGTATCATGTTCTCCGCTATGCTGACAGATGCATTCACAAATAGAAAAAAACAACGGGATAAATATATCATACAGATTTGATGGTGACCTATTCAACCCGAGGCGGCTCAAATCAAAATAAAAAAGAAATGCAGCAGTAATCAGAGACTTGCTATTTGCTGACGACTGTGCCCTAAATGCCTGCTCTGAGAACGATCTGCAGAGCATGCTCAGACTTTGGCCTTACCATCAATATGAACAAGACTGAAGTCTTATATCTACCTGCTCCTGTAAAAGCCTACTCGGATCCAAGCATCACTATAAATGGACAGGATATAAACGCAGTGGACAAATTCACATATCTTGGCAGCACACTCTCCAGAAATGGAAAAATCGATAGTGAAATCGACCAGCGTATCGCCAATGCCAGTGCATCCTATGGCAGACTGTCTAAAACTGTCTGGAACAGACGTGGTATCACCACAAACACAAAGCTAGGGGTCTATAGAGCCGTTATCCTCCCTACATTGCTCAATGCCTCAGAAACATGGACAGTGTACAGTAAACATGAACCACTTCCACATGACATGTCTGAGAAAAATACTAAATGTCAAATGGCAAGACAAAATACCAGATACAGAAGTTCTTTGAAGAGCGTGTCTGCAAAGCATCCACACAATCCTGATGCAGTCCCAGCTGCGATGGGCAGGTCACGTCTACAGAATGGAAGACCACCGCATCCCTAAACGACTCTTGTATGGCCAACTAAGCGAAGGAAAGCGCTCGCAAGGTGGTCAAAGAAAGCGCTTCAGGGACACCCTCAAAGCTTCTCTGAAGGCGTTCAGCATAGACCCAGGCACCTGGGAGACAGAGGCACATGACAGAGCATCATGGCGTCGCGCTGTGAAAACTGGCGCACAGGTTGCTGAGGAAAAAAGAACAACGCTGGCAGAAGAAAAACGCCAGAAAAGAAAAGCCAGGCAAACGACACTATCTCCAGCTGGAATAACCTGCCCAGTGTGCGGCCGAACATTCCGGGTTCACATAGGTCTCACCAGCCACATGAGGAGGCATAAAACCCCAGTGCAAAGCCCTCAGCCCCCTGGATGACAAAGTGGTCATCATCGAACCACGATGGACGAACAATATATATAATACCGTTGTTTATTAGTTAAATAATGCACAAGTGACAAATCTCAATTGATATCGCTTCACGTCGTGCATTCTGTGCAGCAAAGACATCTATAACATCAACTACATCGATACTTTCTAGGATTTGTGACTTCACTGACATTAAAGTCATGATAAGCCTTTCTTGCGTCATTGTGCTCCTGAGATAGTTTTTGATGAACTTGAGCTTTGAGAATTGTCTCTCATATGACGCAATGGAAGTGGCCTGAGTTAGCGGTATTCGGAGGAAGTTGCAAGGTTTGAGCACACGTAATTACCATATGAAGCCTGTTTCCGTAATATGTCTATTGGTGATTGTATTACTGGTTTGTTAATGAAAAGTGCTCGTACGTCAATGACATCATTAAACAGAGATTTGCCATTTTTTTCATCATACAAAAAGGAAAAAGTAACACAGTTTGTCATAAGCGTGTCATCAGCCAACAGGTGTCTTGGTTCAAGAAGAAACCCAAAGGTATCCATTTTCTTTCCAGCCTTTGGAATCTGCCCTTCATTTCCATATAAAATCGTCCAGCACTTCTGTTGCAACACCTTTTAATTGCAGCTCTATTGACAGTCCTACATTAGAAATCAACTTTCCATCAAGTCTTTTCTTTCTCCTGGTTGTTTTGATTACAGGGAATCCATAGTATTCACTACCTTCTTTTGCTTTTTCGATGGATTGGGTTTTTGTCAGTTTCTCATCATTGTGCAGAAAGCATGAATAGGTACTAATTTCTTCAGCAGCTTCCTGTATGTGCAATCCAGACTTTTGTAGTTTCTTCTGAACTATATTAATTGGGCGCAGGAGCTTTGACCGGAATTCCAGATAGGCAAAAAACTCTTAATTTTCCACTGCATGAAGAAGATTCTTAGCTAACATTATATGATATTACGTCATTGTTGGTTGTTTATGTTTTGTGCGAAATACTGCGAAAGCAAAAGGATTCAGAGCATACAAAAGTGGGAAAGATCCATATCTCGCTATGCTCGAGTATAGAAATACTCCGATAAGTGGACTGCCGTATTCACCATCACCACTGCTGATGAGTAGAAGGCTCAGGGACATCATTCCAACTGATCCCTAACTATTGAAACCATCGGTAGCTGAAAATGCAGAGACATTACTCAACGAACGACAGATGAAAAGCAAAGTGAAATACGAGGCAAAAGCAAGACTACCTAAAGATTATTCTGTCGGAGAGTTCGTCTAGGTCAAACATGGCAGAAAGCAGTTGTCATAAAAAAAACATTAAGCACTCAGATCTTACATCATAAAGACAAACGATGGAAAAACATACAGAAGAAATCAACGCTTTTTGAACAAGAGTTTTGATAAAGACATCTCTGAGTACTAAGATACCAATGAAGACAATGAACAGCAAACT
Organism: Biomphalaria pfeifferi; assembly: GCA_030265305.1. Taxonomy (NCBI): domain Eukaryota; kingdom Metazoa; phylum Mollusca; class Gastropoda; family Planorbidae; genus Biomphalaria; species Biomphalaria pfeifferi. The sequence continues at coordinate 621,338 of JASAOG010000129.1, read as the reverse complement.
GTTGGAACAAACGAAACAGACAGGTATAGACCAATGTCTAGAGAACTTGTTGTGACAGTCAAGACAACCAGAAGTGGTCGAATTGTTAAAATTCCTAGTAGATATCACTCTTAAGAACTTTAAAAGGAAGGATGTGATAATAACTTCAAAAAGAAGGATGTGCTATATGATTATATGATATTACGTCATTGTTTGTTGTTTATGTTTTGTGCGAAAGCAAAAGGATTTGATGGAAATTAAAAAAAGAGTCTTCTATGTCTACTTTGATAATCACAGTCTCCGTTATAATTATAATTATTATTAATTAATGTCTACAGTATGTTAATGTTAATATCTATCTGTGACAATAGAACAGATTCTGTGCACTGCTTCTAGTGTCCATTCTTTCAGTTGTTGATTCAAAAAGGTTCTCCAACAGTATCTAGTAGCTACGCCACTGACGTTCTTATTTTCAAAGCTAATGTTACATTTAACGTGAAGATCTAGATCTAGTAATTAAACATCGAAAATAAGAGCAGCCTCGCTAACAATGTGTATAGAGGCCACTACATCATCAAAAAAGATCTAGGTAAACAAACCTGTTAAATGTACATAAGGTGCTTAATTTAAAATAAACAGACCTGAATTATTTCGATTTACGACTTTCGAAACATTATCTCAATGGAAACTAATATGAAATGGCTTTATTTGATAGATTTGCGTGATAGATAGCTCTGTGATTAATAGCCCATTATATATAAAATCCGCTTTATGGTATTGTATTATTTCTAAGCTTTTAAATTTAAAGTTCATTACTTTTCTAAGACTTAAAGACATACCTATACTATAAAGTGTAAAGTAAGGCGTATGTATGTGACGAATAGAAATCAAAACCGCTTGACCTATCTTGATAAAACTTGGCAGGAATGTTCCTTGGGTACTAACTTAGACCGTAGTGTATGTATTGTAGCCCTAAAACAAACTTAAGACCCTAAATAAAAATAAAGTTGTCCGACTCTATTAAAGTTATAGTATTTATGGATCTTGGCCATGTTTACGCTGTTGATATGAGAAAAGATCGAAAGGATTTAGATCTAGATATAATTTTAAGAAATACATTTTGCGCAGATAGTTTTTTACTTTGACTCATGAAAATACAAAAGAAGGTCCATCAATTTCATTATATAATAAAATTAACTTTCAAATTTATGTTTCAAAACCATTTTTTACATAAATTAGTTCCTTATATATGTGACTACAGATTTCCTGACGAACATTCTTTCATTAGCCAATACCGGTACCGTAATGTTACACATCTTTCCATCCCTAGATCTAAAACTCTAATTCAACTCTAAGATGATAAAACTTCTCTTCGCACTGATAGTTTTATTCTTTAACACATGAACATACTAATTATAGTCTATTCATTTCATATTTTGATCAAACTAACATTCAAATTTGGTTTTCTAAAGTATTTTTAATAGACTACATTAGTACATTCATTTACGAAAGATGTGAAGCCGAGTTGAGATAGGCCTAGATCTATATTCATTCATGAATCGCGTACTAAAAATTATTTCGTTTAATTGTTTACTTTATAATCCCATTCATTTAACAAAGCTATCGCTCTTTTCGTTTTTAATAGATATGAATGTATCGACTTCGGATAAACCCATTTTCGCAAAACTAATTTTATTTTCGCAGCGAAAGAGAAAAAACTTGAAAGGATTATTAGCTAAGTTTAACACACATCTAAATCCAATCCAATAGATTAGTAAACACAAATTTAGACCCGCAGGCCGCGGGTAATGTCAGGCTAGTATACATACATATACATATGTATGTATACATATATACATATGTATATATATATATATATATATACATATATATATATGTCTGTCATCTGATTATTATCGTATATATTTATGTCTGTGGGACTATTATTGAAATTTTTAAAGTCTACATTTGTTAAACAAAGGTGTGGGGGGGGGGGCCTAAATCTATCATTTATTAGTGATTAAGAGAACAAGAATCGCTCCACAAGTTGTAGTTGTTCTCTTTTTTTTTTTTTTTATATTCTGTATGTTTTTCTATTATGAACCATTTAAATCTATCTATCTGGTTTATCGTCAAGTTTTCCTATGACCTCTGAGATTTCCTTTACTGCCCAGGATCTAGATTCTCTCCTTTGAATCCATTCAATTTTTGTGTGTGATTAATATTTGTTTTGAATCGTTGGTTTTGAATCGTTGGCTGAAGGAATCTACTTACCAAGCACGTCTCAGTGGCACAAGATCAACCAAGAGATTTTTGGAACCCCCTTACCCCTTTTTCATTGTAATCACGTGTCATTTAGGAGATGACTAGAAACGTGACATGTCCACGCTGAATGACATGGAGAAACATTCGCGGCTAGGACTCTGGAGAAACAGCCAAAAACTCATCGTCAACATGTTTTGACTTTAACTCGATGCATGTCTAGTGTATGGATGTTAGTGTGTGGGTATGGATGTTAGTGTGTGAGTATGGATGTTAGTGTGTGAGTATGGATGTTAGTGTGTGGATATGGATGTTAGTGTGTGGGTATAGATGTTAGTATGTAAATATGGATGTTAGTGTGTGGGTATGGATGTTAGTGTGTGGGTATGAATATTAGTATATGACTAGGGATGTTAGTGTGTGGGTATGGATGTTAGTGTGTGAGTATGGATGTTAGTGTGTGAGTATGAATGTTAGTGTGTGAGTATGGATGTTAGTGTGTGGGCATGGAAACAGCCAAAAACTCATCGTCAACATGTTTTGACTTTAACTCGATGCATGTCTAGTGTATGGATGTTAGTGTGTGGGTATGGATGTTAGTGTGTGAGTATAGATGTTAGTGTGTGAGTATGGATGTTAGTGTGTGGGCATGGATGTTAGTGTGTGGGTATGGATGTTAGTGTGTGGGTATGGATGTTAGTATGTAGGCATGAATGTTAGTGTGTGGGCATTAATGTTAGTGTGTGAGTATGGATGTTATTGTGTGGGCATGGATGTGAGTGTGTATATATGGATATTAGTGTATTACTAAGGATGCTAGTGTGTGGGTATCAATGTTAGTGTGTGAGTATGGTTGTTAGTGTGTAGGTATAGATTTTAGTGTGTGAGTATAGATGTTAGTGTGTGGATATGGATGTTAGTGTGTGGGTATAGATGTTAGTATGTAAATATGGATGTTAGTGTGTGGGTATGGATGTTAGTGTGTGGGTATGAATATTAGTGTATGACTAGGGATGTTAGTGTGTGGGTATGGATGTTAGTGTGTGAGTATGGATGTTAGTGTGTAGGTATGGATTTTAGTGTGTGAGTATAGATGTAAGTGTGTGGGTATGGATGTTAGTGTGTGGGCATGGATGTTAGTGTGTGGGTATGGATGTTAGTGTGTGGGTATGGATGTTAGTATGTAGGCATGAATGTTAGTGTGTGGGCATTAATGTTAGTGTGTGAGTATGGATGTTATTGTGTGGGCATGGATGTGAGTGTGTGTATATGGATATTAGTGTATTACTAAGGATGCTAGTGTGTGGGTATGAATGTTAGTGTGTGGGTATGGATGTTAGTGTGTGGGTATGGATGTTAGTATGTAGGCATTAATGTTAGTGTGTGAGTATGGATGTTATTGTGTGGGCATGGATGTGAGTGTGTGTATATGGATATTAGTGTATTACTAAGGATGCTAGTGTGTGGGTATGAATGTTAGTGTGTGGGTATGGATGTTAGTGTGTGGGTATGGATGTTAGTATGTAGGCATGAATGTTAGTGTGTGGGCATTAATGTTAGTGTGTGAGTATGGATGTTATTGTGTGGGCATGGATGTTAGTGTGTGGGTATGGATATTAGTGTATTACTAAGAATGCTAGTGTGTGGGTATCAATGTTAGTGTGTGAGTATGGTTGTTAGTGTGTAGGTATAGATTTTAGTGTGTGAGTATAGATGTTAGTGTGTGGATATGGATGTTAGTGTGTGGGTATAGATGTTAGTATGTAAATATGGATGTTAGTGTGTGGGTATGGATGTTAGTGTGTGGGTATGAATATTAGTGTATGACTAGGGATGTTAGTGTGTGGGTATGGATGTTAGTGTGTGAGTAAGGATGTTAGTGTGTAGGTATGGATTTTAGTGTGTGAGTATAGATGTTAGTGTGTGGGTATGGATGTTAGTGTGTGGGTATGGATGTTAGTGTGTGGGTATGGATGTTAGTGTGTGGGTATGGATGTTAGTGTGTGGGTATGGTTGTTATTGTGTGGGTAGGTATGTCAGTGTGTAGTGTTATGACATGATTAGGAATTAGTTATTTTTTTCGGGAATAAGGGGAAAGTTTTACTTAGCGACAAATGACGTGACAGATCTATAAAAAACAAGAACGCTCTTAGTGACGCTAGAAAGAGGATGTTTTGTGTAGAGCAGTAGAATAGAGATACGAATGTACGGACATAGCTGACATCGGACGATTCCCTTCTTAGTTATTAAATGTATTTGTAAACAGCATCAGCGTCGACTACCTATTTTGATTGTTTCGGCTTTTCGCCGGTGTTACTGAAGTAGTTTTGAGTTCGGTAGTACCTCCAGCCAGACGTAGATCTACACTAGATATATCTACAAGCATCACCACCGCGCGGAAGCCTGATGTTAGTGTGTGGGTATGGATGTTAGTGTGTGGGTATGGATGTTAGTGTGTGGGTATGGTTGTTATTGTGTGGGTAGGTATGTCAGTGTGTAGGTAGAGATGTTAGTGTGTGGGTATGGATGTTAGTGTATGGGTATGGATGTTAGTGTGTGGGTATGGATGTTAATGTGTGGGTATGGATGGTAGTGTGTGGGTATGGTTGTTAGTGTGTGGGTAGGTATGTCAGTGTGTAGGTAGAGATGTTATTGTGTAGTTATCGATGTTAGTGTGTGGGTATTTTTGTTAGTGTGTGGGTATGGATGTTAGTGTGTGGGTATGGATGTTAGTGTGTGGGTATGGTTGTTAGTGTGAAGGTAGGTATGTTAGTGTGTAGGTATAGATGTTAGTGTGTAGTTAGCGATGTTAGAGTGTAGTTAGCGATGTTAGTGTGTGGGTATGGTTGTTAGTGTGTGGGTATGGATGTTAGTGTGTGAGTATGGATATTAGTATGTGGGCATGAATGTTAGTGTGTGGGCATGAATGTTAGTGTGTGAGTATGGATGTTATTGTGTGGGCATGGATGTTAGTGTGTGAGTATGGATGTTAGTATGCAGGTATGGATTTTAGTGTGTGAGTATAGATGTTAGTGTGTGGCTATGGATGTTAGTGTGTGGGTATAGATGTTAGTATATAAATATGAATGTTTGTGTGCGGGTATGGATGTAAGTGTGTGAGTATGGATGTTAGTGTGTAGGTATGGATTTTAGTGTGTGAGTATAGATGTTAGTGTGTGGGTATGGATGTTAGTGTGTGGGTATGGATCTTAGTGTGTGGGTATAGATGTTAGTGTGTGGGTATGGTTGTTAGTGTGTGGGTAGGTATGTCAGTGTGTAGGTAGAGATGTTAGTGTGTATATAGCGATGTTAGTGTGTGGGTATGGTTGTTAGTGTGTAGATAGGTATGTCAGTGTGTAGGTATGGATGTTAGTGTGTGGGTATGGATGTTAGTGTGTGGGTATGGTTGTTAGTGTGTGGGTAGGTATGTCAGTGTGTAGGTAGAGATGTTAGTGTGTAGTTAGCGATGTTTATGTGTGGGTATGGTTGTTAGTGTGTAGGTAGGTATGTCAGTGTGAAGGTATAGATGTTAGTGTGTAGTTAGCGATGTTAGTGTGTGGGTATGGTTGTTGGTGTGTAGGTAGGTATGTCAGTGTGTAGGTATAGATGTTAGTATGTAGTTAGCGATGTTACTTTGTGGGTATGGTTGTTAGTGTGTGTGTAGGTATATCAGTGTGTAGGTAGAGATATTAGTGTGTGGGCAGAAGACAAACATTGGTTGTATTTCTGTAGTAGAGTCTAGATCTCTTCCTAAGACTAATATTTGTTGTATTTCTGTAGAGTGTAGATCTCTCCCTAAGACTGATATTTGTTGTATTCCTGTAGAGTCTAGATCTCTCCCTAAGAGTAGGTAGAGATGTTAGTGTGTGGGTATGGATGTTAGTGTATGGGTATGGATGTTAGTGTGTGGGTATGGATGTTAGTGTGTGGGTATGGATGTTAGTGTGTGGGTATGGTTGTTAGTGTGAAGGTAGGTATGTTAGTGTGTAGGTATAGATGTTAGTGTGTAGTTAGCGATGTTAGAGTGTAGTTAGCGATGTTAGTGTGTGGGTATGGTTGTTAGTGTGTGGGTATGGATGTTAGTGTGTGAGTATGGATATTAGTATGTGGGCATGAATGTTAGTGTGTGGGCATGAATGTTAGTGTGTGAGTATGGATGTTATTGTGTGGGCATGGATGTTAGTGTGTGAGTATGGATGTTAGTATGCAGGTATGGATTTTAGTGTGTGAGTATAGATGTTAGTGTGTGGGTATGGATGTTAGTGTGTGGGTATGGATCTTAGTGTGTGGGTATAGATGTTAGTGTGTGGGTATGGTTGTTAGTGTGTGGGTAGGTATGTCAGTGTGTAGGTAGAGATGTTAGTGTGTATATAGCGATGTTAGTGTGTGGGGTATGGTTGTTAGTGTGTAGGTAGGTATGTCAGTGTGTAGGTATGGATGTTAGTGTGTGGGTATGGATGTTAGTGTGTGGGTATGGTTGTTAGTGTGTGGGTAGGTATGTCAGTGTGTAGGTAGAGATGTTAGTGTGTAGTTAGCGATGTTTATGTGTGGGTATGGTTGTTATTGTGTAGGTAGGTATGTCAGTGTGTAGGTATAGATGTTAGTGTGTAGTTAGCGATGTTAGTGTGTGGGTATGGTTGTTGGTGTGTAGGTAGGTATGTCAGTGTGTAGGTATAGATGTTAGTGTGTAGTTAGCGATGTTAGTGTGTAGGTAGGTATGTCAGTGTGTAGGTATAGATGTTAGTATGTAGTTAGTGATGTTACTTTGTGGGTATGGTTGTTAGTGTGTGTGTAAGTATATCAGTGTGTAGGTAGAGATATTAGTGTGTGGGCAGAAGACAAACATTTGTTGTATTTCTGTAGTAGAGTCTAGATCTCTTCCTAAGACTAATATTTGTTGTATTTCTGTAGAGTGTAGATCTCTCCCTAAGACTGATATTTGTTGTATTCCTGTAGAGTCTAGATCTCTCCATAAGACTGATATTTGTTGTACTTCGGTAGAGTCTAGATCTCTCCATAAGACTGATATTTGTTGTATTTCTGTAGAGTCTAGATCTCTTCCTAAGACTGATATTTGTTGTATCCCTGTAGAGTGTAGATCTCTCCCTAAGACTGATATTTGTTGTATTTCTGTAGAGTCCAGATCTCTCCCTAAGACTGATATTTGTTGTATTCCTGTAGAGTCTAGATCTCTCCATAAGACTGATATTTGTTGTACTTCGGTAGAGTCTAGATCTCTCCCTAAGACTGATATTTGTTGTATTTCTGTAGAGTCTAGATCTCTTCCTAAGACTGATATTTGTTGTATCCCTGTAGAGTCTAGATTTCTCCCTAAGACTTATATTTGTTGTATTTCTGTAGAGTCTAGATCTCTCCCTAAGACTAATATTTGTTGTATTCTTGTAGAGTCTAGATCTCTCCATAAGACTGATATTTGTTGTATTCTTGTAGAGTCTAGATCTCTCCCTAAGACTGATATTTGTTGTATTTCTGTAGAGTCTAGATCTCTCCCTAAGACTGATATTTGTTGTATTTCTGTAGAGGCTAGATCTCTCCCTAAGACTGATACTTGTTGTATTCCTCCAGGCTACAAAAGACGCACGGGCATGTCGTTTGAAGAGACAGTTGTTAACAAAATCATTGAGTCCTATAAACAACGAACAACTTTAAGTCGACCGGTCTTAAATTATAACGATACTCTCAAGGTGGAGTTCGCTATACAGTTGACACAGATTATGAGTTTGAACGAACAAGATCAAGTACTCACACTCAATATATGGGATCAGAAAGTAAGTAATCACACTCAATATATGGGATCAGAAAGTAAGTAATCACACTCAATATATGGGATCAGAAAGTAAGTATTCACACACTTAATATTTGGGATCAGAAAGTTAATAATCACACTCAATATATGGGATCAGAAAGTAAGTAATCACACTCAATATTTGGGATCAGAAAGTTAGAAATTACATTCAATATATGGGATCAGAAAGTGAGTAATCACACTCAATATATGATATCTTAAAAACTGCCCTTTTTTAATGTAATTGTATAGTAATACTACACGAAACATATTAAATTATCTGTAATATTACACTTAATATTTAGTATTAGCTGTAATACTTAATATATGGTTTATCTGTAATTTATGGTTTCCTTCAGTTGAAACTTTGGATCATCTGAAAGAAATGAGATGACTCCATGGACATTAGCTCTGGTACGGTCAGAACGATGTCACCTACAAAGTAGTTTCCATCTCTACAGACAGCAAATATTTCGAAAGGAAGCCAAATGCCAATACAGTTTGGGATCAACGGATTTGCATGAAAGACGATCGGGACAAGGATACGAGAGAGAGATAACTGGTTCATGTGCGGCATTAGGGCTGTCCTTGTACAGTATAAGGCGACCCTAGAACTCACTGCCCGCTGTCTCTTCCGTGCTGGAAGGGAGTAATTCTCAGCATGGTTCGTTACTAATGGGATTTCTGATTCGGGATCAGCGGAGTCGCAGGCTCTGTAAGGGTGTAGACCTGTGTGCTACTAATTGCTAAGGGTCGCCGAATCCTGCTTTTTCCTCAGAGTTGACTCGTGAAGCCTTTCTCAAGTTTGGGAATAGCAAGGCAGCCGAGGTTTGAATTAAGAGTTTTCCTTTTCCTAGGTGGATAGCCAGCCAAGGCAAACGAACCCCGACTGCTCAAAGCTTACTTGTTTAGACGCCTGTTACTCGCCTTTGTCCTTTTTCCTGTTAGTGAAAAAGTTCCGCCGCAATCCATATCTGAGACACACGTGACGGCCATTGGCTGGACCCGTGTCAGAGGCTATTTAAGAAGCATGAAATTGTAAGCAATTGTATAGGTAGTGGAATGATTATATTCATGACCACTTCTGGCTAAACAACTCTATGGAAACTGTAATACTTAAACTGTAATGCTTTCTTTAGCGGCGCCCAAAAGTTTTATGTGGTCTGTCTGTCCGTCCGGCCGTCCCGTTTAGATGTTGGAAACGAGAAGAGAAAATGAAAATCGGACATCATGATATTTTAGATGATTCAAAGTTCTGATGCAACTGCTACTTTTTTTCTTTTTCGAAAGTGAATCATTTAATTTTTAAAATTATCTATGCAAGCTGATTTAAAAGAAAAAAAATACATCACTTCAGGAGAGGTAAGTTTTTTTAAAAAGGTCACAGACTTCTTTATACATAACTCAAGCTTCATTCATTTGAAATTGTGTAGAATTATCCATTGCAATTGGAACCCTAAGGCCAGCAAAAGCGAATTAGAGCTCCCTCTCACCGGCCTGAATGAACGGTGTACACCTCGCATACACCATTCTGTCTGACTCGGGGTTAAACTCTTGTTTAGTTTGACGTTTACTTCCAGTGACAAGGACACTCGGACTAGCTAGCCCTTCTAACTAAGAATAAACATGATCTCCAAATCGCGGTCAACGAATTTGCATACCTTGCCGCCTCTTTCGGTTTATCTATAAACCACGGAAAATCAGAAGTCAATTTCCAGAAGTCACCCAATAAGACCTACTAAAGCCCCAAAGATCACCGTAAATTGAAAACCCCTAATTGTGGTAGACCACTTCACATATCTAGGAAGCATAGTATCAAATGACGCATCGCTTTCAAGGGAAGTTGATAACCGTCTAGCCAGGACCAGTAGTGCTTTAGGATGCCTTCAGGCGAGAGTTTGGCGGAATAAATCGCTCCGCCTCCCTACAAAAATCAATGTCTACCAAGCAGTGGTTCTCTTTGTGGATCTGAGCCATTGTTATTAAACAGAAAGCAACTAAGACTACATGATCGCTTTCATCAAAGGTGCTTGCGCTCCATCATGAACACAATACTACGATGTCCTTGAGAACGCCGGTATGGACAGTATAGAGGGACTACTTTATAGTCCGACAGTTATGCTGGACAGGGCAAGTATTCTGTATGGGGGACTTCTTATAGTCCGACAGTTATGCTGGACAGGTCAAGTCTTATAGTCCGACAGTTATGCTGGACAGGTCAAGTCTTATAGTCCGACAGTTATGATGGACAGGTCAAGTCTTATAATCCGACAGTTATGCTGGACAGGGCATGTATCCTGTTTGAGGGACTTCTTATAGTCCGACAGTTATGATGGACAGGGCAAGTCTTATAGTCCGACAGTTATGATGGACAGGGCAAGTATCCTGTATGAGGGACGAATGTTGCCAAAGGCAGTCTTTTTATTATGAGCTGAAAGGAGGTCATTGTAACAGAGTTGCACAACGGGTGAGGCATGTAGGTCACAGCTGGGGCTACGTAGCCACGGAAAATACTGCACTCCTCATAATTCTTCGGACTCGAAGACAAGCCTTAGTATTATGATATATGTTATATGGTATTTCTGTAATACTACATTTGATATATCGAATCACATGTCATAGTAGTATGCTTCTCTGAAAGTTTTTATTTCGACAACCAACTTATTTAGGCAACCAATTGCTACTGGGTCTATATTTAGATATACAGTTGCTACCTCGTTTTTATACAGGCAAACAGTTGTTACCTCGTTTTTATACAGGCATACAGTTGCTACCTCGTTTTTATACAGGCATACAGTTGCTATCTCTTTTTATACAGGCATACAGTTGCTAACACATCTTTATATAGGCATACAGTTGCTACCACGTTTTTATATATGCATACAGTTGCTAACACATCTTTACATAGGCATACAGTTGCTAGCACGTTTTTATACAGGTATACAGTTGCTACCACGTTTTTATATAGGCATACTGTTGCTAACATATCTTTATATAGGCATACAGTTGCTACCACGTTTTTATATAGGCATACAGATGCTACCACGTTTTTATATAGGCATACAGATGCTACCAATCTTTATATAGGCTTAAAGTTGCTATCAATCTTTATATAGACATGCAGTTGCTACCATATCTTTAAACAGGCATGCAGTTGCTAACACATCTTTATATAGGCATACAGTTGCTACCACATTTTTATATAGGCATACAGTTGCTACCACGTTATATATAGGCATACAGTTGCTACCAATCTTTATATAGGCATAAAGATGCTACCAATCTTTATATAGGCATAAAGTTGCTACCAATCTTTATATAGACATACAGTTGTTACCATATCTTTATATAGGCATGCAGTTGCTAACACATCTTTATATGTTCCAGCGAAACTCTGAGTTTGAGTGCATTATAAAGTGAATGATCAAAATAGAATAAAATGTTAAACCACACCTCCCTCCAAAATTAAAAGCCATTACTGTGAAGCTAATAATTACTGTACACACATTTTCTCTTTTTTTTGTATCAGGTGTACAAACATTTTGTCTTTCTTTGTATCAGGTGTACAAACATTTTGTCTTTCTTTGTATCAGGTGTACAAACATTTTGTCTTTCTTTGTATCAGGTGTACAAACATTTTCTCTTTTCTTTGTATCAGGTGTACAGACATTTTGTCTTTCTTTGTATCAGGTGTACAAACATTTTCTCTTTTCTTTGTATCAGGTGTACAGACATTTTGTCTTTCTTTGTATCAGGTGTACAGACATTTTGTCTTTCTTTGTATCAGGTGTACAGACATTTTGTCTTTCTTTGTATCAGGTGTACAGACATTTTGTCTTTCTTTGTATCAGGTGTACAAACATTTTCTCTTTTCTTTGTATCAGGTGTACAGACATTTTGTCTTTCTTTGTATCAGGTGTACAGACATTTTGTCTTTCTTTGTATCAGGTGTACAGACATTTTGTCTTTCTTTGTATCAGGTGTACAGACATTTTGTCTTTCTTTGTATCAGGTGTACTAACATTTTCTCTTTCTTTGTAACAGCTGTGGAATGATGCTCAAATCCAGTGGAACAAGACGGAATATGGAAACGTATCATCTGTTCGAATACCATGTGAGCACATCTGGACTCCTGATATAAAGTTACATAACTAGTGAGTTGAGATGTTTTAATCATTTATCTACAGTTTAAAAGTAGGATGACTCAAGTGTAGATAAAGACTAAACATACACATATACACATGAATATATCAGATATTATTTATTTATATAATGAATGCTAAGCTAAGAAAACCTGTCACGCTATGCTAATAAATACGGGGAAAGTTTTAATGCAATGTCTATGAGTAACTCAATAGTTTCCAATGTATATGTTGAACTTTAAGAAAAACTTTTGTTTTGCGTAACTTTCATCTCAACCTATCTATACGTAAAGATCGGATTCATTCATTCTCTCAATCACCCCCCTTACCTATCACTAATTCTCCCGTTTTGCGGTGGACGAATAAATAGGACAATGTAATCCACCTCTAGATCTGCCTTGGATCTAGAACAACTAAGATTGTTTCACTTTCGAAATTCAGAGGTGTCAAAATCTTATCATTTAGTCTGAATTTCAACCCAATGTGCTTTTGTTTGTATAGCCGACTTATTGACAAGTGACTTCCTTCCGTTTGAAGCACTATTTAAACATCTTTTGTGCGTCCATTTCAATAGCACCCCTTCCCGCGATGCTTGCTTTTGTAGACAATCTATACTATAAAGTAGAATGTAAGGGGTATGTATGTATGTATGTATGTATGTATGTTTGTATGTTTGTATGTATGTATGTATGTTTGTTTGTATGTATGTATGTATTTGCCGAATAGAAATCAAAAACGTTTGACCAATCTTGATAAAACCTTGGCATAAATAATCATTGGGTGCTAACGTAGACCGTAGTGTATGTATTGTAGCCCTATAACAAACTTAAGACCCTCAAAAAAAAAAAAGACCAACTCTATGAAAGTATAGCATCTTATAAATCTAGGCCATGTTTACAATGTTGACATGAGAAAAGATCGAAAGGATTTAGAACTAGATCTAATTTTAAGAACTACACTTTGCACAGATAGTTTTTTACTTTGACATATGAAAATTACAAAATATAGTGTATTGATTTCATTATTTAATAAAAATTAGGCTTCAGAAGTGAGTATATTTGGGAGGGCGTTTAAAAGCGGTCCGTTCCAATTTAACGTAACATATACTCTGGCTAAAGAGAGGGTTTTTGAAATGCTGTCAGTTTTATTAAAAGTAATTTTTTTTTTAAATTTAAAAAATAGACAATTAGACTATTTAAAAAGACTAAGGGTTGGTGGGGGGGGGGGAGGTATTTATCCTCGTATTTACGTGGCGGTCCAATTCAGCGTAATAGATACTAGAATTCGCTGGCTAATGCATTTTTTTGGGGGGGGGGCGGGGACATGTAGTTGTGAACTTTATATTCTTATTGTTGTAAGTAAGAAAATTAAAGAAGGTGGGTCAAAGGGTACAAATGAGTTGTAGTAGAGTATGTACCAGAACATAGAAGATCAGCTCTTGTTCACTCTGTCTGTACCAGAACATAGAAGATCAGCTCTTGTTAACTCTGTCTGTACCAGAACATAGAAGATCAGCTCTTGTTCACTCTGTCTATCTTTGCCCCCTTCTCTCTGATACTTTCTATTCTAACCCCAGTGACCTAATTGAGCTTAAAATATTCCATTTTTTACGGAAGTCATTAAGTTTGACTCTACTGGTCATTGACTGGCACTCTGAGATAACGTAAGTCACATATCTATTCCACAGTGCAGACCTACGACTAACTGCCCACCGTGACGCACTGTGTATTATAAGTTACGATGGCAGCGTCTACAACGTCCCGCAAGTTGTCTACAGGAGCTCCTGTCCCATAGATGTCTATGTCTTTCCATTCGATGTCCAGAATTGCACTCTCAAGTTTGGCTCCTGGACATATGATGGCAATAAGGTGGACGTTGTATTTTTTGAAAATAAGGCTTACATCGATTTAACAGAGTTCATAGAGAGCAGTTCCTGGTAAATTCATTTATTCAATAGCATCTTAAGTTCACGTTTAGCATCTAGTGCGCAGTGCTTCCCAAAACGGTTTCGTTAAACAAACACTTGTCACTTTCTGAGTTTTTAGCGGAACACTTGGATTACTTTGTAGAGAGGTTAATTCATGTGGTGATCAACTAGTTCATTATTCCAGTAGTTCGTGGAACACCTTTTCAGACCTCGCGGAACGCTTGGATTCCGCCGGAACAGTTTGGGAAACACTGATCTATCGTATACATAAAAGTGTGTTGCTAATCTCTCTTTCTCTGTCTCTCACTCTCTATATATATGATATTGAGTTTAAAATTCTGACTACCTGTTTACACAGACGATTATAACAAGTCCAACATAACTTTGTATATTGCAATGAATTTTCCCCGTGTGTGATAGGCCTAATTCTAACTTTAGCACACTGCCTTCAGACCAAGCAATCCAAACTTTAGCACACTGCCTTCAGACCAAGCAATCCAAACTTTAGCACACTGCCTTCAGATCAAGCAATCCAAACTTTAGCACACTGCCTTCAGACCAAGCAATCCAAACTTTAGCACACTGCCTTCAGACCAAGCAATTCTAACTTTAGCACACTGCCTTCAGACCAAGCAATTCTAACTTTAGCACACTGCCTTCAGACCAAGCAATTCTAACTTTAGCACACTGCCTTCAGACCAAGCAATTCTAACTTTAGCACACTGCCTTCAGACCAAGCAATCCAAACTTTAGCACACTGCCTTCAGACCAAGCAATCCAAACTTTAGCACACTGCCTTCAGACCAAGCAATTCTAACTTTAGCACACTGCCTTCAGACCAAGCAATTCTAACTTTAGCACACTGCCTTCAGACCAAGCAATTCTAACTTTAGCACACTGCCTTCAGACCAAGCAATTCTAACTTTAGCACACTGCCTTCAGACCAAGCAATTCTAACTTTAGCACACTGCCTTCAGACCAAGCAATCCAAACTTTAGCACACTGCCTTCAGACCAAGCAATCCAAACTTTAGCACACTGCCTTCAGACCAAGCAATCCAAACTTTAGCACACTGCCTTCAGACCAAGCAATCCAAACTTTAGCACACTGCCTTCAGACCAAGCAATCCAAACTTTAGCACACTGCCTTCAGACCAAGCAATTCTAACTTTAGCACACTGCCTTCAGACCAAGCAATTCTAACTTTAGCACACTGCCTTCAGACCAAGCAATTCTAACTTTAGCACACTGCCTTCAGACCAAGCAATTCTAACTTTAGCACACTGCCTTCAGACCAAGCAATTCTAACTTTAGCACACTGCCTTCAGACCAAGCAATTCTAACTTTAGCACACTGCCTTCAGACCAAGCAATCCAAACTTTAGCACACTGCCTTCAGACCAAGCAATCCAAACTTTATGCTAACTTTTCACCTCGACTAGTTTCCTCTACTAAGAATGCTAACTCAGACTCAACGTATCCTTCCAAACATAAGCCTTTACAATTGGCTTTTTCCGTTAGTTCTTTATTTGTTTACGAGTTCACTTTTGTTGTTTCCAAACCTTCTAGAAAGTCATTTCGTTTGTCGTGTTAGTCACTTTACTTCCTCACTTCCATTTCGATCTAGTTATTTGATTCTCGATGAAAACGCATGAATCAACCAAATAATTAACCTATTTTGTTAATCAATTAGTCTCAATTAATTACATTTTTTTAAAGGGAAATCGTAAATCAGAGGTGACTGTCGACCCGTACTATTAATCTAGAGACATAGGTCGTTTGTTTACACATTTGACTATTAGAAACTTCTATTTTAACTTTATTTGTATTGCTCTGTGACAAAAATACGTCGGCCATCCACCATGGAGGCTCGAGTTTAATTTCAGACTCAAGCAACCTTTTTTTTTTTTACCTTTTAACAAAATGTAAGTCAGCAGACATGTAAAAGTGAAAAGACCAGGAGAGTAACTTAAGCAATAGTGTACAGTTATCTGCCTGAGTAACTTAAGCAATAGTGTACAGTTATCTGCCTGAGTAACTTAAGCAATAGTGTACAGTTATCTGCCTGAGTAACTTAAGCAATAGTGTACAGTTATCTGCCTGAGTAACTTAAGCAATAGTGTACAGTTATCTGCCTGAGTAACTTAAGCAATAGTGTACAGTTATCTGCCTGAGTAACTTAAGCAATAGTGTACAGTTATCTGCCTGAGTAACTTAAGCAATAGTGTACAGTTATCTGCCTGAGTAACTTAAGCAATAGTGTACAGTTATCTGCCTGAGTAACTTAAGCAATAGTGTACAGTTATCTGCCTGAGTAACTTAAGCAATAGTGTACAGTTATCTGCCTGAGTAACTTAAGCAATAGTGTACAGTTATCTGCCTGAGTAACTTAAGCAATAGTGTACAGTTATCTGCCTGAGTAACTTAAGCAATAGTGTACAGTTATCTGCCTGAGTAACTTAAGCAATAGTGTACAGTTATCTGCCTGAGTAACTTAAGCAATAGTGTACAGTTATCTGCCTGAGTAACTTAAGCAATAGTGTACAGTTATCTGCCTGAGTAACTTAAGCAATAGTGTACAGTTATCTGCCTGAGTAACTTAAGCAATAGTGTACAGTTATCTGCCTGAGTAACTTAAGCAATAGTGTACAGTTATCTGCATTTCTTAGCAAGTTCCATCCAAAAAAAACAAAGTCAACAAAAATAACGTATACAGTTTCAAAGACAGTGATTTGACAAATTGTAATTGTGCTTTCGGATCGCGCTCAAAAAGATCATTTCCACCGAGAAATCAAACGACTTCTCTTTTTTTTTTGAACAACAAACATTTATATAGGGTTCAATTTTGAGATTCAAAATGATTGATTCAGAATAATTGATGCAATGTCACTCAATATTAGCCGGTTTTTTAAAACTATTTTTATTGAACTATCTATATGAATCATTTACGAATTCTTCTACTCTCTCTTTCTCTCTCTGACTCTCTTTCTCTCTCTGACTCTCTGACTCTCTCTCTGTCTCTGACTCTCTCTCTGTCTCTCTGACTCTCTTTCTCTCTCTGACTCTCTGACTCTCTCTCTGTCTCTCTGACTCTCTTTCTCTCTCTGACTCTCTCTCTGTCTCTCTGACTCTCTTTCTCTCTCTGACTCTTTCTCTCTCTGACTCTCTCTCTGTCTCTCTGACTCTCTCTCTCTCTGACTCTCTCTCTCTCTCTGACTCTCTCCCTGTCTCTCTCAATCAATTTTTCCCTTCCTTTCTTGGCCTATATTGATAAAGTTTGTATTTTTATATCAGGGCTATTCTGGATGTTCCAGCTTATCGACTCAATAAGACCATGCCCTGCTGCCCAGGTCAGTTCTGGGTCGAGCTTCAGTACCACTTGGTGTTTCAGAGGCGATCAGCATTGTTTAATTACATCTTGATACTTCCGTGTATTCTATTGACCACAATAACTCTAGTCTTGTTCTTTATACCTCCAGAGTCTCCTGCTAAAATGCAACTAGGTAAGAAATATCTACTTAAGGTGTTCAGGGTCTGAGATACTCATGGATTGGTTGAAATTAAACTTCTGAATGGACATGTTCTTAGATACTCACGGATTGTTTGAAATTAAACTTCTGAATGGACATGTTCTTAGATACTCATGGATTAGTTGAAATTAAACTTCTGAATGGACATGTTCTTAGATACTCATGGATTGCAAACTTGGCCTATAGCCAGTTAAGAAGAGTGTAACTCCGATATAGACAGACGTATCGCCTTCTGTTGTACACAGACGTCTAAGCTGACTGAGCCACTGAAGATGACTTTAGCCCTAAGTAATAGTATCAGTCTGAGTAATCCAATAACTAAAAATGCTTTACAAATCCAGAATGCCTTGTAGTGTTTCAAGTACGTATTTTCAAATGACAAGCCTTGAGTAAAAAGCTGCTGCTTTTCGATATTTCTTGCTGAAATATCCACACAATCCATGACAGTGACAGTCCTTATGAAATATTCTTGTTCAGTAGTGTTCTGTGTAATTATCCAAGGTTGTAATGTGTGATTGTGTACTTTTGTAATGTGTAATTGTTTACTTTTGTAATGTGTAATTGGGGTTCAAAGCCTGGTGAAGACTGGGATTTTTAATTACGGGATCTTTAGATCGCCTCTGAGTCCACCCAGCTCTAATGGGTACCTGACATTAATTTGGGAAAAGTATAGGCGGTTGGTCGTTGTGCTGGCCACATGACACCCTCGACCACAGAAACAGTTGACCTTCACATCACTTGCCGCAGAGATCGGGAGATCAGAAAGGGAACTGTAATTCTAGTATTGCTTTTGGATCCCACTTAAAAATATAAGGTTCAAAAGTAATATTTATCCTTTTGGAGATAAAACCAATGAGGTATTGAAAATGTATCGATACATTTTGAGTGAAAATTTTTTTTACATGATTGATTCAAAATAATCGATGAAAGTTACTCAATATAATCGAGAGTTTTTTTTTTTTTTTTTTTTTTAAGTATTTCTTTAACTTAATTTTGATTTTTTTAATAATAGAAATGTCATATATGAAATATTGAGAGTTGATTGCTACATTAGTGATACTCCATTGAAAATCTATTTCGAGAAACAAAAGCCCAAATGTTTAATGAAATTAATGAAAGAAAATCAGTTTTTACTTGTAGTTTGTGACATTCCCAATAAGAATCACATCCAGTCCAGAGTTTCTAATGGCTGTTTTTGTCACACTTAACATTTGATCCTTTTTCTTTCATTTGACACCCTGCTCCCAGGTTTAGCTATTTTTATTGCATTCTTCGTCTTGTTGAGATTGTTAGAGAAGAATTTACCCCCTGGCACGTCAAGAATGCCTTTATTAGGTAAGTGATTGAAGCACTATGTCAGGAGTCACTCGTGATTGTAGCACTATTTCATGAGTCACTCGTGATTGTAGTAGCACTGTCACGAATCACTTGTGATTGTAGCAATATGCCAGGAATCACTCGTGATTGTAGCACTATGTCATGAGTCACTCGTGATCTCAGACTATGTCAGGTATCACTCGTGATAGCAGCACTATGTCAGGAGTCACTCGTGATTGTAGCACTGTCAGGAGTCTCTCGTGATTGTAGGATTGTAACACTATGTCAGGAGTCACTCGTGCGACTATTTGTGCTTAGTTTCCTTTCTCAATATTCATGTAAAGGACATTTCAATTATTCGACAAATAGCTTATACAAGTTATAGAAATTTTACACTTATAAAGGCATTTCCAAACACTAATAAAATATATCAACACATGAAACAGAATAACCCACTGCCTACGCCCAGTGTTTTGTTCCATGTCTATATATAGATGGTTTATTTCGGCCATGGACCCCCTCACTTATTATCTTAATGAGAGCAACAACAGAACCCCCCCCCCCTCCAAACATTCCTTTGGCCGGTGAATTGGAGTATTTATTACGTTGCAGTGGACCGGCCCGTCAATACGAAGTTCTCTAGCTCTCGCCTTCGCCTTAAGAAATAGTCTTGTTAATACTAGCGGACTAGTCTTCTGCTTTTCAGTTCCGTATCGAAATATTGGATTGGCTCTAGGATATCACCTGATCTCTTTCTTACTTACTTCTGCATTTCAGTAATCTCCCTTTGACCCGTGAATTCTTGTCTATCTTAAGATTAGTTGAAAAAACGTCCTCTTTAAAACGCCCTCCCATACAAACTCACATCTGACCCGTGAATTCTAGTTTCATTTTTCTTTCTCCCCCTTCGCCCCGCCTCTCCTTGCCACTTAAAATCCTTCATGTTGGTATTTGTTACGTCTGATTACGTCTCTCTTAAACGTTTTAGCCGTAAAATCGATTGCTGGTGTCACTTCCCTCCCCCCCACCTAAGTATTCTGCTTTTTTATCTCATCATCCAAATAGTTAAGAGAGATACCTGAGAGGCTGTCTGAGAGTCTTACCTGAGAGGCTATCTGAGAAGCTATCTGAGAGACTATCTATGAGGCTATCTGAGAGACGATCTGAGAGACTACCTGAGAGGCTATCTGAGAGACTACATGAAAGGATATCTGAGAGTCTACCCGAGAGGCTATCTGAGAGGCTATCTGACTATCTGAGAGACTATATGAGAGGCTACCTAAGAGGCTGAGAGACTATCTTAGAGACTACCTGAGAGGCTATCTGAGAGACTATCTGAGAGGCTATCTGAGAGACTACCTGAGAGGCTATCTGAGAGACTATCTGACAGACTATCTGACTATCTGAGAGACTACATAAGAGGCTACCTGAGAGGCTGAGAGACTATCTTAGAGACTACCTGAGAGGTTATCTGAGAGACTATCTTAGAGACTACCTGAGAGGCTATCTGAGAGACTATCGTAGAGACTACCTGAGAGGCTATGTAAGAGACTACATGAGAGACTACCCGTGAGGCTTTCTGAGAGACTATCTTAGAGACTACCTGAGAGGCTATCTGAGAGACTATCTGAGAGACTACCTGAGAGGCTATCTGAGAAGCTATCTGAGAGCCTCTCAATTACCCTCTCAGCATCTCAGGTAGCCTCTCAATTTTTCAGATAGTCTTTTAGGTAGTCTCTCAGATAGCTTCTCATGTAGTTTCTCAGATAGTCACTCAGATAGCCTCTCAGAAAGCCTCTCAGGTAGCCTCTCAGGTAGTCTCTGAAATAGTCAGCCTCTCAGGTAGACTCTTAGATAACCTCTCAGATAGCCTCTCATGTAGCCTTTTAGATACCCTCTCAGCCTCTAAGGTAGCCTCGCAAATAGCCTCTCAGACAGCTTCTCAGGTAGTCTCTCAGATAGCCTCTTAGATAGTATCTCAGATAGCTTCTCAGGTAGTTTCTCAGATAGTCTCTCAGGTAGTCTCTCAGATAGCCTCTCAGGTAGTCTCTAAGATAGCCTCTCAGAAAGCCTCTCGGGTAGCCACCTGAGAGGCTATCTGGTGCTTTTTGACCGGAACCCTTCCTTATAATTGCATCCTGGGCATCGAAAGCTCACATAATATTTTGCCCGAACCTCCCTACACCCCCATTTTAACGCTCTCCTAACATTTTTGGGACCCATGGTTAGGTTAAATTATAATGGCCCATTTCTATCGATCTCCCAGACACAAAACCTATACATCTGGCCTGTTACCAGCTAAAAACAAATAAATGACTTTTTTTCCGGCTTTTGAATTCACTATTAAAGTATCTCATCAAGTCTTTGCTGCTTTTTG